>PVJD01002737.1:0-190276 GCA_004026545.1 Mormoops blainvillei | reverse complement strand
AAAAAAATCATTGCCAAGACCAATGCCAAGGAGCTACACCCTATGTTTTCTTTTAGAAGCTTCATGGTTTTAGGTCTTACATCTAAATTCTTTTAGGTCTTTCATCTTTAATTCATTTTGAGTTGATTGCTGTACATTTTCACCCTGATTTTTGCCCATGCCTTGTCATTCTTCCCTCAATATAGCATTTAAATCCAAGGCATCTTTCTGAATTCCTCATCCATGGTTGTGATTTTCTTTTCATTTATGTTTTATTCTTCTCATACTCCTTAGAAAGAATCTATGAAAAAAATTCCCTGGTCTGTATCTAGATGGGCATTGCAATTATTCATACTTTCTCTGATTCCCCAAAACCTACTAATTTGTTCTAGTCCACGCCTAGTAGATTTTGAGACTGAGACTTTATAAAGTTCTTCATGCTCATAAAATACCCATTTGGGCACGAAACCTTTTCCTTTTTTCTTTTTTCTTTTTTTTTTGACTGAACATGTCTAAGACACTTAAAAAGAAACTGAAATGATGTGTTAATTCAGCCACAGTATGCTAATTAGGAAAAGAAATTTTTTTAAAATACAGGAAGCCTTCATACAGTGCCCATTTAAATAAGAATATGGTAGAAGCTCTGCTTAAATGTTTACCACAGTATTCTTTTCTTTGAAGTGTCAGGTTACAAGATTAAACTACTTTCTCAAGTAATTCCATTAAGCAAAAGTCACTGTGCGTGGTTTCGAGATTATTGTATAATTACCTTTATGCATTTACCATTCACTATCATGGGAAGATGAATCTGTGCAATCAACATTTGTTTAGACACGATGTTTTGTCAGCACTTGGGTAGCAAATGTCACTAAGCTAAATAAAAGCACTTCTTACATATGCTCGTGCGACAGAAAAGACACTTGGGAAGTTAACTCTGTCCTGTTGCTGATTTTAAACATCGGTCAGCTTTGACAGCCACAGTGACAACTGGTTCAGGTAGTGCTGACAGCTGGTGAGGATGGGCTAGAGCAGGCAGTGCGTTGTTGGTTCTGAATCTCACCACAGTAGTCCCTGAATAGGGAAACTCAAGTGACTGACATGGAAAATATCAGTAAGTGCTAAAGTGAGTTATGGATCACTTCTGTTAAATTGATTCAGATTTTTGGTGACACCGAATAACAAAAGATAATGCTCCCATGTCATCCAGAAACTTTGATAAAATTCCTCAATGTAACATCTTCAACCACAAGTTAAGGGCAGAACAACTGATGAAACACTTTCAAAGGCTGTCACCCCAGATCACGTAAATGAAAAACTGGCACCAAAGTTCATGCCATATGCTAGACCAGGGTCACCACACATTGTCTATAAAGGGCAAAATAATAAATATAAAGGGCCATAAATCTCTGTCACAACTACTCAACTCTGCAACTGTAGGGTGAAAGTAGTCGTAGACAGTACATAACTGAATAAGCATGGTTGAGTTCCAAAAAAAGTTTATTTACAAAATAGACAGTGGGATGAAATCTGCCTGTAGGTAGTAGTTTACTGGCCCTTGTGCTAAATTATGACCTCCCGGAAAGCTTGATGGTCAGCGTGAGGAGAGTGTTATTCCCACCAGCACAGGCTTGTGTGTGTGTGTGTGTGTGTGTGTGTGTGTGAGACAGAGAGAGAGAGAGAGAGAGAGAGAGAGAGAGACGGATCCTTCCAGTCAGCTACAAAGACTCATGGGTTCTGAATCTATCCAGATGTAGGCTGGAGTCACAAGCTTAGGAGCATCGGCCTTGATGAGAGCAGAGAAGCAGGGCACCACGTGTGTGCTTAATTGGATATGTCCATCACAGACCCACCTTCCAGAGAAAATCAAATCACTTCCTACTTTGGCTTGAATATTTCATCCATGAAAGTACTAAGTTTAAAGGTTTGTCTATTTGTGAAAAGGGACAACCATGGAAGAAAATATTAAGAGTCCTAACTCTGGTCTAGTTTCAGTGATAAATAAGTATGCAATCTTGGATACTTCATTTTATATCATTGGAGTTCAATTTATTTCATACAGTAATGATAATAAATTTGATTATTTCAACTATCACTTCTAGGTCTAATGTATTATGATATATATAATTTTCATTATTCCCAATATTTATGTTCTATAAAACTGCTGTCAACAATAAATTAGTTAAACCACTGTTCCTATGGGGGAAAAAAACAGGGTTAGGTTCCTGAGAGACCCTGGTCACAATATTTTTGTCACCCTATCAATACATAGCCTTGTTTTATGTGCATTTGTTTAAAGACACCATATTTAATAGATTTCATTGTTTCATTAATATTAAATTCTTGGCCAACCGTACAAAAACTCATGTCTGAACAAAACTTATCTAACACACATTTTCTCCCTAAGGCGCACCGTAGCCTTCTTACAATTAAAAGCAATAGACAACACTTCAGCATCATGCTTCGGCATCATTTGAAGCAGCAAAATCACCAAGAAAAAAGAACAAGAATGTGAGAAATAGGGCAGTATATATACTATGAAAAGGACATGTGTTTATGGTCTGAGGCCTGAAAGAAGTCAGAGCATGATCCTGTTCCACTTCCCCTGGGGTGATGCATGTTGGACAACTCAACTGTTTTTTGTCTTTCTTTACTTTCTTCCCTATCTTTTCTCTTTCTTTCTTTCAGTCTCTCTCTTTCTTTATTTTCTTTCTTTCTGCCACTCAGCAAATATCTGTGAATGATCAAATAGTGTCATGAGGTTTGATTTTGGTATTTCCATACCTTTAGTAAATAAACAAATTTGCATTATACAATCATCAAATAATAAGGATTGGCTGTAATTAGAAATGAAGTTATTACAAATCTCCATATTCCACTAACCCTGTTTTGTTTCCTTACACTCTTCATAAGATTTCACGTATTATCCCCCTCAAGACTTTTCCATGTCCAGCCACTCTGAGTCACAAGCCAAATGCCATCAGCTTTTATGCATAGATAAGTACAGCAATCTTCTGTTTTCTCTCTCCTGAATACAATCCTTCTTCCACACTGATTCTGAGATCTTGCCAAAAATAAATTTGAGCTTTTGCTTCATGACTTAGCTGTCCATGTTAGTTTCTCACTAACCAGAGAATAAGATCCTAAAATCCCAACTTCTTAGTTTGCTATGTAGTATCCTTCACAATGGAATCTCCTGCCACCACTTTAATTTTATGTTATTACAAAATAAAATTAAACATTGTATATAGGACAATGATGCCTCAGTCCCCTTCAAAGTAGGCACCTGTGACCTCACACTGTTCTCTCAATCACCATCAGCTACACTGTCATATTTTCCTGAATCTCATCGATTATCTGAAATCTCTTTCCTTTCAAGGAGATTTTAGTATTGGGAAAAGCAGGGTATCAAATCTGAGCTGTAGGGGGGTTGAGTCACCTGAGTGATTTGATGTTTTGCAAAAACTGTGCACGAGACATGATGCAAGAGCAGGTACATTGTCCTGATGAAGCTCCCAATCACCAATTGCCCATACCTGTGGCCTTCTGAATCATCTGAATAGTTTCCACAGAGGAATGTTCAAGTTTAACACAAAATCTGATGCAGATTCATTGCTCTACTTGTCCAGTCATTTTTAATGTGATGGTCACACAGTATGCATGCTCACTCAACAGCATACCGCCCCCAGTGACTAGTACAGTGAAGTCATCATTGTTCACAGATGCACATTCCAGTCCACTCTCCTTGGTTACCACGTTATATCGATGTCACACAAACTGTTCTTGTTATATTAACAATGGTTGGACCACTCTCACATTACTTTTTATCCATTCTTGTTTTTATAGGCCTGTGCCTTTGTAGGTGCTTTTTTTGTTTGTTTGTTGTGCTCATAGATCAAAATGTAACAACTCAGAATTATCTTTGATTTGTTACTTATAGCATGAAATTACCTGTTTACATGACATTTTATGCACTATATTGTTATCTCCTTAAGGACAAGGAAAATGTCTATGCATATTTTATGTTCTAAAATCTCAGAATGAGGCCAAGGCTTAAAAGATGTTCAATAAGGCAGTATGGCATGTACAAAAGCAGTATATAGTTATTATTCACTAAAATATTTGTTTACTACATACTGTTTACCAGATACCATTCTAGATGTTCAGGAGACAAAGTGACCAAGATAGAATAGGCAGTGTTAAGTCTGAATTTTCTTATCTATTAAACAAGAGTAAAAATATTCTTTTTTCACAGTGCTGTTGAGAAGCATAAATGAGATAATAAAGAAGTAAATGCAGCACTCAGCACTGTGCTTAACGGTAGCAAGTACAGCTCATGTTAATTTTATAAGACTTTATACTGAATAAATTATCAGTTATTTCCAGTGAGGTACACCAAAAACTCCTATAGTACTTCTTATATTTTTTTGAGACTCAGAACTATTTAGAATATGACAAAAGCTGTGTACCCTCTCTCAGGGGAAATGCAGTGGTTATACACTGATGTACATAACATGATTTACATATCTTTCAGAGTCAATCTACTAATTTCTGACTTAGAATTATTTTAGCTCTTTCTTCCTATTCCACAATTATATTCTTATTGAGGTGAAATGCTTTCTGGAAAAGGATGATCTCCTGTGGATATGTGTGACAAACCCAGTTTAAAAGCTGGTTACAATCTACAGAAAATATGACTACTCTAGCTTAGAAAATATGGGTTGGTTTTTCTAATAAAATTTGGAGTCAAATGGCTGCTGGCATTGGCTCAGTGCCTCAGTATTAGGGCAAATTTGTCTGTGATTCTCTTGGTCTATCAGAATTTCTAAATGGCTGCTGCAGATGAGGCTGCCATGACTGCATTCAAGGTGAGAACAAGAGAAAGAAGAGGGGACAGCATCTGCTTCACGAAGACCAATCTTTCCCAGAAAATCACAGTGTAATCCATTCGCTGTCATCAGTGGTGCTTGCATATCATAACTAGCCCACAAGCTGCAGGCAAGGGAGACTGTGAGAGCAAGGATTTTTAGTTTGACTCACATTTATTACCATCTCAAACACATTTATTACTGTCTTTAAATCAAACAGATTTAATTACTGTGGGTAAGAAAGAGGAGGAAGAAATATGTATTGTAAGTCCTAGTATTGTTAGCCACACACACACACACAAAATCAGCCTAACATGGTTTCAAAAACCCCCAAAAGTTAATGAATAATCAAGGTTCCATCAGCCTACTTCGTAATAAATACACAAATATATTTCTCTGACCCTTTGGTCTCTAGATCATGAAATATAAGGTATTTGTATTTGTGTAAATAAAAATAACAGTAGACCTAATTCTAAAGTTTATTAAAGATTCTCTTTCTGTGCCTCTAGGACATGTATCTTTCCAGCCTTGTGTTTTGAAATCTATAACTTTTCCTGAAAAAACATAACATCTCTCACAAATATCCTTTCAAGTGAGAAGAGTTGTGAGACAGAATGGAGTATGGATGACACGTCCAAGAGACGCTAAGAAGAGACTACATTTACCTCTTACATGACCTGCTACCCATATAGTTGCTAAAACCAACAACTATGTTTAGGTCAATGTCTAGAGTAGCACTGACCAATAGGTTTCACTGCTTCTAGCAATACAAATAAATTGGCGACAGCTGCCTGAAGCACTGTATTGAGGAGCTGAAAGCTACATCTGGACTAAGGGGTAAAGGCCCAAGTAGTAAATCATCATGTCATGGATTAAGGAAGTGTCAAATGCTGTCGCATCTCATATAAACTAATATATTCACGACTGGCAGAATTGGAACTTGGCGATTACCTAGTTCCATAATCTCATTTTCAAGATGGAGTAACATAGGTTACAGTTAGAAGCAGTCCCCTGACTTTGCTTTCTTGTAAACTGCAGGAGGCATCAGGCATGAAATTCAAAAAATAATTTGAACTCTCAACCTCTCTGGCTTATAGAAAACAAAATCCCAAACATCACTACCACCCCTTCTTGATATCACTGAAATTTCAGTAACAGATACACTCCAAGGTCCCAAGGTCTACATGGCTTTTATAATGAGAATATATTAGTTATTCACTTAAAGTCCAAATGGTTGCAGGGGAATGACTCCTTAGTCATTCAGGTATAAGGGGCCTTCCACCCTGAGGCTCAAGCCTCTTCTAGAACACCTACTCTCCTTTCTGCTGCAGGTGGATAAAAACAGTGAAGAATCACTTGGGAAAATTTCAAGGGCCAGTACTGTGAGAAACAGACATCACTTCCAATAATATTCCATTTGCCTGGACCCCAGTCACATGATCACAGATACTGTAAGGGAGGCTGAGAAATACAGTTTAGCTACATTATCCTGAAGGAAAGGAAATAGGCGTTAAGTCTACCATTCGCTAGGCTTTGCCATAGAAGTAAGTCATCTTGCAGAACCTTTCCTAAGAAGTGGTCACTAATTAGTGGCTGTGTGCATATGCATGTGTATTTTGCACCCCACACTGGGATGCACTGAGAGTTCAGCTTCCCATTGGGCCCCCACCAGTAACCGCACCCCCACACCAGCTGGGAGGGGTAGGAGGGCCTTGTTACTGGGCCCCTGTGGTTCTTAGCAATGTATTATTACCAGTGGATCTTGGTGAAAATCCTGGCTCTCCTATCTAGGCCTCTTCTGATACCACATCAGCAGGGGGAGAAAGAAACTTCTTGCTTCTTTCTGCCTGGTAAGGGTCCAAGTGCAGGCTGCCCCCAGGGTCCTCACTGACCCTGAAAGGGAGTTCATTATCACCTGGCAGCTCTGTATTGTGAAGGTGCTTGAGGTTACATCTGGCCTCAAATGGAAAGACCCACATAATTTTCAGCAATAGCATTAAAGCTTGAGAAGGTGGAATTCTAGGTTCTCTGCTCTCTTTTTGCCAGTGCAGGTGGGTGGGGTCAAAGTTTTTTCTGTGGTATTCGGAGGCAGTAGCAAAGTTATTGTCTAAAGCTTTTTGTTTTGCTAGGATGCCCCTTTCCCTGTTTTCCGGCTGGAAAGAGAAGGTTTTTGTCAGGGCCGTTAGTGTCTGCCCCCTTGGAGTTTCAGCTCTATGCCTAAGACGTGGGAGGCAGGAAGAAAACCCACAGAGCTCCCCACTGTCTTGTTCTTTGGGTCCTGATGTCCCTAAATGGTCTGTCTTCTTTTTACCACCTTTTAGGGTCTCCAGTTTGTTTTACATTTAATACCCAGGGAGTTTAGTTGAACTTAGCAAGAGGAACAGGGAGAAGTGCTATCTACTTCACCTTTCTGGAAGTTAAAGTTTCCTGTCTTGAATTTTTAAAAAACTCGTAAAGACAGCCTCTACAGCAAATGCCACTCCCCAGAAAACATCACGACTGCCTCTCCTAGGCTGCGTTCAGCGTGAGCGTCTGTTCTTGAGGAAAGCATCTTCCATCCCACTAAAGGTTTCACTAATTAACTATCAAGCGCTTTTCCTTCTCACATGTCATGAGTTGTAAAAAACAGTTCAATTTTTTAATGTATATTTTTTTTACAGAAACCGAGTATCCTTAGATAGTACAGTGAAATTCTTACCTGTAGTACATGTTCAAAAAATCTTGAATACATATTTACATAAATTAATACACAAATGAGCTAGACATATAGATCCCAATTTTTCTGATTGATATTTAGGCCACTAAGTTTTCCCAGCCCATGAGAAAGAGAATTCTGCTGACACAGGATTGTGTCTCCCCACTACCACCAAAATGATGGCGAGAATTGAGGACATGGTGACATTGCTTCTCAAAACACTCTTGAGGCCTTAGAAAAATATCAATAGAAAACATTGGTGAAAAACCACAGGGGAAAAGCACAAATTGGGGAAAGTTTGGATCACGGCAGAAAAGAAGACAATATGCATTTACAATAAACTCAAGTAGAGGCAGCCAACAAGAGGAGGCAGCACAGCCATCCTAGACCCTTGGCTGTTTCTCCAGCACTGCGCTTTGTAAATGTCAGATACAAGGTTGCAATGACAGTTGTCAGCAGAGAAGAATTACAGACCTGCAAAACTACTCACTCAATTCCAATGATTTAGCCCTCTTCCCTCAGGGAAAAGTCTAAGTAAACAACACACAGATAACATTTACCTGACATTTTCTCTTTCTTCACCTTGATTGGCAATTCACCAGTAATTCGTGCTCCCTTAGGCATACCTCTTGGGATCAACATAATTCTCAGAAATCTAGAGAGAAAGAGAGGGGAAACGGACTTCTCTCATGCCTCCAGCCTTCACTCGCTAAATGACCTCACTCTTATCCTGGAATAAGAAGGCTAAGCTTGTCAGGGAAGCAGAGGCAAACACAAGCAGGCCAGGGGAGTCTCAGAGGCCCCGACAGCCAGCTGATGAACTAACGCAATTACCCCGACTCACTATTGCCAATTCTGTCTGAGGGGAACAAGCGGCCTGTGTCTTATCTGGACAGGAAATCATGTCCTCACCACTTTTTCTTAGGGCTCTGCACAAGGGAGAATCTCTCAGCACCCATCTTAATTCCCAGTGAATGGCAACTTGATTGCTGAACCAAGTATTCCTGAGAAGCTCTGAACAGGGCTATTCGATTCAGGATGAAACACTGTGTTAGGTATTTCTGCCTGCCCCACCCAGTCCAGTCCAGGATCTTGAAATCAGGCCTACCGACACACAAAACTCACAGGGCAGCTGAGACCTGTTTTCTCAGGAAGAGGTTTGAATCATGTACCTTTGTTTCCAACATTTGCTCTGACTCTGAACTCCATCCCATTTCCTACCCAGCTTGAAAGCCTGGGATGGCTGTGTCTCCCATCTGACACCTGATTCAGTTAACTGATTAATAGCTGATGTTGATTTCCTTGCTTTTGACTCCTTGTCTCTCTGTGAACTTGAAACCTAATCTCTTCCTAGTTCTTTGTGCAACTGGCCTTTCTGGATAAAAACCCACTGCACCAAGTTCTTATCTCGACCAGTATCACAGCTCCAGCTAGACTTCTAGCCGACGTAGGATGAGTCCAAACATATTGAATGGAAATAATTAACTGAAAAAATAAATTTCTCTGCTATTGTTTTTATAACACTTCTGCATCCTATTTTGTCATTAACTATGTTATTAAAAATAATGAACATTCCAATGTTTAAAATACTGAAATTTTATTTGTTTTCATTCCAATTTAAACAGGGGAACAGTATAAGAAATTTGAAGTTCCATCTATTTCCCTACTCATTTCCATTCTATTCTCTTTCTCCCCAAGGGCAACTTCTTTTATTAATTTGGTATGAAAACTTCTATGTGTACACGCATATCCATAAATAACATGTAGCATTACCTTGAACATTTTTAAATATTATTATGCGGCACGTTTTAAAGAGAAATGTGTTTTCGCTCAGCACTGCCTTCAACATGTATCCATCAATCTATTTATCTATTATCTCTCATCTGTTATCTTTCTATGCACCTATTATTTGTTCATTCATTTTAAATCAATGAATAGCACTTTATTATATGAATAAATAATAAATTACATATTCCTTTCCCTCCTGAGGGACATTTAAAATGTTTTCAAATTTCATTCTTACAATGCTCCAGTGGACATTATAGCACTCTTCTATGCTTATGGTTCGAATATGCTGGTTTTTCTAGAGCACTGTTTATCAAACTGTGTTAAACCTATTGGAGTATTACCAGGTAAATTTCCTACATCAAGACCATCGTTTTAAAACTGACAGACTACAATAAAATCATCAAACTGATAGAATAGAATCAAATGTCAGGGTTTAGAACACAACACTGTGGATTTCCTGCCCAGGTGATCGCCAACAATCCTCTTGTCTCAGCTTATTCTTGTCCCCTCCTCCTCAAGAAGTGATAGCTACTACTCCTCCCCTTGAATACAATCGGGTTTTATCAGTTCCTTTGCAACAGAATGGGATGAAGTGTTATCCAAGTTCCGAAGCCTGGGTCAGTCTGAAGAGGTCCGGCATGTTCTGCTTTTATTCTAACAGAACCCTGAGCCACCCTGGAAAAGCATCCATCCCCTCCTCTGGAGAGCCCATGTGAAGAGAGAGAAATCCAGCTATTCCAGCCATTAGAACTGAGGTGCTGCTACACATTGGACTGAAACCAGCTTCAATTAATCAGCTGAAGTCTAGCCTTCCAGGAAGATGCTTCTCTAGAAATGACCCAGGAGACCAAGAAATAAACTTCCCAGCTGTGCCCACACTTGAATACAGAATTATGAGCAAATGTGTGTTTTTTGTTTTGGTCTGCTTGAGTTGCAGGTTGCACATAGTAAGAGTAAGAATAGTGAAATACTCAATACGGGCTATGCAATGCTGCAGGATCAAAACCTTCAAAATCAATTGGTTTGTAACTCAAAGGCCTATTATCAGTCGGTTTCTTTGTGCATTTTTGGTTGGCTGGGAGCTCTGTGCTACATCTCACTCCAGGACACAGCCTGGGAGAGCAAGCAACTTCTTGAAAGTTCCTAGTTGCCATGACAGAAGAAGTATATATATTTTATATATTTAATCTTGCACTACAAGTTAAATACTTTAGCACAGAAGTGATACGCATCACTTTTCCTCATGACTCATTGGTCAAAACTTGTCATGTGACTCACCCAGGCTTAGTGGGACCAAGAATTGTGAGGATATGGGCCTGATTTAAAGATCATGTAGCAAGAAGGCAGGGAGCCCGCAAAATTTGGTGAGCTATATTATTTCTGTGTGCTTGTGTCAACTTTGATGTAACATGTTTTTTTTTACTGTATCGTGATTTTTTTTTTAAGTTTGAAAAGAAAAAGAATTCTAAGGTATACTTCTCAGAGTGAGATTACCAGGTCATAGAGCAAGGACATTATCAACCTTGCCAGGTTTTATAAGAACACTTTCCCAAGCGGCTACACCAATTTGTACTCCAGAGCTTTGCAATGCAGCCCTGCCCATCAGTGCTTTCTGAGAATTCTCATTTCCTTGTATTCATACCAAAATTTAGACTTGTTAGATTTTTTATTTGGGTAATTTTTAAATTTTTAAAATATCCTGTTTTTCCTTTTATGTCCTTAATTATCAGGGAGTCCTTAATAATTAGCGAAGTGGGGTCTCACTTCATATGTTTACTGGCTATTCCGGTTTATTATCTGTGATTTGCCTCTTCATACCCTCTGCTTATTTTATAGCAGGTTATCTGATTTTTTTTCTTGTTTAATATGCTCTAGGTACTAATTTTTTTCAGTAACATATTCTCCCCATCCTTCTATTGTGGACACATTTTATCCTTTTTCTTGGCAGAGTTAAGTGATTCTGTCTTTTTCTTTATCATTTGTGCTTTTGGTTTGCCTAAAAAAATTATTTCTTACCCTGAATTTATAAAGATGTTTTCTATAACGTAATTTGATATTTTTATAAAAATATTGCCACTTCACAAGCCATTCTTTTCCCCCCAATACATAACCCTTTGTTTTATACCAAACCTCCATACCTACACTGCATTTCAGGCATACCAAGAGCGAGGTAACAGGTGCAGTCTTTCCTAGGAGAAGGCAGTAGGACGATACGTTGCCTACAGAAAACATTTTGAAACAATAATAAAAATTAACTCTAACTTATTATTTTTATTTTGATCATGCATCAGCAATTCTGAGCAGTATCAGTCACGAAATTCTCCTCCCTGCCAGGGTGGGTGGCCGGCACTGTTCCCCAGCCCCATCTCGGTGCCTAGGCATTGCCGCTCCTGCTGCACAGCTGGTAAATTTGTGACTCAAAGAACACATATGAATAGAGAGATGACATGGGTTAAATTCTAAAATGTGTAATAAGCATTCATAACTGATAGAACAAACTTTCATTCCCTGTTCTTTTTGAACAAGCCCTGTTCTTGACCTTTTTCTCATCCTCATCGATTCTGTCATCAGTTTGTCTAGTTCCACAAAAACAAAACCTGTTTATGTTTTAATTGCATTGCATTAAATTTGGAGATCAATATTGGGAGAACTGTCATCTTCTGACATATTGAGTAGTCACATTCATGGGCATTATTTATTTTTTCGTTTTGTTCTATCTTCTTTAATATTCAGTAATATTTTATAAATTTCTCCAAAAGAAGCCTGTGTGCGCTTGTTAGATGAATTCCTTAACACCATGGCTTATTGTTGCCATAAATGGGATTTTTCGTGCTATAAATTGGTATTAGCGGGGTATAAGACTATCACTGATTTTTTTAATGCTGAGTTTATACTAAGAATAATGCTGAATTCTGTTTCTGAAGTTTGTCTATAAATTCTATTACATCTCTTTAGCTCATGTCTGTATTTTATTTTTCTTGTCTAACTGCAATTCCTAGTTCCTCCTTTACCATGAATAGTAGTAGTAAAATCATGGTACTTTCTGATTTTACAGAAAATGCCTTTAACGTTTCATCACTTAATATGACCCTTGCTATAAGTTATAGTAGATATCTATTATCAGGGTAAAGATTTTTCCTTCTTATCCTGGTTTAAGGATTTTAATCATTAATAGATGCTGAATTGAGTTTTTAATAAATGTGTTAAGGTAATAAGAGGACATTAAAGTAGAAAATTAAAATAACAGATTTTCTAATATTAACTCTTCTTGCATTCCTTATATTAACTCAGTATAACCATAGTGTATTTTGATAGATTTCTAGTGATTCTTTTATATGATTACATCTATGTTTCTTAAGTGAGACTGATCTGTACTTTTCCTATTTGCACTCTAATCCTTGGGCTTTGCTCTGATGATTTTATGACCCTGATTAAATATGAGGAGTATTTTCACATCTTCTATTTTATGAAAGTGTTTGTATTACAATGAGATTAATTGTTCCTTAAAATTTTAGTAGAATAATTCTGTATCCACGTGTAATTTTGAACTATGGTTTTTAAATCTCCCAATGGATACTTATATATTATCTTTTTTATCATTGATTTATACCAATTTATTTTGGGTCAGAAAATGAAAGTATAAAAATATCACTTTAGAATATGTCTTGAGCTTTGTTTTATGACACAGCATACTGACAGCATACTTACATAAATTTCTATTATACTTGAAAGAATATATAAATGTTCTTGGATAAAATGTTCTATATAAGTCCATTTTAAATATATAACTCCTAAATAAATATCCTTTAGAAAATATTTTCTGTTAAATTCCATAATTCTATAATCAACGAATTGCTTGAGATTTCCATGTTTCGGTAGCACAGACAATTCAAAGTCAACATGTTCAACTCATACTCCTTCTTCCTTAGCCTTTTTCTCCTCCTGTATCAAACCTTGGTAGGCACAGAACTGACTCCCACTTGACTTACTACTATCTAGGATGATCATTTTTGTTCTCAACTTTGGCCACAAGGTAATCCAATCTTGCCATTCTCTTGCTTAAATATTTTAGTGAATCCCAATAACTTATAAGTTTGAATTCACATTTCATAATACTATCTTCCAGGACCATCATGCAGTAAACCGTATTTAGCTCTCCAGTTCTAGCTCTCACCATTTCTTGTCTCATTCTTTGCATTCACAGTGCACCATTCGTAGCTCTCTACAAATATCAGGATACTTCCAGCTACTGCATCCTTCCTCATGCTTCTCTGTTCATTTATATTGGGTGGGCCAAAAAGTTTTTTGGTTTTTCCCATAACATGGCTCCAGTAGCACTTAGTTGTCATTAACTTCATTCAAAAAAATTTTGTTAGATTGTATTGTGACAGCTGTCATATCAGCGTGTATTTTTTAAAAACACATCAAAATTGGTGAATTTTTGTGTAGCTACTTGAATATTGAAAGTGAAAGAAAATATGAAACATTTTCAGCATATTATGCTTTATTATTTCAAAGGTAAAAACACAACCGAAACACAAAAAAAGATTTGTGCAGTGCATGAAGAAGGTACTGTTACTAACCAAACATGACGAAAGTGCTTTGCTAAGTTTTGTGCTGGAGATTTCTCACTGAATGTTGTTGCTCTGTGGTCGGCTAGACCAGTTGAAGTTGAGAGCAATCAAACTGAGACATTAATTCAGGACAATCAACATTATACCATGTGGGAGATAGCCAACATACTCAAAATATCCATATTAATAAATAAATAATTTATTGATTGAAAATTAATAATGTGTCTTTCATTTTACAGAAAAATTCTAAATAGAGTTTTTGGCCAACCCAATACTCTCCCACTCTCTCCTACTAATTAACATCACCTCCTAAACACACAGTTCAGGTGTTACCTCCTACAGAAAACAAACTCTTCTCTAATTCCTTTTTCTCCTCTCTTCTTACTCACTGCAATACAAAGACACTAACTGTATTATTGTTGTACTTGAAATTGATTTTTTAAAATTATTTTTGCCTATGTCTACATTCCCTTTTTAAATTGAGGTATAAGTGACATATAACATTTTATTAACTTCAGGTATACAACAGAATGATTCAACATTTGTATTCATGTATGTCCGTTTCAGTTATTTTGTTGTTTGAACTTTCCTTATTCTCATTACTGATTTTATGTACTTGATATCAATTATTAAGAGAGATATACAGAAATCTCCTGTTATGGTAGGTTTGTCCTTTTTTTCTGTGTGTATCTGTAAAGTTTTTGCTTTATATATTTTGGAATTATATTATTTGGTGTGCATATTTTAAAAATGATAGAAGCTGCCCAAGTGTCCATCAATAGCTGAGTGGATAAAACAACTATGGGGCATTTACATAGTGGAATACTATTGGGTCATAAAAAAGAAAAAATTTTACGCTTTAAGACAGCACGGATGGATTACAGAACATTATGCTGACTGAAATAAGCCAGTCAGCGAAAGACAAATAGCTCATGATTTCACTCATATATGGAATCTAATGAACAGACTGAACTAACAAGCAAAATAGAGGCAGACTCATAGGCAGAAAGCAGGATGACAGCTATGAGGGGAGTTTAAGGGGCAAAGAGATTGAGCAAAAAGGTAAAAGGACTCATGGACATGGACAACAGTGTGGTGACTGCAGGGGGACAGGGTGGGTATAAGAGGGTTAAATGGCAATGGAAAACATACAATAAAAACAGTGTTATGTTTTTATATATTAAAAAAAAATGATACAGCTTTATCCTGGCCTGTGTAGCTCAGCTGGTTGGAGCGTCACCCCATAAACCGAAAGGTCACAGGGTTCTATTCCCTACAAGGCACACGCCTAGGTTGCAGATTCAGTTCCCAGTTGGGTGCATGTGAGAGGCAACCAACTGGCTTCTCTCTCACAGTAGTGTTTCCCTCTTCTCCTTACTTTCTTTCCTTCTAAAACCAGTAAGTATGTCCTTGGTTGAGGGGAAAAAAGTAAAAATGATACAGCTTCATGGTAATACAATACTTAGCAATTGATTTTGACTTAAAGGATATTATCTACATATTAAGTAAGCTACACCATCTTTCTGTGGGTTAGTGTGACTTGAATAATTATGGTTCTGCCCCTGTCTAGCTTCAGAGGTGAGGCAAGTTTGCCCATTAAAACATATTATGATTCTAGAGAGATTATAAAACTTTATGAGTCTCGGTTATCTCACTTACATAATGAATGTTTTGATCATGGTGATCTTCAGTATCCTTTACAACTCTGACATTCTACAATCTTCTACCCCTTTTTTACCTTGATTTGTACTATGCTAAAGTCCTCCATTTCCTCTAATATGCACTTGGTCAATCTATGAAACATTATAAATGCCCAGCTATTCCAGGTAATTCTATTTCCCAAATGAAGAGGTCAGAAGGACATGCTATTTGGTTGAAAAAATTTTTTTTTAAAGTTATTTTTACAACTGTGGCTTTCATCATAGTCATGCGAACACAAGATTCAAGTTAAAATCTGTGTTAAATTTTGATCTGTTCTACAAATTCTTTGGATCGCATAATAGCTAAGTAGAAACAGAGAGAAGAAAGTTCAAAATGAAGGAAACAAGGGCAGAGATGATGCCTTCATCTCAGCAGGAGAATGTAATTTACAACAATTTGTACACCGTTACCTGCATCCTTGCCAGAAACATTTCATTTAACGGCTGCTGGCCAGCAGGCTTATCATCAAATATGACACAATTCAATAAATAAATACTAATCGTCTCATGTCTAGCACAAAGGATAGTAAAAATTTAAAGCCAGAAATGTTATTAGAAGTCATTAATTCCAGACTTCTCAATTTAGAAACAGAAAATTACGACCCAAATAGTGATTTACCAAGCTATCTGTGTTTGACACAGTATGCTTCTGATAAACACGTATTGATTATTAATTTCTTTTACCTAGAACCTGCCAGAAAAGTCTTACCTTAGGTCTATGTAGATTTGTAACTCCTCTTTCCCTACCAATTGTGAAGAACGAACTTATTTTTGTTCATTCTTCACAGTTTTTACTATGGTATCCTTTCATACATTTTAAAGAAGATTCATAAACTATGTTGAGACACTGAAAATACTTTGACTCAAAGATTTTGAAACTATTTTTTATATTGACGTAGAAATACTTCTTAATTTTCAACTATTTTCTTCTCCCTGGGGCTGACAGAAGTTATGGTTTTGTTCATTATTATTGGCGTGAATAATTATGACAGGAGAATATTCATATTATAAGTTTATCAAGCTGACACTACTCTACCTGGATTGCCTTCAAAATACCTCTTCAAGACCTTGTTGGGTTCAAGGATTTGAGGGGACATATTATTCGCCTTGAGTTCTAGGACTGTCTGTGACCATTCCTAAGAGTTTAAACTATGATTAGAATTATTAAACAGAACTTTTTAAAAATTCACCATAAACTCACTCCATAGGAGGTAATAGTTACTAAAATACTAGGTTACGGAAGCTTCTTCAGATAACCTTATTTCTTGCAGTACATAGTATTTCAGAGATAAAAATATTCTTCAAGGTTGTCTAGGCCAGTGGCTCCCAAGGTGTAGACCCAATACCAGCATCATCAGCATCATCTGGGGATTTGTTTCAAAAGCAAAAATCTTAGTAGTCACAGGCCAACTCAATCAGAAATTCTGTGGAGGAGCTAAAGGGAACCATCGACCTACGGTTTAATATTCTCCCACCTTATTCTGATGTACATTCATTGGAGTCAGAGACTTATTTATTTGAAGAAATGCAAGTTTGAGAACCGTTAACTTAGAGCATCCTGCATATTCCCTGCCTGCATTTTGTAAATGGGGGGAAATCAAGTACAGGGGGTATTATGATCCCTACGTCTTGCATATTCTAACTCCCTGGTTTTCCTCAGGATACAAAAATACTGAGTAACAGACCCAGGATGAGAACACATATTTCCTTACTCATGTATAACTGAGATGTAGAATGACAGACTATTAAAGGTAAAAAAGACTGGGATGTAATCAACAAATGTTATGTTCTTGTGTGTCTCAGTTTACTACTTACTATACTCATAACTGTTTAATGTCTATATTTTCTACTGAATTTGAATCTCTATAAAGTGAGAGACCATAACTATTTTGATCATCGTAAATTCTGCAGTCTTCATGGTAATCTGTAACTTAGTAGCTCCTTAATAAATATTTATTGATCAAATAATAATTGTGTAAATTTAAAATTATTTTCTATAATTCCAGAGACCCATAATAATACTGAGTTTCAATCACATTCTTTTTCAAATCTGGTAAACTTTTCTTTTTTTTTTTAATTCTCACTCAAGGACATTTTTTCATGTCTTTTAGAGAGAGAGGAAGGGAGAGAGGGAAACATCAATGTGAGAGAGAGGCATTATGGGTTGCCTCCCACAGACGCCCAGGCCGAGGATCTTGTATGTGCCTGGACCAGGGATAAGTGCCCGGGCCAGGGACCGAACCCACAACCTAGGTATGTGTCCTCACCAGGAATCGAGCCCACAACCCCTCAGTTACAGGATGATGCTCCAACCACCTGAGCCACACTGGCCAGGACTAATCTGGGAAATTTTTAATAAAAACATGTGTACTCTGCTGATCTTTATGCACACATAAATTGGCAGTTTGGAAGGAGTCACGGAAGATGGGGAAGAATGATTTATATTATTTAGAAGTACGTTGTAATGTGTCCCAAAATAGAAAATGTATGGCATCTTTGAATTACCTCTGACTCACAGAGAACCCTGGAAAAAAGGGAGAATATTATGCTTCTACATTAAAAGTACAGCTCAGAAGAGAGAACAATCAATTTTTTATTTCTAAGTACACACCTCTATTACTTAACCTAGGGCATTTACAAAAATATATCTTCTCTTTAACAAGTAAATCAACTATAATTCATCTTGACACTGATATGAATGCATATATACATATATCAATTATATGTCAAACTCTTCTTCTCTAGGTTAACTGAAAGCTATATTCTAAAAGAATATCTGAGACTTTACAGGAGCACCTAGAATAATCCTCTGTATGAAGACATAGGGAAAGACGTCTAACAAAAAGCAAAGAATTAGAGTTTAGACAGGAGCAAAAACCAAAACCGTAAGTTCCACCTCTGATACGTGCCAGTTGTGTGACCTTGAACACATGTCTTCTTTTCTGTTCTGTAACATATTGGAAAAATAATAGTACCTTCCTTCTAAGAATAAGAGCATTTAATACATTAATATACAGAAAGCACTGAGACATAAATGTTACCTGTTATTGTAGAGAACAGAACACTAAACTGGGACTAAACCATGTTCTACATATTTCTCAAACAATGTGCTCTCAAAATTGAAAAATAAATGGGCTAAAACGCTTTTTCAAGTAACTAGATTTCTATTTCAAACAGGGAGAGAGCCCTCTCCTCTCCCCTCTGATCATGCCACCCAAACCCACGAGGTCTAGGTCAACCAAATGGCATTTTGTAAATTACTTTGAAAATGGCAAAACACTACAAAAATACAGGGTAGTAAGAAAATTTTAAAATATATATCCAACTTCTTTGTATAGCCTTCCATGGCTTTCTGGCCTTTGGTCCCTTCCTCGCCACTCTCCCCGCCTTTGCTGGACATCAGGCTTCCGAGGGGCCTGTGAACAAGTTGCCCTTCCTCGTGCTTCGAAAGCTGCTTACAGCAAATGTTCGAATCACCGGTCGCTCATCCTTCAGGCTCTGCTTAAAAATCATTTCCTCAGGAAAACTTTCTCTCAGTCAGGGAGAGGCCGAGAGGGAAAGCCTCTGTTACATGCTTTTATATTCACTGTCCCTAGGCTGTGATTGCAATGGATTAGATATGTATTGTCTGTCTGCTGCGCCAGCCCTCAGGCAGCCCGAAAGCGAGCTACGTGTCCACCTTGTCCTGCTCACAGTAGACACTGGAAAGCAAACAAACAAAAACCTGTTGACTGAATAGGTGAAGGAACCATCCATATAATCTGGTAATGAACGAAGTAAAAGGAGATGTTAGAGAGAAAGGCCAGATTCCCCATGTTCTCCAACACTATCTTTTTTATTTTATAGGCCTAAAACAGTCCCAGTGGGTTTTGTGAAAAAATAAAACGTTTTTCAAGTTAGCCCATATAAATAGCTGAAAAATAAGCCTGATGCTGGACTTTTCCATAAACATACTGAAAAACTAAGCTGCTTCTGTATACATATTTCTAACTGTGTAAATACACAGTGAGGAGATGTTTTCCTTTCTTGTACCTAGGGTAACTCTAAATATTGTTTTAAAAAACAGCAATCATTTGATTACAAAATTAATTTTAGATTCTAAAAATAGCCCACTGGTCCCACTCTCATCAAAATGTTAGTGCAAGGCTGCAACGATGCCAGACCCACCACCCTTAGCAGATGCAGCAGCAACTGCCAAAGGAGAGAGTAAGAATCCAGGTACTTTCTTTTGGTTCCTTTGTAGTCCAGTGATGAAGCTGTAAATGTGGATGTTGTCCAAATTCAGAAGAAATACTAAGACTGTTTATTTGAAATACTGTCTCAGGCCCAAATATTGTCTCTCTCAAGAGAAACAAAATGTAAGAAAGGACAGAATGTACATTTTTATCCTCAGCAAACCTTACAATAACAAGATTCGACTTGGGGAATAATGAGAGTTGATGTACCCGGGGGGGAAGTAATCTAAAACAGAGCTAGTCAATTGCTGTGAAGTAACTTGAAAACAGTATCAGGAAATAAAACCTAGGGTTAGTAGTGGGGAACAAATTGATAGGAATTAGCAATGAGATAGTACAAAGTCTGGAGGAAGTCAATTAGGAGGAGATGCAGAGCTGTAGAAAAGTAAGAGATTCCCAAGTTGGGCTCTAAGTTGCTCCTCCCCTCCAAACAGCCCTGGATAATTCAGCACCTTTTTCTTGCTCTCTCCTCTGCATATTGTTTTTACGAAGTATCCTGCACCTCTTCGGTGCCTATACTTTTTGCCCCCAGCACATGAGGAAAGTGTAGACATCAAAGAGATGCAGAAAAGATTCCAGAGAGGAAGGAGAAAAGGGATAGAGCCGCAATAAGGGAAAGAAGAAATTCACTGATCTTGTATGTATAATTTAGTCCTCATCGTAATCGTATAAAATATACATGATTGTCTTTACTTCACAGATGAGCACACTGACATACAGTGAGGTTAAATTACTTGCCCAGGGTCTCACACCCAGTAAGTTTCAACATGATGATTTCAGCCTGAAGTCCATGCATCTTTCACCATCTCCCTTAGGTTCTTATTATCCTGTCTTTATTGGCCCTTTCTCTGTTTTTAGATGTATACTCCATCTAAAAAGTATCCTAAACCATTCCAGCGTCCTGTCATCTATTTGGAACATCACCATCTCCCCAGGCATATTATTATGTAGAATTGTGTTTCAGGACATTCATCTGTTTAATGAAGCCAGCTCCATCTCATCTCAGGCACTCAGTCACTAACTCACCCACTCCTTTTTTTTTGGTATCTATTTATACTGCTAGTACTACTCTCCCATTGAAAACAAATACTGGAATTATCACTATGGTTTAGTTTAGAAGTCAGCACACATTTTCTTTAAAAGGTCAGATATTAATAATTTTCATCTTTGCACTTGATATACTCTCTGTTGCAATAACTGAACTCTGTTATCTAAAGCAGCCACTGATAATATGCAAATGATGATGCATCAAAAACAATAAAATGGCCCTGGCTGGTGGGGCCCGGTGGATTGAATGCCAGCCTGAGAACGAAAGGGTTGCTGGTTTGATTCCCAATCAGGGCACATGCCTGGGTTGTGGGCCAGGTCCCCAGTAGGGGGTGTGTGGAAGGCAACCACACATTGATGTTTCTCTTCCTCTCTTTCTCCCTCCCTTTCCCTCTCTCCAAAAATAAATAAAATCTTTATTAAAAAGCTAAAAAAAACCAAAACAATAAAATGCTTAGGAACAAAATTTAACCTAAAGGGTGAAAATCTCTCCACTGAAAAGTATAAGATATTGATGAAACAAACAGAAGAAAATGCAAAATAATGAATTAGAAGAATTAATACTGTTAAAATATCCATACTACCCAAAGTCATCTGCAAATTCAATGCAATCTCTATAAACAGATTCCAATGGTATTTTCACAGACATAGAAGAAACAATGTTAAAATTCATGCAAATTCAAAAGACCTTACTTAGCCAAGGCAATCTTGAGAAAGAACAAGGCTAGTGGCCTCCCATTGGCTGATTTCAAACTGCATTATGAAGCTATAGTAGTCAAAATAGTACAGTATTGGCATAGGAGCACACACAGAGATCAATGAAACAGAATGCAGAACCCAGAAGTAAACCCACACATATATGATAAACTAATATTTGACAAGGGAGCCAAAAACACACAATGGGGATAAGACAGTCTCCTCAATAAGTGATGTTAGGAAAGCTGGATATTCACATACAAAAGAATGAAACTAGATCTCTGTCTTATACCACTCACAAAAAAAAAATTGAAATAGACTAAAGATTTAAATGTGATTTGTTCACTTTGAAGAGAAACCAGAGTACATAAATGTGAAACCTGAAACCAAAAAAAAACTCCTGAAAGAAAGCAAGAGCTATTGACAGCGGTCTTTGCAATGATTTTTTGGAGTACGGCACCAGTAGCTAAGAAACAAGGGTGAAAATCAACAGATATAGCTGTATCAAGGCTAAAAAGCTCCTGCAAGGCAAAAGAAAGAATCAAAAAATAAAAATGCAACTATGGAATTGGAGAAAATATTTTCAAATCATGTATCTGATAAGGAGTTAATATCCAAAATATGTAAGGAATTCATACAACTCAATAGTAAAAGAAAGCAAATAAAATGATTTAAAACTGGGCAAATGACCTGAATAGATATTATTCAAAAGAAAACATACAAATTGCCAACAAGTACATAAAAAGGCTCAACATCACTAATCACTAGGAAAATGAAAATCAAAACACAAATGAGATACCTTCTCACACTTCTGAAGCTGGCTATTCTCAAAAGACAAAATATCAGTGGTAGCAAGAAGGTGAAAGGAAGGGGAAACATTTGTATACTGTTGATGGGGATGTAAACTGGTACAGCCACTGCAGAAAATAGTATGGAGGTTCCTAAAAGAAAATTAAAACTACCCTATGATCCAGCAATCCTATTTCTCAGTATGTATCTAAAGGAAGTGAAGTAACTCTCTTGAAGAGATGTCTTCACCCCCATGTTCACTGCAGCTCTGTTCACCATAGCCAAGACGGGAGCTCCTCAGTGTTCACTAACGGACGAACTGATAGAAAAATGTGTGTGTGTGTGTGTGTGTGTGCGTGTGTGCGCGCGCGTGTGTGCGTGTGAATGTGTATGTGTATGATTCAGCCACGAGAGAGAAGGAAACCCTGTCATTTTCAACAACGTGGATAAAACTTGAGGGCATTATGATAAGAAATAGTGACAGAGAAAGAAAAGTTCTATGTGATCTCACTTATATGTGAAATCCAAAAATGCTGAAAACATAGAGTAGAATGGTGATTACCAAGAGCTGGGGTAGGAAAAATTGAGAGATGCTGGTTAAAGGGTATGAACTTTCAGTTATAAGTTTTAGGGATGTAATGTATGGCATGGTGGCAAGTTATCAATTAAATGTTCTCATTACTCACACACAAAAAGGTAACTGTATGAGGGGACTGATGTATCAACCATCATTACCGTGATAATCACTTTGCAATATATACATGTATCAAATCATCCCATTGTACCACTTAAATCTGCAAAATGTTCCTATGTCAACTCTATATCAATAAAACTGAAAAACTTTAAATAAATTCAATAAAATAAGTAGTCACTTAACGTTTGAGAGTGTTAGTCACTTCTGTTATGTCACTATTCCTGGCCAGCCACTGCCCCTACCTAAATGGGCTATTAGACTTCATTGAAGTTTGTAAAATAATTGAGAGCTTTGAAAATATTCACAAAATTAAACATTAACACTGACACTGCGCTTGTCCCTCTAATATCTTTAACAAGTGTCCATCCAACTTCTATTTAAACACCTTCCAAGGCAAAAATATGAACACATTAACCTGCAGCCACTTCTTATATTGGACATTGCTCAGCCATTCGCCATTCATTCAGTCAGCCTTTTTAACATCTATATGTGCTAAATAAAAGCAAATGAGACATGTTTCCCTTTTCAAAATATTCACTCAAGGTAAGAGAGGCTTACAAGTAATTAAAAGTTAAAACATGCAGTACAAGCCATCATAAAAGTTTATATGAGATACTAGATAGAAACTTCATGGTTAGTATCTGTTGTAGATGCCGAGGATAGTAGGGATTCTCAGTTTCATTAAAAAAAAAGGATAAAATAATTGTCCCTAAATACTTCTCAAAGAAACAATTTCTTCAGAGATAGGAAAAGCTGACATCATACTTATTCAATGGATTAATGACAACAACAACGAAAATACGTTAATCAGAAGGAGTCTTGATGAGACTGAAACTAATCCTGGCAGAGCCTCTTTCAGGCACCATTCAAAGGAGCCAGTTTGATTTCTGGGTTTTTCTGAAGGCACATATCTATATCTTTACTGTTACAATTAATTGACACATCAGGTTATCTCAGCCTCTGGCCATTAAATATTCCAGTCCTATAATTAACTCCCCTTGTTAATTTCATGCTCAACCAGCAACCTTCTGATTATTTGGCGTCCTGAGTAGCTTGCTTACGGGGATGGAAGGTAAAGCTTGGACTGCTGCTATTAGCTATTCCTTCACTGTAATTTAAGAGTCTGGCATTCTGATTGATACATTGGTCTCCTGAGAGATCTTTATCACAAGCTGTCACCCCACGAGGGGACACCACTGGAACACAAATATGAACAAGTTTTGAATATGAAAGCTTAAGTTCTAAACCTTGCACCACAGGGAATTCCCTGAAAAAAGAAGTACACGGAACACTATGGAGTTAAGGGTTTCATCACTGAGAGTTACCTGACGGAGACCTAGACACAGAAGCTATTGCTCCTCTAATGACAGGAGGAGGTTTGTAGGCTTCACAACACCGAGATGTGAAAAGTTTGGTCGATGCCTTTTGGGTAGTTGTGTACTACCCACTTCCATACTGTAGGCAGCTGAAATAATTTTTGGAAATTTCCTCTGATTCCTGAAATAGTCTGATAACCTAAAATATGCTGGTGACTTTCCCTTTTCATTCCTATTATTTCCAATAAATTTGAATAGCTAAGTTTTACCTGAACTGCCTAGAGTAAATTCTCTCTTTCTGATTAAACAGAAGCTGATACAAAATATTCTTGCATTTAAAATCCCTAAGAATGCACTTAAAGTGCATTCATCTGAGCCCACTGAAAACTGTTTAACATTTCAATGTTGGGTAGATAAAATACTTTAATAATAATAACTTCTAAGAAGCTTAATGAAAAGTGGGTGAATGAATAATCTTCCTAAGTATACTGCAAACACACACAAAATACCACATCTTACCAAGAAGCACATGTGACAACTTAAATGATACAGTTTTATGATATAATTAGGCTACTCTCTTGAAAATGGCAATGTTTGAATGATACATGAGTGTTCTCAAAATACATCATGCAAAATTAACTTTCTATGTTGACCCTATACTCATTAGCCTCTTATCACTCTATATCAGTGGGTAATTCACTAATACAGAAATCCTAATTTAGTGCAAGGGCAGTAACAAGTTATGGGAAGCAGGCAGAAATATGAGATGAAGATGGGAAAGGTTATGAAAGAGAGGGCACAGACAGTCGGTATAATAGAGGGTCAGCATTAACAGAGCCTTAGAAGAGCTCAGAGTCTCAAGGATAACTAATCGCCCTGGGAGGAGAGACAAACACAGTGCAGGGTCCAAGCAAGGAGAGAGTGGAGAAAGGAGGTCCACTTATGATGGAAACAGTAGCTGGCCACTCTAATGGTCACGTTCAGAGATTATCCCTACCTTTATTTATGGTTTCCCAGATATATTGGGGGTGGTAGTAGGTGTGAGATGAAGTGAAACAGGTTTATCTTTATTTATATTGATTACTGTCATGTTTACCAAACTAAAACATGTTCCTTGGGGAAAAAATTTAAAAAAAAGTTTATAAAGAACTTGAGGATAAATGAGTAAATTAAAAAAGAGAACCTTATTTCTGTTTCCTTTTCAGCCTCACTAAAATCATTCTAAAGAAACCGCAATGGTATAACCTACCATGGTAAAGACAGCAGATGAGAAGGCAGTTGGCACTTCACTTTCTTGGATCTTATGTGTGCAAACAAATGGACATCAACAAGAAACAAGTTAATTTTTCCTCCTGGATACCAGAAAAACTCAGGGAGGTCCCAGTTATTTCTCAATGAATGGGAATATAATGGGATCATAAATAAGAGAATATATTGAAAATTTGCATAAGGAGTTGTTAGAAACCAGATCCCCTCTGCCCCATAAATGAAAGGCAGAGTTTATTCCCTCTGAGGTGAGAACCAGAGATACTATGGGGTAGGTGATACCAGGCCTGATTGAAGGAAAGAGAGTCAATATCTTATTGAAAACACAGAGATTAATTGAACTCTGAATAATAAACAGTGACCCTGACTCACTTTCCCACTTCTGGTCTTAGATCCCTGGCTATTCCTCACTTCTAGAAAAAAAACTAAAGGATTACTACCAAGAAAAATTAACCACTGATACATTTATAAGTAATTTAACAAACAGCCAGTTCTTCACCCATTTATTCACTGTGAAGCCTCTAAGTAGCTATATCAAAGCACAGAGATCTTATAAAAACCTTTCTTAGCAACTCAATCTTAATTATAAGTAGACATATTTTCAAAATTTCTCAAGACAGCCCCTAACCTAAAAGACAAAGACAGACATAGGAAAAGATGTAAAGAAGAAAAAGAGAAAATATAGAAAGCAGAAGATAACTTCAAATATTAATCTGTATATTTTCAGAAAGATAAAAAGTAAAAAGAATATGTTTTTAAAAAGGAACACAGTGTGAAAAGGAGGAACCTGGATTAAGAATTATGAGAGCACACTAAAATAGTCAATTGATGGTTGGAAGACGTACTTGAAGAAACCTCCCAGAAATCAGAAAAAAAAAGCACAAAAAAGACATGAGCATTAAAAGAGAAAAAGAAGGCTCAATTCAAGAGGCATACCATTCAACTCAAATAAGAATTCCAGAAAAAGACAGAAATAAGAAAATGTTCCATAACTGAGAAATAATTTTTTTCAGAATAAAAAAACTGCTAAATACCCAAGATATTAAATGAAAAAAAACTCAACAAGATACATCATATGATATTTAAGAATACAAAGGACAAAAAGAACATTCATTCTAAAGATTCCTTACACAAAAGTTTTTGATGCAACATATCAGTAATTACAATGTCATTGGATTTTTTTTCACCCCAGGAGTATTACGCACTGTCTTTAAAGTACTGAAAGAAAATTATTTCAATACTCTGAAATTATATACCCATCCAAAGTATCAATCATGTATAAGAGCAGAATTATAACACTGCCAGATATGAATAGTTTCAACAAATTTATTTTTTATATGCCCTTTGACATGAAGCCACATAAAGTTGTGTTTTATTAACATGAAGCAACAAACTAAGAAGTTGAGAAAAAATTATTTAAAGTAGGAAAAAATAAAGAAAAATTTCAGGATAGCAATAAAGAGTAGTTCCAAGAAAACAGCAATGAATAATCCCAAATCCTTGATAATTAATACAGGAAGATGAGAGACTCCAAAAATGATACCTACAAGAAAAAAATTAAACTGATCTGTTATAACATCTGATTATATGGAGAGGACTTTCATATTTCTATCAGAGAACTTACAAAGATAAGTCTCATGAAAAGTTAAAAAAAAAGACAATTATTATCTTCAAGAAAAATATATGAATAAGAGAGGAAATATAATCATTATAAACCATGCAATTCAACAATACACATTATTTTTAACTATACAAATTAAGCACAGAATACTGAGTATTAAAAGTTTATATTAATACGTTGATAGGATTGATGGAAGGGGAACTATCTGTGATTGTTGAAGGAAAAATAAAGAAGATAAATCCAAATATCATACTATAAGAAGTCCATAAAATACACCTAATTGGTTTTTTAAAAAGTAAAAAAAAAATAGCAAGTAAATTACCTAGAGGAAAATAGTTTTAAAAAGAAAGAAAGTGGTTGCCTCTGGGAAGCTGAATAAGGGAGTGGGAAAAGCAAATTTTTTAAAAAAATTTAAATTCATTTATTATTATTTAAATATTCAGGTTATACATGGATATTGAATTGCTAGAAGTATGTAATTAAAAGAAAACACAGGAGAAAAAAAATTATTTGTAATTTCCTAGTCATTGATAATCACTGTAAATTATTTTGGTGTGAATCCTTCCTTTTAGTCAATTTTGTAATATATATAAATGTCAATATATATTTTGACAAAGCAACAATAGTATACAATATTTTTTCATTTATAGAATTATGAACATATTCTATACCATATAGAATACCATATACCATATACATTTCTTCCACATTTGCAATGAGTACATATCATTCCA
Source organism: Mormoops blainvillei (assembly GCA_004026545.1). Classification (NCBI taxonomy): domain Eukaryota; kingdom Metazoa; phylum Chordata; class Mammalia; order Chiroptera; family Mormoopidae; genus Mormoops; species Mormoops blainvillei. The sequence goes on along the minus strand of PVJD01002737.1, from coordinate 162,277 downwards.
TCGTAAGAACACACCACAATTTATCATCCTCTGTTTTTGGAAATTTAGGTATCTTCTAATTATTCATTATTATAAATAGCACTGCTATGAATATCATATTAGCTCTATATCTGCACATTCTAGACACTATCCTCAGATTTTCAACACTTTTCTAAAAATTTCTGTATTTGTCAGCTATTGACTCAAAGGATGTAAGCCAGTATTTCTCAGCTATTTTTTCATTATTATTTGCCCAAGAGGATCTTTTTTAGGGTTTTTTTCCTAATCACTTCTTCACGTAATTTTAATAGGCCAAATATTCTGAATATCTTTACATATATTTTTTCTCTCCTTTATACATTAAAAGAATAAAACTTTTGTCTCTCCATTAATCAATCCAACCAACCAATTTATCTCCCCCTTGGGGGTGTCATCATCCCTGTTCAAAATGTGTGGTGTAAATATTTATTGATTTTTAGTGCATTTTACCAAATTCTTCAAGTTTCATCAGCAACATGCAGAAGTACATTGTTCCACTTTCTCAGCAAACATGGTGTTTGTAAATTTCATAAATATGTTTTAATGAAAGCTTTTCAATACAAATCTTAATGTTTTTATTTATTGATTTTAGAGACAGGGGAGAGGGCAAGTAAAGAAGGGGGAGGAAGGTGGAGAGAGACAGAGAGAGAACTGATTGGTTTTTCCACTCATTTATATATTCACTGGTTGTTCCTTATATATGCCCTGGCTGGGAATCAAACCAGTAACCTTGGTGTATCAGTATAACACTCCAACCAACTGAGCTACCTAGCCAGAGCTCAATACAAATCTTAAAACTGTATTAGTTGCTTGTAAATATTCCTGAGCACCAAACACTAGGAATGAAAATATTTACTTGCTTTAGACTTTGTCCCACTACTATGAGACAATGGCTCATTTCAAACTTTCAAGCAATTTACATTTAGAAAGTATGCTTCTGAGTATCATCATGGTTCTCACTATAATTTAGATTTTTTAAAAAGTCAATTTGGTATTGATTCAGCCAGAATGGTCAATTATGTACTATGGATCTTCTTTAGGTCTCAAATTATTGACCTGGTCAAGTCAATTTGTAATTAGACAACTTTTTAAAAGTGCTTTCCCTTCAAGACTGTAATAGCAGCTTTCAAACTGTGGATTCTCCCAGATTTTGTGATTATCTAGGTATGGTATTATTTTTATCTGCAGCAATTATGTTTTTCTGTACTTCATTTTTTATCCCTTCTTGCACAATTATGCTTTATTGAGGTATATCTTGTGTTTGCAAAAAGAATTTAAAAATTGCTTAGAACACTCCAGGACTGGGTTCGTTAGTTTAGTGTTAGGTAAGAATCACATGAAACTGCCATTTTTAAATTCAGAATGATTTAATATCAGCAATTCCATATAATTCACTTGAATAACTTGGTCTTCATTTGCACGACCTCAAAAAAAATGAGAGTCTATGAAGTATTTGGACTGCCTAGGCCTTTCCGCATAGATTTTAAATATTCTGTTGAGATTTATATTCTTTATAATAAGACAACATCCGAGCAAACTTAGCCATAAGGGTTAGATATTTTACTTATTTTTGGATTGACACAATTACTTCCCAGTTTCCTACCCCAAGTCAGGAAAGCAGTTGCAATCCCAACCTTATGTAGTGCAGAACACATTGGAGCTAAAATTAGGGGAGCTGAACTGTATTCTGGGCCATTTCCTGACTGTGTGAATTTGGGCTACTGCTTAGTCATTCTTCAAGTCTCAGTAATAGTGCAGGCATTAGCTCCTCGGGAAGTCCTCCTTCCCCGAGTATCATTATAGTTGAAGTCTCCATAGCATCCTCTGCTCTCCCTTTTCAAAAGCTGTCTATCATACTACAAACCATTATTTAATGTCTGTTCCTCATTAAATAAGAAACATGAGATCAAGGAGATGTCTTGTTTATTCTTTTATCCGTGGTATCTAAAACAATTCCTGACATACAGTAAATGACCAGTGTACTTCTGCTCAGTGAATACACGAATGAAATAAACCTAAGGGTTAACTGCCTCAGTTTCATTGTCTGTGAAGGGCATATAATAGTGCCTGCCTTGTCACTCACAGGGTTGCTACGGTGTGGAGTTAAAGGGTTTGGGGGAGACTCACACTCAAGTGAGACAGAGGATATATATTTTACCTCTTCAGTATGTATATGAAAAATGTTTTGTAAACTAAATAGTTCTCTACAGGAAGGATTTACTATTTTTTTTTTTTCATGTCAGTAAAGGCTTTGCTATATCCATGGTATTAGAATTTCCTTAAGGCTTCATTCCCACAGACTAGAATTCTTGTGGCTGCCTACCCATCTTTCCTTTTTTCCCAATTCATTGCATGTGCCATTTCATATCAATCTCTTAACTTGGACCTCCCTTTGGTGAATTGTTTTCTCTCCCTGGAAGCAAATCTAAATCGTTAAGACCCTGTATCAGTTAGAATCCAGGCAGAAAACAGAAGTCGCTCTAAGTATTCTGGGTAGGAAGGGTTCAATATGGAATTAGAGGCTTTTACAGCCATTGGAAACAAAGGTCAGAAGAGCAGCCACCGAAATCCTAGCTCCCTGCCACACCGGATGGGCATTTCTCAAAAACTGTCCAGAAAGTCATTGCAAATGTCAAGAATTACCTGGAAGCAACCACGAAGGGTTTCAGTGGTTCCAGTTATAGAAAGGGTCCTGGCAAAGAAGCAGATGAATATCCCATGAAGCTGCTGCCAAATCTGCCCGTATTTCCTCCAGGAGATAATGGCTTCTCTTAGTACAGCTTTAACTCCCGTAAAAACAAAAATAAAACTTTTGCAAGTGGATCAGTTAGGAGTAAGAGTAGTCATTCTCACTCCTGTCTCTTTATTTCTAGATGCTTATATTTTGGTGTTGGGAGAAATGGTTTTATATACAGGTCATTAAATATAAGCAGCATTTTAGGATAACACCACAGCTCCGTAAGACGTCACACTATCTGAGCTGTAACTACATCTTTAAAAGGTGCTTAGGAGTAAGAGGGTATATGTAAAATGTGTTAATCCCGTGAACATGAGTCCTATATCTCTCTATGGCTGTCACATTAATGTTATCTGGAATGCTGTCACATAGTGGATGAAATATGGAGGGTGATGCTGGTAAAAACATGCCCACAAGGGAAAATCAATTTTCTGAGTAAAGAGTTACTTAATGAGGACAAGTTGATGACCCTTCTATAATGAAAGACATCTTGAGTCATCAGCCTGTCACTATGTCATTTTACGGTCCCCACCATAAAACCCCAGTAAGAGTACAGCGCTGGTCTCTGCTGTTGGCAGATTGGATAATCACCCATGACAATAGATAGATCGGCCCATGCGTTGTTCATCTCACACATAACTTCTCTTGCTGCCATCATAGTCATATCCACATAATAAATCATGTTATTCAACAGATAATTGAGAAGTTCCCTTGCTCATGAACCCACTGAGGAAACACTGAGATGATTGGGGAATGGAGTTTACTGGTATGGACAAAATAGGCCATCTGATTCACATAATTACTGACAGCCATCTTTGCAATGGATGCCCTTTGATGAGCATTTATATTGAGACCCATATATTTTCATAGTTTATGCTCATTTCTCTAGGCCCCCATCATCCATTTTTTTAGTCACGTTCTATTCAACTGCATCACCATCAACCAAAGCTTTAGGGAACCATGAATTTGTGCAGACCTTTATCTCTGGCCACCTCTCGTTCCAGGAAAAGGAAACAACCATGTGCACTCCTTAAAGTTCTGACCACTAAAAGGATTTTCTTTTCCCACTATCCCATAGAACTCCCTGTGATTCAACTATGCTGCAGCAGTCCACTTTCAAACAATGCTCACATGTCATACGGGACTATCTGCATGAATATTTTTCTCCCTCTGTCTACTACTCAGATGGAACTCCGCATGAGGTCAAAGTGTATGCTTAGGAGAAATGGCAATGCAATAAGAGTAATTATATTGGAAGTCTGAGCCACTTGATTAGCAAGGTACCATTGAATTTCACTTGTTAGCTCTAATAGCTGCTTTATAAATTTTTTTTTTAATATTTTGAACATATGTGATCACATCATCAGTCAATAAGGATGTAAATTTTTCTTTCCAGTCTATGTATTTTATCTCTTTTTTCTTATCTTATTGCACTGGCTATCATCTCCAGTACAATATTGAATGGATATGGTAACAGCAACTATCCTTGCATTGTTCTTGATAGTGGAGGAAAAGCAGTCAGTCTTTTACCAATAAGTATATTATCTAAATTTTTTTTCATAAATATCCTTTAAAGGCTGAGAGTTTATCATGATTGCATTTTTAATTGCTTTTTCTGCACCTGTTGAGATAATTTTTTATTTTTAACTCTCTTAATATGGTGACTTTTTTGACTATTAAATCAACCTTGAATTTCTTTGATAAAAATCACTCAGACATCCTGAATATTCATTTTACTTATTGTCAGATTCGGTCTGCTAAATGTTCATGAGTGTCATTTTTCTCTTGCTATCTTGTGTATCTCATGTATCTGGCTGAATTCCAGCCATCGTGTGTACAGTAATACTAGAGATTGAGGCTAATCGTATTTAGGCCTGAAAATGGCCACGCTTTTTCTCATGTCAGGCAATTTATATTTAGAGCTGAGTTATGCTTGGGTATTGTTATTACTATCATTACTCTCAATGCATCCCAAACTTCAAATTCCTTCAGTGTGAGGAAAGACATTTTTAGCTTCATTCTCAGCTCTCGGCAGTCCCGGCCCCACGGAGAGGGTCTCTCTTCCTATCGCTTCCCTAGTTGTAAACTGCAGTTGCTTATTTACCAGCACCAGGCTCATAGGAGGAGCAGGGAACCTGACTTAGTTTTCTTGATTCAGGCTCAGTCTTAGACCAAGTTTGTGCACCTGTGACTCAGAGTTAAGCATCTCAGCTCTCCTGCCATTCAATCCCTATGGCAGCCAAACTCTCCTCTCCCTCTAGAAGCAGAAAACTTCAGCTGTTTATCACTGCAAGATCCTGGGCTCAGAAGACATTGATGATCCTCTTTCAAGGGCAAATGGAGTTTTCCTTTACTCTAGCTCCCCTAGAATCAGTGGATCTCTGTCTGGTTCCTGTGGTAGGAAGGAATGGAAGGCTTTCCATCCCTCCCTAGAATCTTATCAGTTTTGCTTCTATTCTCCCTTCAATGGCCTTGAGGGTAAGAGGGTGTGTCATTCTCCACTACACCATTTCTTAAGGTGGTTTCTTGTAAGTGAAGAGTCAGAAAAGGAGATTGATTTTTCCCTGTCTCCCAAGGCTAGCCCATCACTTCCAGCACTTGTGCGCCTCCAAGGTGGGGGTCTCTCTCTCTGATAATCGGAGCAGTGATTTTTATGTTTTGTTCACTACTGTGTTCTTAGCACCTAATATTGCCTGGCTGGTATGTAGTAATGCTTGCTTTTGATAATTAGATGAATGCATATTAAATAAGAAGGGAGGACATAAATCAAATGACATAAATTCAGAAAAAGTGCCTTAAGTTTGAAAATGTTTAAAAAATATGACAGTTTGCTTTTTTTGCTGTGGGAACCACCAGGCTGAGAGAAGCATGGCCTCTCCTCTCCACACCATGGAGTGTGCTCTTCCACTGATGTCACAGTACTCTAAAAAGGGGGAATCATCTGGCAAAAATCTCACTTTGCCTGCTGTGTTCAAGGTGCCCATTCAATCAGATATTGTGAACTTTGTTCACATGAACTTGTACAAAAACAATAGATGGCCCTATGCCATCAGTGAATCGGTAGGACATCAAACCAGTGCTGAGGGTGCTGGCAGAGCTGTGGCTTGAATTCTGAGTGTTCGAGGTGTAGAACTCATCGTTCTGGCCAAGGTGCCTTTGGAAATATGTGTCTTGGGGGCCGCATGTTTGCACCAACCCAAACCTGGTGCTGTTGGTACCGCGGAGTGAACACAACACAGAGGTGATTATGCCATCTGCTCTGCCCTGGGTGCCCCGGCCTTACCAGCACTGGTCATGTCTAAAGGTCATCGTGCTGAGGTAGTTCCTGAACTTCCTTTGGTGGTTTAAGATAAGGTTGAAAGCTACAAGAAAACCAAGGAGGCTGTTTTGCTTCTTAAGAAGCTTAAGGCCTGGAATGATAACAAAAAGCTCTATGCCTCTCAGCAAATGAAAGCTGGCAAGGGCAAAATGAGAAAGTGTGGTCATATCCAGCACAGGGGACCTTGCATCTTCTATAATGAGGACAGAGGTATCATCAAAGCCTTCAGAAACATTCCTGGAATTACTCTGCTTAACGTAAGCAAACTGAACATTTTGAAACTTGCTCCTGATGGGCATGTGGGCCATTTCTGCATTTGGGCTGAAAGTGTTTTCCACAAGTTAAAAGATCTGTATGGCAGTTGGCATAAAGCAGCCTCCCTTGAGAACAACAACAATCTTCCCATGGACAAGATGCTCAGTACAGACCTTAGCAGAATCTTGAAAAGCCCAGAGACCCAAAGAGCACCTCCAAGCACCACGTAAGAAGACTCATCACAGAGTCCTGAAGAAGAATCCACTGAAAAACCTGGGAATCATGTTGAAGTTACACCCATATGCAAAGCCCAAGTGCCGGAACACCATTCTTCACCAGGCCAAGAATCACAAGCTCTGGGGAGATAGAACAGCAACAGCATTAGAAGCCAAATCAGATGAGAAGGGGCGTGTGGTGGGGTAGGGGTGGGGGGTTCCAGGCAAGAAGCCTGTGGTAGGGAAGAAAGGAAAGAAGGTTGTTGGCATTAAGAAACAGAAGCCTTTGGTGGAAGAAAAGACTGCAGCTACCAAGAAACCAGCAGCTGAGAAGAAACCTGCAGAAAAGAAACTTACCACGGAAGAAAAGAAGCCTGTAGCATAAACTTAAATTTGTTTATTCCATAAAGGTCAGATCACTGTGGACAGCTAGTTTTGAATAAAAAACATGTCAAAGGCAAAAAAAGAAAATGGTAATTTTTCTCTCTTCTAAAAAATGATTTCATGCCCTTCCCTCCCATTATAAATGTGCTCAGTAACCTACTGAAAATACATTATTTCTTTAGGGAAAACTAAAGTTAAAAGCAATGATTGATGGCCCATCCAGGCCATGTACCATTGCTGTTACTTGAATCAGAAAACAAAATTTGACCCATTTGCCATGGCATAACTTGGTCTTAGACAGACCTGGACTTGAATCTCAGGTCTTCCAAATTCTAGTTGTGTTATTATGGATAAATCTCTTAGCCTCTTTTCCTCTGTTTTCCCATCTGTATAAGTGGGTTAATTGCAATATTGCTTAGGGTCACTATGATAGTCACCTTAGAAATTGTGGCGATGTATCATACAGGCATGTACATGCATAAGACCTCATGCAGTATTTGTCAGCAGTGAACATAAAAAATAACGTGTTATTTGTCTTGGTTTTATTTTTCATGGTTCCCTGTGATCTTATCTCACTTGTCTCTGTAACAAAACTGTACGCTTTCTGGGATCCTAGGGCTGATTTAGAGATTGTATAAAAGTCCCCTTGGTAGGGAACCAGTGTGCACTAGGTCCATAATTTCTTCACCAGTGAATCATATTGAATATGGAAATGTTAACATGGATGGTAAAAGTATTTCCTCTTGTATGTTTTTCTCTATTTCTTTTCCATAGAATGCTCCACTCCTGCTTTTTATTATTTTGCCCATTATCTGGATTAGAATCCGGATGAGAAACATTTGTTTTATTTTAACTGCAATACAACTAGTCTCCCGGGAGTCAAATTCCTTCAATTCCACACACATTTACCTGTCCTCTCTAAACATAAGACACAATGCAGGACACAGGAAGCATGAAGGAGACATGTTTCTTGTACCTAAAAACCTTGGGCCATGGGAATCATCAGTAGCTTGGGCCTGGGACAACCTCACCTTACCTGGAAGAAGAGGAAATCTGGATTCTAACAAAAACTTGATACTAGGTACCGCCCCGCCCCCCCCACCAAAAAAAAAAAAAACCATCATTTCACGGTGGCTCATTCTTATGCTTTCAAAATAATGGTAATATTTACACTGGCATGGTGATTCAAGCAACTGAAGGCATACTCACATTTTACCTCTTTTTATCTTCACTTTTCCCCTGTTGGGTGGAACAAACACTATTTTTTTACATTGAACAAATGAAGAAACCAAGATTCAGAAGGGTTACGTTTCTTTAAGTTAATCACACAGGTTTTATCACATTACCTGAGCCATATTTAGTCTTGTGACTACCTATTTTAGGATATTTTTCCCCAAGCAATATGATAATTAGAAATTATTTCAAGTTCTGTATTACAGAAGAGAGGGTGCAAATAAGTAGCAAATATTCAGAAATACAATACTGCCCATGACTATGACCTACCTGTGGGAGAGTCTGGTGTAATAAAATGAGCACAAGAACTAGTGTCATGAGACCACTTATTAGCTCTGTCATTTCAGATAAGAAAATAAGCTTCTCTGACCACTGCACACCCATTAGAGCGGTCAAGTCTGGGACACTGAGAACACAAATTGCTGGTAAGCATGTGGAGCGAAGAGAATTGTCATACATTGTTGGTGGGAATGCAAAATGGTAGTCATTTTGGGAAACAGTCTGGCTACTCCCTGCAAAATTAAACATACTCTTATCATATGATGTAGCAATCAGGCTCCTTGGTATTTACCCAAAGGGGTTGAAAATTTATGTCTAGTCAAAACCAGCACACATATGCTTATAGTAGTTTTATTTGTAAGTGCCAAAACTTAGAAGTGACCAAGATGTTCTTCAGTAGGTGAATGGATAAATAAATGTGGTACATTCCGAAATTTAGATATTAATCAGCACTAAAAAAAAAAGAGTTATCAAGCCATAAAAAAGACAGGGAATTACCTTAAATGCATATTATTAAGTGAAAGAAGCCAACCTAAAATGGCTTTATACTGTATGATCCCAACTATATTACATTCTGGAGGAAGCAAAACTATGGAGATAGTAAAAAAATAATCATTGGTTGTCAGGAGTTGTGGGAATGGGGGAAAAAACAGCATGGCACAGAGGATTTTTAGGGCAGTGAAAACACTATGGAAGATATTTTTATGATAAACACATGTCACTATATATTTGTTCAGATACAGAGGATGTATATAACACCAAGAGCAGACCCTGATGTAAATTTTGAATTTGGGGTGATTATGATTTATCATTGTCATGGATCTCAGTTTTGTCATCTGAACTGTAAAGAGGATGATGATAATATATGCATGCTTTACTCTTCACAGGCGTGTTATAATGATCAAATGATGTCACGCATGTTAAAGTGCATAAAAGTAAGCTAACGAATGTTGTATCACTAAACATGCTAGCCATTGCCATATGACTTGGCATAGACTGGGTCTGATGTCATAAATACTATGAAAGTACAACAAAGGCTCGGAAACTGCCTCTTGCTGCCAGGGTAATCAATGCTCCAAGGTCAGAACATAAAAACAGTGGGAAGAATAAAAGTCCAGAACAACACAGCAGCAAAACAAAATTGTGTCAGACTGACCTAGAATAAAATTCTGGTTCAGAAATACGTAAGACAGGTGGTCTGGAGAAAGTTCTTAAACTTATTTCAAAGTTTCTTATCTTTAAGCATGGAGATGAGGCGCACTATTTTAGTATTTTTGTGAGGACTTAATGAGAAATGTAAATATAAGAATATCATAACACATACAGATGTTCTAAACTTATTAGCTTTATTATTCTCATTTCTACTCATTTATATATTTGTCAAAGTTTATTTGAACATCTGCTATGTGCCAGATTTTATGCCAGACATGGGGGACACCAGCCCTTTCTCTCCTCTGCCCCTTATTTTAGAAATGATCATTCTAAAGGCTAACAGCCACTATCAATATCCTGCTTCCGTACGGTACACTGATTCAAATCCTTACACACTCCCCTTCTCAAAAAGTCATTGATTTGCAAGTCTGATGACAAAGGGTATTGGGATTTGGCAGGAGGAACACCATTATTAAGAGAAGAGAAGAAGAGAAGCAGGTGTAACAAGAATTGGATTAAAGATGAGAAAGGATAACCAGGTATCAGGCAGAACCGAAAGGAATATGCCAAGCCTAGAAAAAGGTAAGAATCAAAAGAGATCTGAATATGGAGGAAAGAGCATATTTTCTCTTTGTTCAGTGATCATATATTGAGTGCCCATTATTTGCCATGCCCTCCTCAAGATGCTGAATCAAAGTCACCCTTATTGCAACCAGGTGGTGATGCCTGAGGAGAATTTAGGATTTATTACAAGCCATGGCTTAAAGGTAAAAGATTTCAGATGCCATTACCAATCCCTGAAGTCATTTAGTCACCAGTGTGAGCTATAATGGATTATTGATCTCATAGACTATAAAGGCTCTCAAAGATCTATCATAGGCTATCAGGTTAATCTAGCAACTGAACATGCATACTTATTTGTCTATTGTCTGTCTTCATTCTCATGTCTAATTCCTCCTTCTGGAGTTAATGGGAGTCATGTGACTGGTTCCAAGGGGAAAGAAACACTTTTTTAGTTTTTATGCTTCAAATCCTAATGAAATAGTAGCTCAGAGAATGATGCCTTTGAATGTTTAAATCTGAGTCCTTCAAATGTTGTATTAATCTATATGTCCATTATTTTGACAACTGTTCAGAAGTAAGAGCCTAGCAAATTTTATTTTAATTTAGATTTTTTGTGATGCTACAGTACATATACATCCCGTCTTCGTTGTCTTGCATTTGTTTAGGGCTGTGTGTGTGTGTGTGTGTGTGTGTGTGTGTGTGTGTGTCAGAGAGAACAGAAAGGAACGCAGAGAAAGAGCACCATGTGGCTTTCTGCCAACATTCTAAGTTGAGAGGTCATTTCATGATTTGCCAAGAGTAGACCCCGGATTAAAATGTATGAGCCCCTGAAATATGAGCAACATAATGGAAATACTTGGATAATTGTCACCACAAAGCTACAAACATATATCATCCAATGCTCATGCTCTATATTCATGAAAGAGATATTTCAGTAAAGAGAAAAATAATGTCACAAAGAACATATCTTTTCTGTACAGAAAGTCAATCAAGGGACAAATTTACCTGAGTCAAGACACTAACCCAAATAAGGGTCACTATTCATTGGGAATATATACAAGGAGAGAATACACACACACGAAAAACTCCGAATTATCTTCTGAAGGGCAGGTCCCTTGTAGTACAGGCTTTCCTGCTAGGTGAATGTTCTAGGCACCCATCTGTATCAGTGTACCAGCTGGTGTTGTTGTGAGAGGCTGTGTTTGGCCTCTGTGCATTTTTTAAAAGACTCTTTCAACATGTTTGCCCATTTCATGATGGGTGATTTATGACCACACCTGCCCTCATGCGCTGAGTGTTCAGCAGTTTTTGACCGAAAGTGGAATGACTGCCATGCCCCACCCTCCCTATTCACCCAATCTCACCCCAGGCAGTGTTTTTTGTTTCCCCAGATGAATAAAGCCCTCAAAGGGAAACGTTTTGCTGATGTGGAAGACGTGAAACAAAAAACAGCAGAGGCACTAGAAGGCACCAAAATCAACACATTCAAAAACTGTTTTAAGCAGTGGAGAAAAGTTCCAATAGATGCATTGCATCAAATGGAGAGTACTTTGTAGGTAACTGAAGTTTAACTGTGTAAGAATAAACACACAATTTTTACAAATAAATTATGGGGGGTTGCATTTATTCATTTATTTATTTCTCTCAGAAAGGTTTTGTGCACTATCTCAGATATAAAGGAGGCTCATAAACGCTCTAATATAGAATCAAAACCATGGATTTTTGTGTCCAGAACTAATCTTTCTAAACTAATTTTGTTGATGAAGAACCTGAGACCCAGGGTGATTAGGACCTGCTAAACTCTTCTAGAAATTAGGAAAATCCTAGGTTAAGAATGCACTTCCCTGTTTCTAAGACCATTCTTCAGTTCTCTCTCTCATATCTCTTGAAATCTATGGTTTCAGAGAGTTAGATACAAAAATTGCTTCAATTCATTTATGTCTGTTCTCCACTTTCAAAACTGTACATACCATTACCATATGCTATTTTATACTAAGGACAGCACTGCAGATACCACATCTACTTAGCTCCAATACTCATACAAAAATGGATCCTTTCACTTATTTATTGAATCTATACCACAGCATGGGGAACATCTGGAATATGCTGTAGAAAGTTGTTAAAGTTCTCATTTCACATATAAATCAGTAAGAATATACCAAAGATACCTCATAACAGAGAACACAGCACCATTCCACAGACTGCCATAAAAGCAGTTTTTGCTTCTCAGGACTTACTTAAATCCTTCTCAACACTCAAGGCTTAAGATCCATCTCATCTGTGAAGTCTGTCTTGACCCTTTCCCACCCTAATATTTTATCTCTGCACTGCAGTTCTTCCTATAGCTTATAAACATAGTGTGCATTTCGTTGTTTTTCAGTTTCTCGTGGGGGTGACCTTTGCGTTTCGGACTAGATTGATTCGGGGAAGAAGATGTTCCCTGAACTCAGGGTCTTTTCATCACCACCAGCTCTATAGACCATAAGAAAAGGTCCAGCATATGGATGAAGCCTGTGGGCACACCATTGGGATGAATATAAGGGACACTCTCAATGACTTTATTTGTGGGTTCAAGTACCTCTACTTGTTTTGACCAAAGCCCATGTTTTACCTGCAGACAAATCAGCCATGACTTTGTTCACTTAACCATGGGTTTAATCACTAGGGCATTTAGGAAATGAGAAATTACCTCAGAAAAAGAAAAAAAGTAATCATGACATTAACGATCCCTTGCATTTTTACATTTGTATTTATTCTAAAGTTTAATAGTCACAGTTTCCAAATATATGTATCACAATTAATCTTTGTAATAGTTTGCTGAATAAGTAGAATAAAATAATGGTTATAACTGTGAATTCCCTAGTCAGTCAGACCCTGACTTCAATCTAACATTCCCTAGGATTTCTGTTTCCTCAGCTCTAACATGGGGATAATGATGTCCTCAGTTTATTGTAAATGTTAATGGATATGATACATATAAAGCAATAAACTTAACTTTTGGTGGAGAAAAAATTATCACTAGATCTTAATCATTATTAGTGTCATTTCCATTATTATAATCGATCTGTTATTACTGCAAAGGAATTACCTCCATGCCATTCCACCTTATTAATAAAGGTCTTGGAACCTGACTTAGAGTCTACACTAACCAACTTCTGCATTATCTTGGTTGACTGTAATATTCACCCACACTTCTCAGTTCATGGACTTCATCATGCCCCAAAGCCTTCTCTCCTACTCACCTCAGCCACCCACTCAATACAGTAATAATTGGTTCTTTCTATGACCCAAATCTCTCTGCCACACAACCACTAGTTCAAGTATCCCTCTTTCTGACCACAGTCTCCTGTCCTCCTACTTTGCTTGCCCAAAGTCATGTGGGACACATTAGTACCTCGTTTCATTCATACTTTCACCTACAAATTTTACTCTCCTCCTGCCTTCAATTACTTTTATTACAAGTTTAGAGTTCAGAGTCTTCATTTTAAAGCATTCTTGCTAAACCTCCTCTTCTTCCCCCTCTATTTTTAAACCGAAATCCATCTAGAAAAATCCCACCCCTATTTAAAACTATTTTCTCTGTTCTTGTATTTAGAAAGTCAAATATACTTTTCAGAAAATTACAGAGCAGATTAAAACTGCTTTAAACTTATGATAAATAATCTTAGTAGGTCTTCTACAGCGTTAAATAATTCTACTGTGAATCTCTGCATAATTTGTCACCCAATATTTACAAGAACTATTTCAGACCTCCTCAATTCTCCTCAAATCTCTAAATATCTCAGTTCTTCTCTATGATAGGTACCCTTATCTCCAAATTCACACACTTGCTTCTCTCTCACTACCCCCCTCCCAGACCCATCCCCCACCCAACAGAGAAAAGCCATTGAATGAGAAACTGTTCAAATTTCTATAATTCTACCTGTCAAACATAAATACTTGCAATATCCTCACCATTTCTCTCCTACTTATTTCATTATACAAAGGAGAGTCACTCCTACTTCAGTCCAATCACTTTTCTTGTGCTCTCAATCCCACTGCTTCTAGCCATCTCGGAGATATTGATTATCCCTTTGACAAAGTTCCTTAACATATCTTGTAACTACTATAGACTCAAAATCCTGACTATCCTGCCATCACCATCTTAGCTAATCCACTCCTCTTTCTCCATGGTCTTTAGACAACAATTTCCAGGAGGTAAGTGCCATACTATACATTTTTTTCACCATTTTATTCTCAGGGCATACCAAAATGCCTGATAGCTGGGTGATGCCAAGTAAATAATGACTGATGAATTAGTAACTACGTAACTTGCCCAAGACTCTTGAAAAGACCAAATCAAAACCTGGGAAATTTTTCTAGCAGAGCCCAGACTGGCCTCATTACTAACATATTAGAGATGCGTTGAGCTGACTATGGACCAGGAAAAAGAAAAACAATGTTATATTCCCTGCCAATGCATTTCCACAATCCCCCTGATCACTAACCCAGACTAACTAGTAGTTCCAAAATACCAGCAAAAAAGGAAGAAGAGGGGGAGGAGAAAGAGAAGGAACATGAAAGGAGTAAGAGGAGGAGAAGGAAGAGGAAAATAAGAAAGAAGAAGAGGAGGGAGAGGAAGATGCAGAGAAAAGGAGATGAAGAAGACTCCTACTAAGGCTTTGTAAAATTGAAATCTTATCTATCATTAGAAAGAAATGTAAGATGACTATGGGGAAGATAGCTTAAAAAAGCAAAACTGAAACCATTTTGTTTTCACTTCTCTTAAAATGCTTCTCTTTCATAATGCCCTCATTGTAATAGGTCTCAAAAATCATCATTTTTAACACTGCCAACAAAACAAGCTCTTGGAATTTCTGGTATGAAAGAGGTCCCATAATTTCATGCTTTTGCAAACACACACTGTGAGCAATCAAGGGAAAAGGGAAATTAAAAACTAATTCTGCTGTTTATTCTACTCATTTATTTTATCAGTCATCTCAGTCTCACACTGAATAACAATCAAGAGGGTTTGATAGACACACTAGGGGAGGCTAGGCATCTTCTCTCAAAATCTCCAGAAACCTGGAAAAGAAAGTAGAATAACAATTCTTGAGGAGGTCTCTCTAATTAAGCAATCAAAAGCATCAACGCTGACATTTCCAGTAAGTGTAAAACTTCGGAAATCAAAAGTTGCAATGAGATATCAATAATTTAAAAACTGGAGTTCCTCAGTCACAGACTCAAAATATTTCACAACCTCAAACCATGACAAGGAAGAATGCCTCCAGAACATTTTAGACTTAGAAGAATGGTAAGCAATTACTAAAGTTTATCTGTGCCTCATCTAACTACAAGTATATGATCCTCCCTCCTTGGATTTTGGTAGTTTGGAGTTCGCCTGGAGGCCAAAGATGGTCCCTTTAGTGTAAATTTCACTTCTGCTTCAGCATCATTATGGAAATTATTCATAATGCATGAAACCAAATTGTCCATCAGAGAGGAGTCGTTTGCTGCTTCTCAAACTCTCCTCAAGGGTTTGGGGCGATTATTTGCTTTAATTAGGCTTAAACGTCAACATCACAAGTAATGGGGGAGGTTAACTTTTCCCAAAAGAGTAATACATATGTGCAACAGAGCACACTGCACAAAGGGATGCTGCCAAGGCACACAGAACGCAAGCTTAGCCATGCCACCTCGAATGTTCGTAGCAGTCAGTAGTCATTATTAATGTATGCTTTACTGCTCTCTTCATTCCAAAATAAATCTCAGTCAAGTGACCAATCAATAAGTATTTATTGAGGATTGGTTGCAGGTCAATTTCCCTGGAAGCAAACTCTGTGACAGATATTTGTGTGCAAGAGTTTATTGAAGATCAACGCCTACAGGGGAATAAAGGAAACAGGTTTGGAAAGAGGGAGAGGCAGAATTGCAATGAAGTCACAAGTAAGGCCTTAGCCAATCATAGATTCTGCAGGGAGCTCTGAAACTGGATGAAGCTTCACCTCTGAAGAGAAAACTTCAGATTAAAGCAAATGAAGCGGCCCTTTTTTATGTCCTCCACCCTCAGTTGACTAGTTATTGGGTACAGTTTCCCCCAATTACCCGTGAGGTAATCTCCAAAGGGGGGGGTTTGTTTTGGTGGTATTGATGGTCTGGGAACAGCATCCACTAAAAAATCTATTATATTTCTGTGTTATACACCATCCGGCATTAGGAAAATGTAGAGAACACATAATCCATACCTAGAAAACTCCTACTTGTCCTTTGTGTCCCAGACCAAATATTTATGAGGTCTATAGAGATTTCCCAGAGCAAAGCTAGTGCTTCCTCCACTTCATTCTCTCATCACCATAATTCATGGATTTGGGGTAATCTTTATCAAACTGATTCATGTGTCATTGTTTCCTGGTCTGTGAGCCATACCAGAAAGTATGTTACTTGAGGATAGGCTGCATTTAAATACTACTTTCCTGACAAATATCTTACAAACCAACCTATCTAAGTAACTGTACCCCATTTACTATTCTCAATCACATCTAGTATATGTTCCTTCTTAGAATTTATCCTGACTTGTAATTTTTAGGTTTATTTGTTTAATTGCCTATTATCAGACAATTGCTGACATTGTTTTATAAGCACATTTAAATAAAAATAATCATGTAGCAGGGGTGTCCAACCGGCTGCATGTGGCCCAGGATGGCTATGAATGTGGCCCAACACAAAATCATAAATTTACTTAAAACCTTTCTTTTCCTCATCAGTTTGTGTTAGTGCTTGTGTGTTTAATGTGTGGCCCAAGACAACTCCTCTTCCAGCGTAGCTCAGAGATGCCAAAAGTTGGGACACCCCTGAAGTGCCAATGGTTTTATATTTGGATTGAAACTAATTAGTGACACCTAATAAACTGCATTCTGGTTATGTATTTCACCAATGTTGAAATTTAACCAGCCTTCCATTTTTCGCACCAGGAAGCCAGCTTCTGAACAACCTTGTTACACAGTACACCTTGTTTATTCCAAAACCTTGATCTGAGATACTTATTTCACGGCAGTTTTTTTTAACTTTATTTTTCAGAGCAGTTTTAGGCTTAGGCATACTTGAGGGGAAGGTACAGAGGTTTCCTTCCCTGCCTGCAGAAATGCCTCCCCTATTATCAACATTTGTTTTAGTTGATGAACCTACACACACTGATTCGTCATAATCACCCAAAGGCCATAGTTTACATTAGGATTCACTCTGGTGTTGCACATGCCATGGGTTTGGAAGAATGCACAATGACATGTAGCCATCATAAAAATCAGACACCTGCTTTAATGCAGGATAACACAGTGGCTAAATGCACTGACTCTGGAGACAAACAACCTGGTTGGAATCCCAGTTCCACTCTTGCAAGCTATGTGACATGCACATGAAATTTTACATCACTGTGCAGTTTACTTGCTGACCTTTATAATAATGGCAATAATAAGACTTACCTCAGAAAATGTCTGTGAGGCTTTAAGGGACTTAATCTATGGAATCTGCTTAGAAACATGCCGAGTATATAGGAGGTGTTATTTAAAATAGTAGTGCGCTTTAGTTCATTGCATCACTGTTCTATCATCTTTCTAATAACAAAGTAACTGAGGCAATGAGAATTATAATAGAAGGACAGAAGACAAGAAGACAGGGAGCAATGCGGTGTGAAAAGATATTGGTTCAGAAATTAAGGAAGGCACAGCATCGGGCGTCAGGAAGGAAGGGCATCGCAAGAAGAGGGGCTCAGAGCGGGATGCAGAACGCCATCAAGAAACATAGAAACCGATGATTAACATCTGGGCCGTGACTGCAATTGTATCAGAAAAGAAGCAGCCATTTCCTTCCCCTTCCACATCTTTCCTTTTGCACAAAGGGCCAAGAGTTCTTAGAACCTGGAACTCAATTCGGTCCTAAGGTATTCAAAGGACTCTAAGCTTCTAAGAACCAACCGCTTCTAACATTGTTTCTGTAATAAACTAAGTTCTAAATTCTAATAAAAATTGTACGATGAAAAGTTTAGATATAGTCTTTTGTCAAGCCTTTTGCAACCACCAGCAGAACCCTGAGGAGACCCAATCTATGGAGCAAAAGGAATAGAAATACTATGAAAAGGACTAGAATGTTGATAACAATGGCTGATAGACAGACCCCCAAAATGATAATATAAACCATCTGTTAAAATGCATACGTGGTGAGTTGTAAGCCACTGGGACCTTTTAAAGGCTCTACCATGTTAAGTACGTCTGGAATCACACTGGTTATTGGGTGCTCGGAAAGGAAAACAGACTCCAGCTAACCCTGGGCATGGGCAGTCAAACGGAAGCAAGAATAAAGGAGAGAAGACCATTAACCAGCCTCCTCAGGGAGTAGCACAGGAACAAAAAGGAGGCTGGACAGATGTATTTCCCTAAATGTTCTAAACAAATGTTGCAGGTTCTGATATCTTTCTGATGTTTCCAGCAAGAGAGCTACTTCAAAGAGGTCATACTAAAGCAAAATGAGATAACTTTTTCCCCCAAGATTATATAATTCAAGCTGTCTGAGAATCTCTAGTTTCTTTTACTGAGCACTCACTCCATGCCAAAAAGAGAGCAAACCACTTACTGGCAATATCTTACTTAATCTTTATTTTAAAATTCTATGACTGACTGATTATTACTTCATTTTATAGATAAGGGAACTGGTAATCACAGTAAATAAGAGAGTAAGTAGTTTCTAAAAAGTCACAAAATAGTTTGTGGTAAAGCCTCAAATTCCCCACTAGAATATGGAAAGCAATATGGTTTGCACTAAGAAGAGGGCATTCCATAGGCTACTTTGCTCTCAATTTCCTCAATATGAAAAGAGAAACTAATAATAACAATTTGGAATTTCACCAAAAAACTTTAGATTTGCTTCAAACATAATAGACTTTCGCAATTTCAGAGATACTAATGATTCCTGCAGGCAAAAATGGTCTCTTGCATTTATAATTTAGTAAATTATCTTTCCTAAGTAGATTGCATTAAAAAGCTTTCTAACAGATCATAAAGATTAGTAGACGCAGAAAACAAAGCTTACTTTTCCTTAAAAAATGAAACTACTTGAAAACAAGACAAGATAGGTCTTGACTCCTAACCCAACAAACACAGTTTCTCACACACACACACACACACACACACACACACAGCCTTACAACTTCCTATCCCCTCAAGCATAGCCAATACAACTGTGCATTATAAATGCACTAGAGTAATTTAGTCCTTTCTTTTCTATTTTGTTAGCTTGTTTTACTCTGGCTGTCCATACTGTGTTACTGCACATTAATTATGAAGAGGAAACTTAGACTATCTATTCCAAAGCTTAGCTAAAGTGTATCAAAATTCTTCCAAGTCATCATAGTCCTTTAACCTCAGTTTAGTCTATATCCCAAATTTACAGTTAGAGAAAGAAGGCGATATTGTTGTCAAGGAGGAAAGTGTTTTGTCTCGATAAATTTTAGTATATAAAATTACTACCTAATTCCAGGAACCAGAATAGAATTTAAAACACCATCTTTTAGTATTATTTTTAAAGGTATTTTTGAGCCAGCATAAAAATAGGAATGGTGCAAGCAGACTGATGGAGACATATCAGACATGTAATTAAAGCTATAGGTGTGCAGATTACTGTCAGCCCAGACATGTATTGTCACCGATTCAAAAAAAAAAAAAAGAGCTACAGACTTTTAAAAAATCTTTTGCCAGTTAAATATACCAGAAACATTCCCAAAACTTTGGAAATGTTGTACAATATGTGTCAAAAAGAAGTCTCATTCTCATTGTGAAGCTCTCTTCAGTGTTTTATGTTCCCATCATTTCTGTTCCCTCCTCTTTTAGTGATATACATGTCATGTGTCTGTGGACCTAAAGGGAAAACTCACATAAACATAGTGCCTTCATTGAAATCATTACAGTTCATCCTGAGTGAAGACAGCCGTCTACTGAATGTGAAACAAACCCGCTGCACTGTGTTATTTAGAGACTTAGCAAAAGAGAAGGGCTAGATGCTAAGCGCCTAGTCTGCCTACCAGATAAATTATGTAAAGGCTTACTTTTTCTTAAATTCTAATGCCCAGTTAAGTCAAGTGTTACTAAATAAAAGAATGCTGTCTTTTTTGAATGCCATGATTTGATCTGCATCATGGAATAGCCATTCATTGATTTGGAGAAAATTCCGATTTGGGAAATACTGGAAGTCAAGGGCAGTACAAGAATATGCCATTAAGATGTTATGATTCTAAGATTTATATGGAAGGCAATAATAATACCAAATATCTGACTAAATGAAATGATTAAACAGGACTCTTTTGGTTGGAAGTGGCAAAAATCCAACAGAAGCTAGCTTAAACAATAGTAAGAGCAATAACAAATAACATTTATTGAGAGCTTACTAGAGTCCAGCATTTAGCTAAGTATTTTTCATGGATTATCTCTTAATCTTCAGAGCATTCCATCAGGTAAGTACTATTGGTATCTTCTCTCTCTCTCTCTCTCTCTCTCTCTCTCTCTCTCTCTCTCTCTCTCACTCTCTGTGTGACAGATGAGTAAATGAACCTCAGAGAACTCAAATACTTCATCCATACCAACAGAGCAAGATAGTAAGTTATAGCTTGAGACTCGGCTTGAGACAATTTGACACTGAAGCCCAAGCTTTTAAATGCTATACCTCTAGAAAAGAAAAAAGGTTTTCAGAAGAAATCTAGGGGTGTTCACAAATCAAAGGGAGAACATAACAGTGCTCCATGAAGGCAGGAAAGAAGACAGGAAATGAACCCAAGACTTCTCTTACACTATAATCTTCTTGCATCCTCTCCTCTTATAGGCCAGCAGTCTCCCCGTGGCAGGGAGAGAAGGTTCCCAATCTCCCCCACCTTCACTGCCAAAGTGCAAAGGACATGGCCCCACCACAACCATTAGCCAAGACTAGAGCCTATTGCGAAAGGTTCTGCTGAGTACCTACCCTTGGACCTGACACTGTGCTGATGAAATGCTACAAATGTTCACCTGCAAGTGTGAAAGGGATGAGAAGGGTTTTAGAGCCATTATGGGACCATGGATAAGGATTTAGGGAGAATAGTTCCCCAAAGAAGAAAGGTACTATTAATAGAAAAAAATACACACACTTGTATTAGGAGAGAAATAACAGGGAGTGTGTATGGTACTTGGACTCAGAGGGTATGGATTCCAGCCTTGGCTCCAGTATGGATGAACTGGGGACCTTGGTGAACATTTTGCACTCCCCTGTGTCTTCTAACCTGTCTTTTCTAAAAAGAATAATCATTCCTGCCCAAACTACTTGACAATCCTTTCAAACAAGAGAACGTTTTCAAAAAATTTAAAATCACCCATGAGATTTATGACCATTCCAACAAGGCAAGGTTTTGTACTACTTATGGTGATTAAAATGTTTATGAATTAAGTAAATTGTGTGCACGATGTTAGCTTATTGAAGAGAGGAAAAAATAAAGACTCTTTTCAAATACCTTAATAGTATTGCATAAAATAGCAAACTTTAAGTGTAAAATGTATACTAAATACATTGCTTTCTAATTTATTATTTAAAGCATATATAAAAAGAAAATTATATCAACACTTTTCATGCTTCTATAATAAAACAATTATACCAAAATCTTCTATAAAGCTTTTCACTGAGTAATTTTATATAGTTGCAATTCATTCTTTAATTCATCTATGTACTTGCTTATTCATCAAAGGCATATTAAACTTCTACCACAATGAGTCCAAATTAATAGGTTTGACTCTACCAATAAATAGCCACTAAGACTCTGATGACTTAATAAATCCTTCAAGTTACAATAACCTCAAATTTGCCTGATTTATTGATTCTAACAAAGTCCTGCTCTGCAATAAAATATAATTTTTTCACAATACAATGAGAATTTTACGATGAAATTTAAATTTTCTAGACAAACCCAATACTACTGGATGGCTTAGTTCATATTAGTCCACTGAAAGAGTTAAAGAATTTCAAGATCTATTTGGTAACAAAAATTCCTCCAGGGAATCTGAAAACCCTTTGGACCATCTTATTCTAATAAACCCCTAATCTAATTTATACAATAAGAGCAAAGTGGCTTTACAATGCCCACTCGAAGGGGTAATGTGAGGGAAAAGCATTTGTCACTTGTCTTACTTAGTAATATCCAACCTGGGAATAGAAACCAGGGCAAAAAGTCCCCCCTATTTGTCTGACGCTACCATCAAGCCCCCAGATTATGACTGCTCAAGCCTTTTTCACCAGATGAGTAAGTCTCTTCTTATACATGGCATGAAGAAAGACAGTCTTTCTTAGTTCACAGCAGTTCTAAGACTCCATATCCACCACCAATTCTTGCATGCATGCCACTATATAAATAAGTACCTCCTATGGGTTACTTTATATGTCACTCAGCAGGCCATGCATATCTTGAAAGAATGTATGTAAATATTGAGGCCAAATGTGTCCAAATCTCCAGGGAATCAAAATAGGACTAGAAAAAAAAACCTTATCTAAAAACTCAGAAAGTTCAGCATTGATCACTCTCATACTGATAGGAATCTGAACAACCAGGGCGTCTTCCTGTCTTCTAGAGTTACTTTATTCAATGGCTAGAAAGAAATTACAAAACTACTTTGAAAGCCAAAACGATTCTGAAATAAAAAGGCATCTTCCAAATGGATTTGGATGTGAAAGTTCTTGGCCTCATTTGGCAGAACAGAAGCCATTCACTAAGACCCATCTATCTCTAAGGCAAACACCCTAGTACAGTCCAATCTATGTTCCCAGAACATTTAAATTTAGAATATAGTTTACTCAGAAGCCTTCCAAATCTAACACATTCATAAGCTCTCACTGAGTGAAGTCATATTTGTATTCAGTACTGGATATTACTGCTATTTGCTAAAAGTGGCCCAGTTTGCTGAAATTTCTATTTGAAACCCAATGTCATTTGTTAGAGCAGTTAGTCTATGCAGTCGTGTTCTCAGTTCCCTGCCAAATGGCAACCACTATTTTCTGGAAGTAGCTAAAAAAAAAATGCTTGCTTCGTGATAAACCAGAGTGCCTTTCAGTGTGTTTTAAGGAGATACTGTGTTGAGACCTGAGTTCTCCTATGAGTTGTAAGTGTTAGGGAAGAATTTTCCCCAACAAGGGAGACACTGTATTGAAATAAATAAATAAATAAATAAATAAAACTACTGGAAAAAGGAAAGATCCTACTGTCTTCTACTTGTACTTGAAGACTGACTATATTTGTTCCTGCAAACCAAAATAGCAGATGAAATCTAAAAAGGAAATGAAAATAGAAGAGATTTCTCTTAGTATTTCAAAAGAGTGATAAGCAGAGAGAAAACCTTGTCACTGTGAATAAAATTTCTAAATGTCTGAGTATCATGTCCCTTTCTAGGAGTGTCCCCTGACAGGCTCTGTCCCTACCTGCCTACTCAGTGTCCACACTGTCTGAATTCCTTCTCTGGAGTTCTAGGCCCGGGAGATGGAAAGGAAGCCCCGTCTCCAGCAAAGCTGACAAAAAATGGAAGCGTTCCCAGGACTTTAGGTCTCAACTAAAGTGGCTCCTCCTCAGAGACGCCTTCGCTGACACCCAGACTTGATTACGCTCCTCGATGGTAGACTGTATTGGAATCCTGTGCTTTTCCTTCACAGCCTTATTCTAGTCGCACATATGTAATTATATGACTATTTATAATATTACTTGCTTACTGTAGACTCTGGGAGGAATGAAAAAAACAGATGTCAATAAAACATGGGAAAATTGCTGGCTTTAAACAATAAAAAAAAATTAGGATGCTTTGCTCCAATACACCTAATAAAAAATGAAAAAGATGAAGACAAGAGGGAAGGAAGGGAGGAAGTGAGGAAGGAAGGAAGGGAGGGAGGGAGGGAGGGAGAGCGGAGATGAAAGGAGAGAGGGAGAAACAAATACTCCCCTGAGGGAATAGTCCAAGGTAAATATGATTAAAATGAGGCCGTCTCTGGAGTTCAAATGGTGTGACCACATTCAGTTTCCCTCTCTCTATTCTGAGCTCTGTCTCCACAAGTCACCTCCTTTTAATAACCTGCCTTTATGGTTACATGCTTACTGTCTAATGCCTAGTGGAGAATAAGAGAAAACATGCTTCCCTAAAAGCTCAACTAAAATCATAAAATTGAGTCCTTTTGGCCAGGTCTTCACTTGGCACACGGGCCCATTCCTGAGCCAATCAATGTGGCAGGGATTTGTGGGTCTGCTAATTTGCTTAAGCCAATCAAAGCTCATTCTCAGAGCCAAGCATAAGGTTGTTACCTCACAAATTTCATGACTGGAAAATTCAGGGTATAATCAGAACACAAAAAGTAAGAATGGATGTTATGGTGACAAGAAATAAGTATCCACATCAATGACCAATTAGATTTTGCACAGGAAGGCACAAAGAGATTTTTAGTGGAGAAATGGCAAAGCCAGATTCAGGCTTGTAAATAGTTCAATGCGGAATAATAGATAAAAAGGGAATTTTGTAAGCAAAACAGTAAGATTCGATGACTGGGTAAGAATGTTAAGAGAGTGTAAGAAGGAAGACAGTTCTGAATTATGTAGCTCCTGTGAATACAGATCTTTCTTCCATGGATTAAGATAAAATATACAGAACAAGGAACAGCATTTTAGGACTCACCAAATGTTGTTGTTTTACATTCTGAAAATAATAGCTTTTTATTTAAACAGAAATTTGAGAATTATTTGAGGTATTTGTTAATCATTACTGAGATAAGCTTAATGGGCTACCATCCCTCAAGAGCGTATTAAAAAGAACACTGAATTATAATAAACTGAAAACACAATACTTAATTGCATTTCTCCATGTTTTAGAGAAGGCTGAAACATAAGACACTACATGCCCTAAGTAGCCTCTTACTGGCATAAAAGCTAAAACTCAACTAGAGGCATCCAACCAGCTATGGACTGAATTTTTGTACCCACCCCCACATTTGTATATTGAAAACTAATCTCCAATGTGACGGTATTCGGAGATGGAGTCTTTGAGAGATGATTAGGTGATGGGGATATAGGCCCCATGGAAGGAATTAGTGCCATTAAAAAAAGAGAGAGAGAGAGAGAGAGATCCCAAAGAGGTTCCTTTCCCCTGCTGCCATGTCAGAACACAGCAAGAAGACAGTTATCTCTGAACCAGGAAGCAGATCCTCATCAAACGCCAAATCTGCCTGCCCTGATCTTGGGCTTCCCAGCCTCCAGAACTATGCAAATTACATGTTGTTTAAATCACCCAGTCAATGGTGCCTTTATTACAGCAACCCTAACAGACAAACATAACTTCTGTACTATTTGCAGTAAACACTGGAAGTAGGGGAACCTTTCTTGTCTCACCTGAAGTCACACCAACTCGAAAAAAATAGAATCAATTAGGTTTCCTGCATAAAAAATATGTGTCAAAATTTAATGGTTTAAACGACAACCAAATAATTAGTTCAAAATCCTATCAATATGCAATCTGGGCTAGGCTCAGCTGACTTGGGTTTAGAGAGTTAAATGCAGCCATGATTCACTAGGTTTAACTGTTAGGTCAATGGAGTCTTTAGGTTCTTCTTAATGTGGTCTATCAACGGCCAGTCGGTTAACCCAAGTTTATATACACAGTGGCAATGTAGTTCGAAGGAGGAAAAAATCAAGACCCAATGTGCAAAAGCACTTTTCAAGTCTCTCCTTAGGTCATATTTGCATGTGTCCATTAGCCAAATCAAGCCACATGGTCAATGTCAGAGTGAGTGTGAGAGAACAGTACCAAGAGGTGTGGAAAACACAATGTGTGAATAAAATGAGGCTATGCTGACAATCAATGCATTGCGATGACCAGCAATTTGACTCAAAATATTAACCACAGGGTCACCTATTACTTTTAAACTTGAAGAAACATTATTTCTGTATTAAAGCTTTATAAATTATCAGAACTGCCAAGGATTAGGGTCATATTTCTTATTCTATTCAGCAGGCTATTACTCTAAGACCCTTGTTTTAGAAAATCGGGGCGATGAGTTTCCGTTGGCTTTCTCATTTAACATCACTGCATCGGCCCTCTCTAACGCGATTATTCGCAACTGCATTGTTGGTAAAATTCACAAGATTTTTAAATGAAAAACTTAATACAGAAAGTCTAATTAGTACTAATGTAATTTAATCCTGAGCACACTATTATCAGTGCTGTTCTCATTATTAATCTGCATTAATCAGTTTCAATCAATTCCCACCTGAATCTCTGTCTAAAGGCTCAGGATGGCCTTTCTCAATGGACAAACCAGGTATGCTTAAGTTCCTGAAAATAACCAAGTCTGCTAAAAACTCCGTAGTCTGGGGTAAGTTAATATACAGGGTCTGACAGAAGTAAGGCCTGCTTAAGTGTGGTTGGTAGGGTGATAATATGGGTGTAATAATTTATAGTTTTAATTTGAACATTTCACCTAAAATGTCATGTGGTGTGCTTGAGTGTGATATTGTTATGTTACAGAATTACATGCTTATGATTTTGTAATAAAATTTTTGTAAAAAAATAAAAGAGAGGGAGGGCATTATTTGTGCTGGGCCCTGTATATCTTAGTGAAACTGAGAAACAGCTGAATCAAGAAATCTAAAAATCCAAATTTCTTATTCAGTCATAAGGGAGTAACAAAGACCAGATTTACCCTCTCCCCCGAAATTACTAAAAAAATAAATAAATAAATTCATGCAAAACATATGAAAGAATAATTTTCAGACTTCGGACAACAAGTAGTTCAGGACAGTGGTCCTTTGGAGACAGGAAACATACAAAGTCAACCCACTCTTTCCCGCTTTCTGGCTGGAGAGGGTATCTAGGATGTAATGCAAGGAGGGAGAACCCAGACAGAGCCTGGCATCTCCACGATTTTAAAGTAACACAGTTGAGAGTTCAGAAAGGCCACACTGGCTAGAATGTATAGGGCGGAGTATCTGAGAGGAGAGATGCACATGGATAGAAGAGAGCTAGAAAGACAGAGCAGGAAGTTGGGGGATAAAAGACCTGCAGAGATCCTCTCACATCTTCAGTTGAGTACTGATCACAGTGTGTACCAGAGGCCAGGTAAAGAACCACCTCAAAAAGCAGGTGGGATAATCCCTGGGGCCCACTCAGGTCTTAGAGTAGTTTGTGTTCTCATCAGCAAGCAGAGGAACCTTGTAAGATACAGGGTAGGTTACTCCAAAGGGTACTGCCTCATTACGGGGAAAATATGTCCCTAGATAAAAGGTTTAGGAGCAAGCAATAAAAGAATCAAACTGTTCCCAAATAATTTAACTGCATCCCAGAATCGAGATAAAGAATATTTATAGAAATTCAGAAGTATCCAGCACCCAACAAGGTAAAATTTACAATGTCTTCAATCCAATAAAAAATTATTAGGCATGTAAAGAAGCAGGAAAATTCAATCCACAATGAAGAGCGAAAATGTCAATGGAAACAGGTTCAGAAATAACACCGATAATAAAATTAGTAGATAAAGATAGTAAAACAGTTGTTTTGACTGTAAATCATATGCCTATCATCTATATGTTAAGGAAAATAAAGGAAAGCATGAGCCCAGCAGGGCTTTTCATAACAAGTGACTTTTAAGTTTATATGAAAAAATAGAGTTTATATGAAATAGCCAAAATATATTTTTTAAAAATAACTATGTTGGAGGATTATAGTATCTAATTTCAAGATTTGTCATAAAACCACAGTAATATGACAGTATGGTATCATTATAAAGGATGACAAATAGTTTAATGGAACAAAATTAAAATATGCCTCCAAATATATTATTTGGGTTTTGACAAAGATGCCAAGGCAATTAAATGAGAAATATCAATATATGGTGATAAATATATGTATATATAAAATTTATATATGGTGATATATATATATATATAAAATAAACCTTAACCCTTACCTGAAATTATATATCAAAATTAACTAGAAATGAATCATAGATTTAAATATGAGATAAAATTATAGGAGAAAAGAATAAAGGACCTTGGTTTTGCCAAAGTTCCTTAAATGGGGCACACACACAAAAAAAGCTAACTACAAAAGAAATAAAATTCGACTTTATCAAAATCTGAAAACTTTTGCTTTCCCAAAGATCCTCTTATAAAAATGAAAGGTCAACCAAAAGCTTATGGGAAATGTTTTCAAAGCATATACCAATAAAGGATTTGTGTCTAGAATATATAACAGACTCCTAACACTCAGTAATAAGATTTGAAAATATCCTTTACCAAAGAAGATATATGGATGAGAAATAAGTACATGCATGCCATTAGAAAAATGTAAATTAAAACCACAATAAGATAGATATTAGGACACATCCGCAAGAAAGACAAAAACTAAAAGACTGATCATACCAAGTGTTGGCAAGAATGTGGAGCAACTAGAACTCTCACATACTATGGTAAAAATAAAAAATGGCTAATCATTTGGAAAAATAGCTTGATAGTTTTTCACCCAGTTAAGTATACATATTATATGATCTAGCCGTTCCGTTCCTAGTATTTACTCATAAAAAATTAAAAGCATATGGCTACATAAATGCTTGCACAGGAATGTTTTAGTGGTAAAAGCCAAAAAGTGGAAATAGTCCAACTTCCATCAAAAGGTGGAAGGGTAAATAAAATATGGTATATCCATTCAATGAAATGTTGCTCTGCAATAAAGGAACACACTATTAATACATATATCAACATCGACAAGTCTCAAATATTTATGCTGAGTATAAGAAAATGGACCAAAAAGACAGAATATATAATATATAACACCTATATAAAATTCTATAAAAATGCAAACTAATCTATAGTAACATAAAGCAGATCAGTTATTGCCTGTGAATAAAGATATGGATTACACAGAGACACAAGAAACTTTTGGTGTTGATGAGTATTTCATTATCGTGGTTGCAGTGATGATTTCAGAGTTTATACATATGTCAGAATTCATGAAATTTAAATTTAAGCAGTTTATACTTAGAACCCTAAAGATTTCACCAAAAGAACTAATAAACGAATTCAGTAATGTAGTGGGATACAAAATCAATATTAAGAAATTGATAGCATTTTACACACCAATAAAAACTATCAGCGAGAGAAATTAAGAAAACAACCCCATGTATAATTGCATCAAAAAACAAAATACCTAAGAATAAATTTAACCAAGAAGGTAAAAGACCTATACTCAAAAAACTGTAAGACATCAAAGAATGAAAGTGAAGAATAAATAAATAAATGTAAGCATATATTATGCTCATGGATAGGAAAAATTAACATTACTAAAATGTCCATGCTACCCAAAACAATCTCTAGATTCACTGCAATTCCTATCAACACATCAATGGCATTTTTCAGAGAACTAAAACAAATAATCTTAAAATTCCTATGGAACCACAAAATACACAAATAGCCTCAGCAATCTTGAGAAGAAGAACAAAGTTGGAAGTATCATATTACCTTATATCAAAATATACTACAAGGCTACAGTAATCAAAACAGCATGGTACTGGCATAAAAACAGACCCATAGATCAATGGAACAAACTAGAGATCACAGAAATAAACCCACAGCCATGTGGTCAATGAATCGATCACAAAGGAGGCAAGAATATACAATGGGGTAAAGACAGTCTATTGATAAATGATGCAGGAAAAAACTAGACAGATATATGCAAAGACACTATACCACCTTCTTACACCAAAAACAAACACACAAACAAACAATCCAATTAAAAAATGCACAGATGACCAAAAGATGCATTTCTCCAAAGAGGATATGGGGATAGCCAGTAGACATCTGAAAAGATGCTCAATGTCCCTAATCACTAGAGAAATACAAATTAAAACCACAATGAGATATCACCTCACACCTGTCAAAATGGCTACCATGAATAAATCAACAACAAGTGTTGGTAAATGATAAAACTGAGAAATCCTTGGGTAATAAAGGGTGATTAAGATTCAGTCTCTAAACCATGACCAAACTAACCCTGTGGCTATAAATCAGTTTAATCAATGACTGTCACATTGTTATCAGAGCTCTTCTCATTATTATTGTTTTGCCTTTAAAAGAAAAAGCTCAGAGTGACTTATGTTCTGAAGCCACAGCCTTATGCACTGTGCCTAACATATTCTTACGTGTGTAATACACATTGAATGGAGAATTGTTCATTGGTTGACTCCCTTCATGAGACAGGAAGATCCAAGGCTAATATATGTTCCCAAATGAAAGGCCTCTTCTACAATATTCTCCTGACTTTCTTATATCAAGGGTTTCTACTAACAGTACAATCACAATGATGCAAAGTGTGATCCTGGGGATACTTATTTTGTGAAATGTTAATGTGTTAGGAAAAAAGAGATTCTGTGGTCAAATGAGTTTAGAAAGCACTTAAAGTTGAACAGTTTTATTTAGTGTAGGACATCTTAGAAGCTTTTAAATGCCAATGCAAATGGTAAACCCCCAAGGGGAGACATGATACACAATATTTGCTTATCAGAACATTTTGTTCCCAAGCACCTAGCAGATTCATATTCTATGGAAAACACACAGAAGTTAATATTTTATGGAAAAACGATTCCAACACTGTTGGAAACACTCAACATATATTAACATCTTTGCTGTAGGGCTACTTCCTTCTCTCTGTGCTTGGGCAGTTCCTCTCATGATACTAAGAAGTGTAATGAAAAATGATAACGAATCTTAAGATTTTGCTTCCAGTCTTTTTCTATGCTTACTTATGTGACATAAAGACTCAGATAATCAATAGATCCTTTGTTCTTATACTATGCCATGTTAATAGCTCAATTACAACACCTCTCTCCAGCCGAGAAACTGCCTTGTGTTGTCCTTACTTCAGCAGCATATGGCCTTGGTTCAATGGGAAAGAAGCCAATCATGTCTAGTTATTGGCCTGATGCCTAGCACACCCATTGAAAGCTATATATGAGCTGGGAGCTCTAAAAAAGATTGAAAAATATGTTCAAACATTGCTCATCATCTTGCCTTTCTGTCTCATTTCTGTGCCTTTCCCTTCTTTTCTGTTTCTGTCACTGATCCAATACTTTCAGGTTATATTATTGCCTATTGTCCAATTGATCACATTCCCCATAGCTCCCTGTTACCTAATCCTCTGTCTTCTCCAGATATGCTTCCTGCTTTCAGGTCTTCTTGCTTCTGCTCTTGTTGCTCCTTCCTCCCAAACGTCTCTTACCTCTACATGGTCTGCTTATTCTTCAAGTTCTGGTTCAGAAGCTATCGCCTCTTTGTTGGCCTATCTTTAAGCAAGCTTTGCTTCTTGTGAATACCCGCAACACTTTATACTCTAGTTTTTGACAAAAAGCACCTCCTTTCATACAGTACAGTTATTGATGTACATGGGTAGTACAACTTGGTCATCATTGGTTCTTCCTGTACACACGCTTTCCTCTCTTTATGTTTCAGAAGATAACTGATGCATAAGAGACCTCTGGTAAGTGTATAGTCCAGAATCCACATCAACTGGCTCTGTCTGGGTTGAGCAGGCATTAGTTCATAGACTCGATATCTCTTTAACTTCCCAAGAAAGAATTCTATTTGCAACAAATATGTGCGTAATCAAGATACGTTTTTGAAGGTTTCACAGAAAAGATTTATATGACAAACTCCATAACACACTGTGTAAGTCCCTAGTCTACACCTCGCTAATAAGTTCTTCTTATAGACACGCTGCCCCTGAGAAATCTTCATCATTCCCACTCTCAGAGCCAAGTACAATGACCCCTGTCTTTTTCATTCCAACATCTTCCTCTCAAGCCTTGAAATCTGTTCGCTTTTTATACAGAGCAAGTTATCTTTATATCGTCTATGTCATATATATTTTTTAAAAGTTGTGTACAATCACTGCCTTCAATTCTTCTCCTTCCGTCCTCTCTTAAACACACTCCAGACTTTTGCTATGACTATTTTACCAAAAACTACTTTCAAGAGGGATTCAAATAACTTCCAAACAGCTAAACCCTTTGGGTAACAATGAGAAAACTATTTGACTGCTAATCAGACCCTCCTCCTTAATATATTTCACTCAGCTTCCCTAACCCTACATTTTTGTGGTTTTCCTCCTACTCAACGCTCAGCCTTGTTTCCTCTCAGTCTCATTAGGTGCATTACTTCTTCTTGGCTTCTACATGTTGCAGCCACTAGGAATAAGTCATTGGATATTCTCTCTTCATTATCTACATTTGTTCTATTAGTGACCTCATCCAGGCCCAGAACTTAAATGTCATATGTATGCTAAACTACTCCTGAATTTATATCCCAACCCAATTTTTTTCTCCTAAATTCAGATTCCTATATTCAACTTCCTACTCAATATCCCCACTTGATTGGTTAATAGACATCTGCAAACTAACAAGTTTTGGGGAAAAGTTTTTAAATAATATAAAATTTTTAAAAACTAACATGTTTTTTAATAGTTTATAGATAGTAGTAATTAGCAATTTAAAGAAATTACAAGGGAAAATTTAGCTTTATCAATTATTGTTTATCATGTCTGGACTTTTAAAATCATTCTTTTATTGGTTATAATTTATATACAAAAATGCACATAACTTAAGTTCTATTTTATAATATTTGACTATTGTAAACATCAAAACAATCCAACATCCAAAAGAAGATATGGACTTCTCTACCACAATGGAAAGTCACAATGTCACCAGTTTGTCAATTGACCTCTATCAGCCCATAGGAGGTAATTATTGTCCTGATTTCTATCCATAGATTTACTGTGCCAGTTCACAAATTTCATATAGAAAGAATTATATAATATATATTTTTCTGAGTCTTAGTGTTTTTACTCAAGGTAATGGTTTTGACATTCACTCTTTTGTTGCATATCAATAGTTTGTTCTTTTTATTTGTTAAGTGTATTTTATTGTACAAATACACCACAATTTGGTTATCTACTCTCCTTTTAATGGAGGACTAAATCCAGTCCTCCATCAAAAATACTTAGGATTTTTAGGATTATTAAAAATAAGGATGGTATACACATTCCTACACAAGTGTTTTGGGATTATTAAAAATAAGGATGGTATACACATTCTTACACAAGTGTTTTGTGGACAAATCTTTTCATTCCTCTCAATAAAAAACATAAAGTAGAACTTTTAGTCTATATAATTGCATTAACTCTTATAAGATATTGCTAACGAGTTTTCCAAAGTGGTTGTACTATATCCATTCTTGAGAAAAATAAGAGAGTTTTATTGTGATTTCAGTTCACATTTCTCTGGTGATATAATGCTGATAACTTTTCATGCATGTGCTTTTGAGTCATTCGTATGTTATCTATTGTGGAGCACCCAAGTCTTGCCCACTTTCATTTGGTTGCTTACCCTTTGATAATCTGACTTATGGAAGTTCTTTATATAGCGTTAATGACAAACTTTTATATATATATATATATATATATATATATATATATTTCCAATATTTTCCCAGGCTAATTTGACCACTCATGTCCTTAAAGGTATATTTTTGGATGAGAAAATATTTACCACTTTGATATCATTACCTAATTTATATATTTTTTATGGTTAGCACTTTATGTGAAGAAGTAAATATACTGGAAGAGGCAACATATTTTTTTAAAAATTTTTAAATATGTTTACTGATTTTAAAGAGAGAGGAAGAGGTGGGGGGAGAGAGGGGGAGAGGGGGAGAAAGAGAGAGAGAGAAATATCAATGTGAGAGAACAGCAACTGGTTGCCTCCCATACACACTCCAACTGGGGATCGAACCCGTAACCTAGGTATGGGCCCTGACTGGGCATCAAACCCGCAACTTTGTTTGGTGTACCAAGCAACAATCCAACTAGCTGAGCCATACCAGCAAGGGTGGGAGATATAACATCTTTATGAATTAAAAGACTGAATATTGTTAACATACCAGTTCATTATATTGTTTGTTCTATAGATTCAGTTTAATTCTAGTGCACAATACAGTAGATGTTTTTAAAGAAGTTGACATGCAAAAGTTTTATAAGAAATGTCACATACCTGTAGGTGTTAGCTCAATATTAAAAAAATAGAACTAGTTTAAATTACCTATAAAACCTTATTTTAAGACTTTCTATAAAACCACGGTGATCAAATCAGTATTAAATTTCTATGAGAATAGAAAATAGATAACAAGACAAAATAAAAAGGCCCTACTTAGATTCACAAAAATGTGGTCAATTATTTTCATTAAGATTTCCAGTAAATTAAATGGTGAAAACAAAGACTTTAAACAAATAATGCTAGAAATATTAGATATACATAAGGAGAGAAAAAGAAACAACTGTGATCATCCTCCATCCCAAGAAGTGATTCAGGATGGGTATCAAGTTACACTTAAAACATGGAACAATAAAGTTTCTACAAGAAAACAGGAGAAAATCCTCATGACCTTGAGGTAGGCAAAGATTTCTTGGACAAACCTTTCACTCTACTTTTAAAAATTCTTCCCAGTTTATTCAATAAATTGAATCTGATTAATTTACCTGAGCTCATGTATCAATGATGAAAAAAAAGGCATAGAATGTGCCCTCTCAGGAAATAGCAGCGGAGTGCTTTGATGAATTCAGCCTTAGGAGGAATTGGGTACATAAGGTGGGAAGGAAAATATTTTTCAGAAAATACCTCCTCAGGTGACTCTGCAATAAAAAGCCAACCCTCTTATCTGTAATTTGTATCTTGCTATAGGAACAGTTATCCTGCAGTGAATACTGTACTGTGGATACCTGCAAGGACTGGACTACATCCTTATGGTCAGATTTCCTGGAAACAGAGGTGATTTCTGGGTGCCAATCATCTGATAAGAGGTGGGACATTGAATAGGAAATAGGAACCATTAGGAATGTTAAATTTTCTTCTTTTCTTGGTCTGGAGATAGACCAATTTTTCTTTTTTTTTTTTTAAACATCAAGCACCCGGCACAGGGTCCCTCATTTAAATCTTTGCAGTCCTTGGAAGACAAAGTTTATCTATCATGCACTCTTTCCCACTGTGTTCAGAGATGCATTAAAAAAATCTATTCCTTACAATGATTCAAACAACAACCACCTAACTTATTTAGACTTGGCATGTAAGAAAAAAATCAGGAACACTACATGATTAGAAGAGGTATCCTAAATGGTATGTTTTAAGATGACATTTGTTAGGTGAAGACCATCTGGGAATAGGAAGAGAGAGACACAGGTATTTCTTTTCTTCCTAGGGTTTTCCACACTGGTACAGAGACTTCAAGCTCAAAATAACAAGCCATAGCATGCAATGCCATGTTTCCCAGATTTCTGACACTCAGTACTTATTGGCTTTTGGTTACCTCCTAGGTTTTTAAAAATGCGTTTTGACTCTGCCTATGCAATACCCATTTCCAACAGCCCTTCTACCTTACTAACAAAACCCTGATTATGCTCCATAACCCAACTTATTATCACACTGCCTTGTGCCTCAGGGGTCTCAGAATTGAGTCCTGATCAGTTCGAGATAATTAGGCAGAGTCCCATTGCTGTTAGCAGTACCTGGTGTAGGCATATGATGAGAGGTGGTGCTGGCCAATGAGACACAAGGGGAAGTCTGAGGGCTTTTAGGAATGGCTCCCTTGATCTTTAAAAGGAACACATGAAAGGCAGCCTTTTCCTTCCTCTGAATGTCTTCATGCCTGAAGATGACTCCTGAAATTGCTGTGACTCTAAGTGGCACCAACCTTAAGAGGATGGAGGAACAAAGACCTGAAACTTCGTGGCGTCACTGAATCTCTAAACTCATGATACTGGGGATCAACTTGCCTCTGGGCTTTTTGATATAGTCTGACAAAGTTAAGTCAATTTGTATAGAAAGTTTCCATCTTCGCTACTAAAGGTATCCTAACTAATATGCTTTCTTTTATTTAAAATAAATTCTCAGCCCTGCTCCCATCTTAATAGGTAGGCTAAGGAGAGTATATGAAAAAAGGTTTGGTTCATGTTTGTCTTTGATCTGAGTTAAAAATGGAGTAGAACAGTCCATGCCCTGCTATCCCCAGCCTCACGTTACCAGGAGAAAGTGACCACTTTAGACATTTCAAGTTTTATTTTAATAAAGAAAGACATTATTTCTACTCATACCTTCAAGTTGCACTAATGGAGATATTCTGTGGCAATCCAGCAAAATCAGTCTACACAGAGCCATTCTGCTCAGCAACTCTTCAGAGGCAGAAAAAGGGGCTACTTAGATGCCTGCTGGCTCCATGTGCTCTTATCCAGGGAAGGAGAGGCAGCTTTCGAGAACAATGATTACCAGATTCCAAGATGTCACTCCTGTCTTTGCTTTTCTTTCTATTTTAGATGTTAGAACAAGTTTAGGAGGTAAGATGGTTTGGATTTTCAACTTTCTTTTTTGATGCTAATCACTTAATGACATTTTTCTCCTTCTGGGCTGAGGTTTTTCCACATTTGGTCTCTGTCTTCTTTTTGGCTTAATTAACTGGAGCCAGAATCCCTTTCCCATCTGCCCCGTATTAACCACTGATTTTCAGAGCAATCTCACAGAGATGGAACAAAAACAAGAATGTGGTTCTTAGCTGATGATGATGTAACATCCAAGGAACTGGAAACTTGGTGGCAAGAGATACCACTGGGCAGAGACCACACCATGAACATTCATAAGGCTCCAATGGACTCCCCACACTTCTGCTGCCCTATGAAACTCTGGCCTGTCACAGAAAATGAGATAGACACATCTGAACATGTTTACACATCCTAAGGTTAATCCCCTCATGTACTGTATCTATTGTTCACAATGGTCCTTAAGGGCCTTCAATTCTGCATCTCGCTTATAATTATAATGGCTCTCATCTTTATGTATGTGACAGGTACTGTTACTACCTGCTTTGCAAATATCAAAGCTTATTCAATATTTGCAGTTATCTTGTATGAGGGGGATTATATTTGTTTTATATATGAAGAAACTAGGCAAAGGAGAGTAATCTGTCCAGAATCCCACAGTATATAATATAGACTGGATTTCATCCTAGTCCTAGCTGACTCCTAAGGCAATTCTCTTAGGCACTAAACTCATTTCTCTTTTTATTTGGTATACCTCTCCCAAATATACATTCTTTGAAGCTCCATACCCGACAATTAGCTCAGAACAGGTATACATATATACAAGTGACATTTAGCTCAGTTATTCAAAATCATTCCTAATCAAGCTATATCTAAGATTTGGTGGTTGCAATAGTTACTTAGCTAAACTGCCCCTAGTAACAGGTTGACTCTCAAATCTGCACTGTTGGCTATAGAAAATAATGTGAATGGAAAAGTTAAAATCTATCACTCTGTGACAGTGCTTTAAAAAAAAAAGGAAACCCCTTTAGACTCTACTGTTGGCAGTTCACTCACATTAGTATATATCAACAACTAGATTCTAAGGTTCTTGTCAAACTATGAGATTATCCTACATGACGAGCCTTTTGGTGCAAGAACTGATTTATCTTACACCAAAATAAGTGTCTGATTTTTCTCCATTCTTCCTAGAATTGACTCACTAACTGGTGCATAGAAAATATTCAATAAAAATGTGTTAAGTTTGAATTAAAATACATTATGCCAATAAAAAGAAAAATATATTTTAGTTCTGCATGAAAATAAATTTAAATATAATTATTAACAGGGTCTTTAAAACTGAATTTCCATTTTAAATGTATTTTTGAGCCTGACAGTAAAACAGAGACAGGAAAGTCAAATGGACATGTGCTCAAATCCCATATCTTTATTAAGAATTGCATGACTGGATAAAATACCTAACTTTCTAATCCTCAGTTTTCTATGAAATAAAAAATAATACTCACCTATGGGATTATGATTAGGAATAAATATAATATAAATAATATAGTATATAGTGCATATATATATATGAATATAGTATGTATAACATAGTGTAAACCTGATCTAATATTACTAGTTTAATGATCAAAGTTGTACATTCTGTAACAGATCAAAATGTATAATTAACCCTGCACTTTTAAACAACTCTGTGCCTTGACTCCCATTTACCAAGTTCTCATTCCCAGAATTAGGGGTCGACAATGAACCCATGAATCACAGACGTCCAACTGACACACATCACAAGATAGCATCAGAAGAAGAAGAATGAACCCCAGTGGAAACTGCCTGGCTGTTAACAGCCCTCTCCTCTCACTCCCATTTCTCTGTCTCAAGAGAAACTACACATCTGTACCTCCCCCTATCAGGAACTCTCCTCCTCCCAAACTCCTATCAACTTCCTATAAAAATCTCTGGCTTGATCAGAAATGGGGAGCTGGTTTTTGAGGCATGAGCCTGCCATCTCCTCTAGTTGCTGGCTTCTGAAATAAACCACTTTCCTTCCTTCTCACCAGCACCTGTCTCACAAGTTTGGCTTTTGTGGCAGCAGGCAGTCTAACCTGGGCGGACAGTTTTCCCCATTTCAGTAGCACACTTTCTGTTTGATCTAGGTGTTAGCTTTTGCTGTAGTAACAATTCTAAAATTTCAATGACTTACAAAAACAAACATTTGTTTCTTGCTCACCTTAAACGAGGACCGCAAGAAGTGGGCTGAGGTTCTGCACTAGAATGCAGATGGATGTAGACCCGTTCCAGATGTCTTCTCACATAGACCCAGAATGAAGGACCTACAGGATCACGGAAGAGGGCAGAAACACATTAGTAACATTTATATGTCTCTAAAAGCTTCTCACATTCTATTGTCCAAAGCTTGCCAAAGTGTGGCATACCTACCTATAGGGAAAGAGGAAAGAACAATTGTGAATAATTATATCAAATATTACCACAAAGACATATATTAAAATTAATTTCTTTTTCTATTAAAAAAGTTAAAAAACAAGCATCTGAGTGTTAGCTAGGTTCCAGACTTTGCACTAGCAGCTCTAAATATAAACATGAAAGATTTAGATTCTGCTCTAAGGGGTACAAAAATATCTTAAAATGTTTTCTAAGTTTCAGAATCAGATTAGTCTGGTTTCATTTTGTCCCATGCTATATAAAGTGTGAAACAGAAACAGAATTTTCTGTAGCTAATTCCTACTAGAAAGTATATTTCTACTAACTTACCTAAGCTTAAAATATTTCCTAAAGTTACTTGAAAAACTGTTGCTGAAAAATTATCCAACATTAAAGATAGGCAGGCAGCATCAAAGTTAAGAACTAATTAGAACCATCAGCTAGTGCAACTTTTATATATTTCGTATTTTCAATTACTATCTTATTAAAAGCTTTTGTGATGTAGCTACTAAATACAGTCATAAAAGACACTATGTTCTCTTATTTCCAGTTTATAAGTTTTAGTCTAAGTATCACTCATATTATAGGTTTTCTTATTTAATTTCCTAATAAAAAATGTATTGTTTTAAAAAGCCAGAAAGCTGATAGAGCTCTACTGTTAATTGGAAATGTGGCCGGGATTTTTGTGAAGTTACTCTCTAAAAGCCATGCTTAGTTTGGAAGCACAAATGCATGTTTATTCACACATGCAAAACTTTTGAGAAAAAAAAATTTTAGGCCAGTCTTGCATCAAATTACCCCATTTTATGGGTTGCTGTGGAAACAGATTAGCCCTCTGGAAGCACAAAACCATGTTTGAGTCCAATGCAAAGAACAATCCATAGCATGAAAGAGAACAACAGCTGGGAGCTGAGACATGTACACCGACATGTCAGACAGTGGCCAGACAAAGTGAGCTAGGCACTGTCTGCAGAAAAAAGGGAGCGTAGGGACAGAGAAAAACAACTGAGCACTGTCAACAGAGTCAACAAAATGGACCAGCTGTTCATCTTCATCATCACAAGAAAATACACAGAATTCCAGGAATGAGGATTAGGTTGACTGAGATAATGATATATTTTAAAAATTAAATGAGTGAAGAAAATTGACCAAAGCAGCACCCACTCAGAAGCTTTTGACTAGAAAGTGCAAAGCAGGATTTTAGGTCCTGGACACAGTGCTTTCACTGTTGGCATCGTTGGGATGTAGAAGCTGACAGTAATTTCCCTCTCTTCCTGGGGTATCATACCCTTTGTTTTGTGTCTATTTTGGAAATTGGTTACTTCAAGAAAGTCACAATGCAGCAGCAC
This sequence comes from Mormoops blainvillei, assembly GCA_004026545.1. Taxonomy (NCBI): domain Eukaryota; kingdom Metazoa; phylum Chordata; class Mammalia; order Chiroptera; family Mormoopidae; genus Mormoops; species Mormoops blainvillei. Next base: position 121,922 of record PVJD01002737.1, on the reverse strand, counting down.
CTCTCAGCTTGCACTGCTCTGCACAGGAGGGGCAATGTACAGACTGCAATGGACTGAAGGAGTCATCTCATGGGCATGAGTAGCATAACGTAGAATTTGGGGAGAAGGAGGTATGGAATTGTGTAAGTCACTCTCTTAGTTGTAATTTCCTTGTTAAGCAAAGATAGAGTAGGCAACATTTGTCAAATGAGCTAGTGTCAAAAAACTGGGGGTTCAAATTCATTGAAATACCTACTGTCTTGAATCTTAACGACTCACAATACCCTCTGAGTACTAAATTATCCAAGAAATCTCAAAGAAGGGAAAGAACTGTCCAACTATATTTACTTCAATGTTTTCCTCATTACTGGGCTACAGAAGCCTTTTATCATTTAGCACCTATTAAGATCCCACAGTAATGCTGTGTCTTAGAGTTCCTGCCAGGAAACACTGGAGCAACTAATCCCGATGAAATTTTCAACTATGAAAATCTGCATTTCATTCTATAGTCTTCAACCATTTTGCTGGCATGGGCCAATGCTAGCGCCTGAAATGAAAAGGTTCAGTATTGATGAAATGGTCAGTAAAACACAGAAGATGGTTTGATTTCATATGTAGAGTGTGGTCAGGTAGTAACAATAGGCTGGTTATTTGTAGGAATAGGTGCTATCCCAGCCTCCAGAGTGTAACTGAAATGCGAGGCAAGCTTTTATTCACAGGCAGGATTGGGATAATGTAGTTTAAAAATAGCATAAGGAGCAAACGCTCTACAGTCCCACCACTGAAAACTTAGATGCATCACTAATTAGCTATGTGACTTTGGGCAAGTTAGTGAACTTGCCCAAATCTCAGTCCCTTTTTCTGTGACATACAAATACATACAGTGTTCACCAGCACAATACCTGACACATTATAAGTACTCAGTAGAAATTAAAAAACAAAATTCAGTAAGAACAAATTAGGATGGACCTCAAAAAAAACAGGCAAATGCCCTTTAAAAAAAAAAGTCTTGATTCAGGCCTTTTGATGACACTCCTATCAGTCTGAATTAAAAAGAAATGACATCTGAAGTTAACAATCAATATTACAGCCCCGAAATTTGTTTCTTTCTTTAGTTTTACCTGCTCGTGCCCCTAATTTATTCTCTGTAATAACTCTCTCCAAATATCAATATAATCCTATTTGCCAACTTAAAAACCTTGTAATGTCTCCTTGTTGTCTAAAAGGTGAAAAGTCAATGTGTCACACAAGCCCTCACCTGCCCAGTGTGTCCTTCTGTGCATGCCATACCTCCAGGCCCTCATGCTGCAGGCCCTACCTAACAACAGGGGTATCAGAATTGTACCCTGCTGTGTGCTAGGCTGATACCTTTAACACTTGCTGCTCCCTTTGCTTGAAAAACCTTTACCCTAACCTGCCTCTTTGTTTCTTCATTCCAGACTCAGTTCTTTTCACATCCTCCATCAAACGGTCCCGAGCTCCCTCCCATCCCTGTCCTCCGAAAGGGTAGGCTCTGCATTCTGGGTGGCCTCCGGGAACTCCCTATTTCACACCAGCAGCAGCCCCAGGTTGTGCTGAAATGATCTCCTTGCATGTCAACTCCTGAGCTCCGGTACTTCCTCCTAGCGATTCCACTCATTTCTGTGTCCCCAGGGTCTCACAGGGAAGGCCCCGGACAAACATCTGGTAAATGAAGGCAGAGGGAAGTAGGGAAATGTTTCTGGAAATTGTTTTACTCAGCAAGTGCCTGTGTGGCATAGAAGGATATTCCCCTCATTTTTTTTAATCAAGCAAAGTACTTTGCCTTCTTTTCCGCATGTAATTTTTTCTGGGCACTTCTCTTGTACCTTCACTTGAGAGATATTCTTCTGGCTTTTCATTTTGTTTGGCCTTTTCTAAGTTTGGTTACATGACTTAGACAAAATAGTTGTCTATCCCTGTCTTAAAAATTGACCTGATGTAGAGTGAACTCTGTGCAGACTGTGTGCGGAGTGGTTTTGGCAGGCTGGTAGGGGCTGAGCAGGTGCCTAAGGCATCCTGGCACTGGCCGACGCAGCCAAAGGGGCTCCAGGTGGGGAGGCCAGGTGCGCGTAGTAATGCTCTGTTGACCCCGCTTGTTCCATTTGTTTGGGGCCGAAGTGGGAGCAGGCCATGTGTCTGAGAACGCACCGAAGGACCTGCTCGCGAGCACCTGGATGGTGCCCCCACCCACCGTACTGAGGCTACGATAAACAATGACACTCACCTTGTGACCCCGAGACTTCCAGCAGCGCCCCAGCCTTCTCTTTCCAGCCTCTCCAGTTTGTTGTACTGAAAGTGCTCCCCTGCACAAGAGATTTCTGTGCAGGTTCTGCATGCTGGGTAGTTTGGGGCACCCTGCTGCAGCCCAGCAATAGCTCATGGTGCCTCGGGAACTTGGTGACACCTTGTTGTTACTGCTTGCTCCCTTTGCTGCAGGGCAAAAGGCTCAAGGCTAAGCAGTTGGAGCCCAAATACACCTCCTACCCGCCCTTTCCAGCTGGTGGGAGCTCAACAATGGCCCTCATCAGCTCCTCCAGCCCGGATGGTTCCCGCCGCCCCTGGAGGACTCCCGCGGCTTCCCAGCCTTCTCTGTGCGGTCTCTTTCTCGTGTTTGTTGTTCAAAGGCTATTTATGCAGCCCCCAGCTGTCTCGCAGGGGTAACTGCTCTCTCTATGCCGGTGTATTGGAGTCTTCTCACCGGAGAGGGCGAGTTCAGCGGCCTCCTGCGCCGCGCCATCTTGGAGTCCCTCCCTCCCCCCTTCCCTCTACCCAGTGTTTGTATTGCGATAATGATGTTCCAAGCAGCAGTCGAGGCTCGGGAGTGCCGAGGTTTAAGTCCACGTCGACTTCTCGGCAATTTTTAGCGCATGTATTCCCTTCTCGGAACCTGTTTCCACTTTTGTAAAATATTTATACCTATTCGAGTCCTTAGTATGGGTCAGTTTATAGTAACTGCTGAACTGTAGTTATGCTGTTTTTACTATTACTCGTAGCATTACAATTTTTTTTTTACTATAAAAGCAAAAGACTAAATATGATAATCTCAATATGAAAGTTTCTTTCACTGTAAAGAACCATTGTTGAACTGTTAGTTGTTAGTATTGCTTATCTAGTTTAAACTCAATAGAAAACTCAGTAAGTACTGAACCAGCCTCTGGGTGTAGCAGTTGGGTTTGGGGGTGTCAATGATAAAAATTGTGTGGACTATTTGGAAATTAAAGTAAAAGAACTTCTGAAATACTGCACCAGCCCAAGTACTCAGTGTTGGGAACTCTCACTAGATCTGTGGCCTCAAAACTATGTCTTTCCCCAGGTGGCATCCCAGACCTGCCTAAAGGGTTGCAAATTCCATCCTCTCTAAGAAGATGGATAATTGAGTAGAGAATGAAACTGCCCCACACTATCTGGTGAATACATGTTTACTCATTGTCGGCAATTCAGTAATTTGATGGGAAACAGAAGCAGGTTGGAGAACCAAGTACTGAAACATCATTCACTTAGTAAACAGCTGCGACCTTGAGAGAACAGCAAATGGAAGCCTTGATGTAACAAGCTCCTTTTTGGTTTGTTTTTATTGCCTCTCTTAGTAATGACGGCTCTGGAGAGATTCTCTTAGGGGGAATCTGGCTAAGTGGCCAACAGGATGATTGATTAACAAGATGTTTTGTTTCCATTGTCTCACAGATAAACACAACTGTTCTGTCCTCTGAACTGCTAATTCCTACATCAACACTGTATCTTATAAATCATGAATAAACATAAAATACACAAAGATGGAAAGTGAAAATTTCTTTCAGAGCACACAAATAAGGGATTGATTTCATTATTTACGAGAATGATAAGCACAATTATTTCCTCCTTCAACCATAACCACAGAGAACATTTTAAATTAGGATGCTTGTTGGTCTTCTGAACAGACCAGATGACCAACTAGCAAGAAACAGAAGAGCCTGTGGCTGGAGTTTTAGGCTGTGCTCCTGGTTCTCACTCCCTGCGGAAGTCAGCAGCAAGACCTGGGCAGCATTTAGATTTTGAGGTCTCTGACCCTCAGCATTTTTCTCTGTTTATTTCCTTTAGATTTAGGTAGCCAAGGCGGGTGGCTATAAGTTACAATTAGAGGTGCCAGGTGAAAATACAGGAAATGTCTAGTCAAATACAAATTTCAGTTAAGTGACACATTAATCTTTTAGTATAACTTGGGACATACACTAAAACTTTGAGATATGGTAAAAAAAAAAAAAGAAGTATTCACTTTTAATCTGAAATTCAAATTTAACTGGCCCCTCTACTGGCATGGCTCTGTATTTTTATTTGCTAAATTTGACAACCCTGATTATAATCAACTTATAAGGCTTTATTCACCTCACTACACAAATTTGCCACTAAAGGAAAAAGTGAAAGGTGAGTCCTAGTCACTGGTCCCACTGGCCAGCACCTCTATGTCCAGAAAGAAGTAGTCTCTTGATGTTAAGAAGATATCGGTTACCTCCTTCAACTGACTTTTCTCTTTTCTTTTGTTTTCCTCTTAATTCTTATTTAGAAGGAGAAAATGAGAAGGCTATCGAGTGTGCGAGCCAATGCCAACATGTACAACATGTACAAAGTGCAAAACAAATACTTGTAACAGAGAAACTGTTCTTAAATTTCCTTCCTTTTTATGAATAATTTATTTTGGCAGATAGTGGAAGAAGACACTTCCTTCCCTTAAAGGCTATTTCTGAGTCAAGTTGGTGCAAAAGAAAGAACAAGGGTTTGAGAATCATACAAAGCAGTTTTAAATCCAGCCTCTAGGATATACAAGTTGTATGACCTATTTCTCAGTATTTTGATTTGTAAATCAGCCAATAATACAGTAGCAGCCTTACAGGATTATTGTGTGGATTAAATGGCATGATGGAAGAAAAGATTAAAATGTTGATTTTTGGTTCTCCTCCCCTTACACCCTCTGAATTCCTCAGATGCCTCGAAAGTTTTGCTCCTTCTTTCATCTTTTCAAAATATAAACAGAGTCAAAGCACTCTTTCTCCCCCCTCCACACAAGGCTTGCTCCTCACGGAACTGTCTGTAGCCCAGGATTGCCTGCTCAGACATCCTCTCTCTACTCTTAGCTATAGTCACCCTCATCCTCATATGGGTCTGCCCTATAAACCCAATTTAGGGGATAGGAATTATTATAATTCCAAAGCTGTAGATATCGAAATAGTCTGTTTTATATATTCCTAGTATTTTTTGGAAAAGACTACCTAAAATTATTAACAGTTGCTGAGTTCAGAAGTAACGGTCATGTTCACTAAATGCTATAACATTGTGAACTTTTCCAAATGTTAAATGATGAGTATGCATTAAGTTTATGATAAAGTTTTTTTAACTGACTATCAAAAAGATTGATGAGTTACCAAAACCTCATAGTCAACAGGTGGCAAAAATGGACCTTGAATCTTGCTCTTCTGACTCAAAACGTTGGGCTTATCCCCTCTGGCTTTCTTGCTGGCTTGTTCCACGTGTCCTGGTGATCTCACAGTACATAACAACGAATATTCAAAAGTGAATACATCCTGTCTCCTCTAATAGATCATAACGTCATTGGCAGCAGGAGCCTTGTCTTGTACTTGCAGAAGAAGGTATTAGACAGTTACAAGTATTTAGTAATTGTGTGTTGACTGAATGATTTCCTACTCATGATAATTTCCCACAGTACTTTCCCAATTTAGAAATAAACCCATTTTGTCAAGAAAATGTAAAATCATTCATTACCTTTGCTTGTCTATCAGTATGTTTCCATACGGAAGATTTTGGTCTTTGTTATCAGTACTGCCTCAGTACTGACATCCCCTTGCATCAGAGGTAAGTGCTGCCACTTGCACATGCACAGCATCCTCATATGGACACTCACAGAGGAGTGCTGCCTTAGAGATAATTTCTCCTGTGCTCTGCCTAAAGCAGGAATGCCCTCAGGTGATCGTCCAACTCCAGCCTAAAAGGATTATTGCCGAGGAATTGCTTTTTCACAAAGGTTGTTTGGAATACAGCAAATGATTCAAATGTGTTCATTCCATTACGTTGAAAACAGTCTCTCTAACTTCCACTCGTTGTTCATAGGGAGGCCCTCTGGATTCATAAATTCTCACCTCGTCTGCTCTAAGGCTGCTTTTCAAATGTTTTTAGACATACAGGGCCTCCTAAATGTTCCTCTTCCCTTCTTTTCGCTAAACATTGTGAAAAATTAAGCCTCCTCCTTAACTGCTGTGTTCACCTAAATTTTAATTTCATATCTAGTAATTGTATCCTGAAGTAATGTGACTATATTAGAGTAATAGCAACTGCTATAATGAATAGATTCAAAACAGCAGAAGTTTATTTCTTACTCCTGCAACAGTCCTAGGCAGGTAGCTTTCCTCGACTTGGCGTTCTGGAAACCCAGGATCTTCACATTACTTGGCTCTTTGATCTCTAGGATTTCATGTCATTGTTCTCAGCCAACACATAAAAAGAAAAGGGGGGTATGAAGAAGATACATCTGTGCTTTAAAAACCTTTCCTAGATAAACTAATCATCATTTCTGCTCATATTCTAAGGAGGGGGGGGAATACCATGATCTCTTCTGAATGCAAGGAGGACGTGGAGTGGCATTGGTAGGTATGGTCTCCTTCTGGGTTGTCACTTCCCCACAACCTGTATTATTGAAAGTTAGAAATATTTTTGTGGATAGTAACCATCTCTGCGATAGTGTGAGACATTTGGCAACAGACTAGCAAAATGTTATTATCCTCAGATGATAGGAACTCCTTCATTGACTCTCTCTCTTTTGGTTTTTGCCACTATTTCTTTTGCCATCAGCTTCTCCCAGGATTTTCTACTCTGTTCCATTGAAAAATTCACTTATATTTTATGTTCCCCTAAGAAAGGAAAAATGCTAATTATTCTGACATACAGCTTTCCTGGCACAATGACTATATGACATATCCCAATTTCCAAGATTTTAAAAGTTGGAAAAAGGCCCTGGCTGGGTTGCTCCGTTGATGAGAATGTCATCCCAATACGCCAAGTTTATGTGTTCAATCCCCAGTCAGGGCACATATAAGAATTAACCAATGAATGCCTAAATAAGTAGAACAACAAACTGATTTTTCACACATACACACACACACAAAGAACTCTGTCTTGCTTTGTTGTTTTTTTCTTTGTTTTTACTAATTTAGAACTTCCATATATTATTCCTTTTACCCAATATTCCTATAGCCCATACATAGGGTATTCCCAAACATAGGGACTTGTTTTATCAGTTTGGGAATTTCCCAAAGACAGGTCACTTACTGATGCATTCTGCCAACCCTATGTTATAAGGAATATGATTTGAAACTGGAGTTCAGGGTGTTTCAGTCTCATTGCCTTGCCGCAGGTGAATGAGCCATATTGCGCTACGCCGTGGGAACTGGCATGGCCAATGAAAGTCGCTTGATAGTTTGAGAGATGGGCTAACATTTCATGAATAATGAGAGTCTAGTTGCCATCTGTATGAATAACATTTCGACAATACTTGGTCAGAACAGGAGTTAGAAAGTTTCTTTCTGCTAAGTTTTGCAGACTACGAAAAGGCCTCTTCAAGCCTTAAAGGTATTCTCCTAGCGTCCTCTGATAGGCCACAAAAGTCTCATGATAAATCAGTGCAGGAGACTGAGTCATGGAAGAATGAAGTGCAAATACATTATCTTTGAGGAGTAAGTTCCTATGAAACAAATTGTGTTACCAGCCAGGCCATTCAATTCTTAAGGAGGAAGGTAACAAGGCACCCTTTCTGGTGTTGTTTTGAGGAGTGGCAGGTGAGAGCTTGGGAGCCCAGAATGCTACAGGGGCATGACCAGGCCGCAGCAGAGGTCTCCGGGCAGCCAAGAGGGAATGGTAGCCCCTGTGCACCCAGATAAGTAGCGGAGTTCAATCCAACTGGAATTGCCCTATTATCACAGGGCCAAAAACTGAAACAGCAAAGTTGTCAGATTTTCTTTCAATTAGGTTAAGCAACCTGTAGATATCAAAACATCCTGAGATTCATTAGCAAAAGCCTGTGGCCCATGCAGGTCACATGTTCAAGCAGAGCAGGAAGCTGACGGGCAACACGAGCAATGTAGAAACTGTCCACGTCAGCACAGAGGCGAGAAGAGCGACGGAGACAATTCATGTCTCTAAGATACTTACTACACCCAGTATACACTTATGGAAATAAAGAAATAAAGAAGGAAGGAAGGAAGGAAGGAAGGAAGGAAGGAAGGAAGGAAGGAAGGAAGGAAAGAAAGGAGGGAGGGAAAAGGAAAGAAGAAAGAAAGAAAGAAAGAAAGAAAGAAAGAAAGAAAGAAAGAAAGAAAGAAAGAAAGAAAGAGAAAGAAAGAATGAAAGAAAGAAAGGCTTTTTTTTTTTTTTTACTTAGCCACAGTTCCCAACTTCATGGAGATGTACTGAACCTTAAAACTAGAAAATCATCTTCTCATTGTTAAAGAGAGAGATTAACATTGTGAAACTCTGTTTTTCCCTCTTACCAAATCACCATTATTTGTTCAAACACCTATATGTTTCAAAGCCTACTCTTTGTAGTAAAGATCTAAGGCTGCCAAACGGTTCCTGCATATGGCTGTATAGCCTTCCCAAGTGACCAGAACTCCTCGTTTATGTGGACCCCAGGAAAAAAAGTTCCCCTGATGAGATCCCTGACAAAGAATTTACCTGCTTAGTTGGTCTCCCCATGGTCAATCGAGCGTCCACATTTTATAAAGAGTGAGGGCCTATTAGGCATCTGCTGGCAGGAGCGTCTCCTCGCAAATTCTGTGCCTGGAAGAGAATTTGGATCCTGGAAGAATTTTTAACTTAACTCTTGGCTTCCCGCACTATCTCCTGTTCCTTCAAGCCCACTGAATCAACTATTATGAAGGAGTTCCCGGTTTCATCTTTGGACCAATGCACTGAAACCTGCTCCATAACAATCAATCAGAATGTGTAATACCTGCCAGTTATAACTGTGTGATTCAGACCGAGACCAGTCAGAACCACAGGGATTTGAATACTTCATTTAGGACAACTGGACCTAATTAGAAACATGGGCGGCAACTTTCTGTATTTAAAAAAGAAAAAAGAAAAAAGAAAAGGCCTCCGTGGCCTCCACAGCCTCCACTTTGTCTCTGAGAAAAATCTCCTGTTTTTTGCAAGAGGCTGTGCCTTCTCAGTTTTCAAACTGTTTATCTGAATAAAGTCTCTCATTTTTCTTTACTGTGCCCCTTGGATTTGTTTGCATTTCGAACCGGAAGACAACTCAGGAGCTCCCTGCCACTGGGCCTTTTGGAAAGTTATACTTCTCAGGGCCCTACGGGTGCATTGTTGAGGGAGCAAACGGGAGCTCAAGAGATTTGTAGAACTTGAGCCCTGGCTTTTGAAGTTACTTTTTTCTGTGGGCTGATTTTTCAGAGTTCATTTTTACTTTTAAGAGAGGAAATACAGAGCCAGGCTCCACGCACATTTTAACTCATTTACCAGAAGAAAGTCAAATCACAAAGCAATCGAGTTGCCCCAAAGGCTCTGGGGGTAGGTATGGGGGTGAGGGATGTAGGAGAAAGTTGGGGAGGGAGAGGAGAAGGAAAGAGGAGACTGGAGGTCCTGCCTGCAAGAAGAGCCCATGAACCTTTAACCCCTTAAGCACTGCAAAGTGATTAAACTCACCTAACTCACACCGACCTTGAAAAGAATGTAGATATGTAGAAAAAAAGAAGATTTGGAAATTCACAAAACTGCACTTCGGACATCGTAAATCATTCATTTGGGATTCAGAGAGCTGATCCCACTTAGCATGTTCAACATATATGGATTCTGGCTACAGAACTGGAGGAGATAGGTCTGAGCCGTTATTAAGCAGAACCCTGTCTCGTGTTTTTCCAGAGGGATTGGACTGAGAAACATCCAGGTTACCGGATGGTTTCTGAAAGGACAGGTCTGCAAAAGGAGCATAAAAGGGCATTCCTTAGGGTAGCTGAGGATTTTCTTTGATTGTATGCTGCTTATATGTCCTCAAAGCAGATATAACAGATGTGTGGGGAGGCTCTTGAGGCATTTCCTACAAATGCTGCCTCAGTTTCAGGGAGAGTTTTTCCTCCCATTTCAATGTCTTATGGGGGTTGGATTAAGAAGGTTGACATAAGGGATCGTGTGACTTTTATGGGACCACTTACTCAGCACCAAGAAAGGTAGGTTGACTGCATTTGCTTGTTTTTTATAACGGTTTCAGTTTGTCCTCAAACAATTTCAATACTCATTTCCAAAGATTTGAAAATGCCACTCAATAAAATTTACCACTCTTCTTTTACTTTTAAAGCATTCTTCTTTACTTTTCAAGTGATAGCATAATCAATGCAATTGAATTAAGCACAGTGCAATAAGCATCTGGAAACTCAATATACCAGTGACAAAAGAACATGATGAAAAGCCACACAATTGTCTAACCGATAGAAATATGCAGTAAAATTAGGATTATTAAATGGTCTTCTGCGAGAATGAGAATACAAAGACTTTGCATTTCTATAGCATCATTATCATCATTATTAAGATTTTTATTATTTGGTCTCATTCTATGAGAGCCAAAGTAAATAAACTACTATCTGGGAGCAATTTGTCCCCCCTCCACATGATGTGAATTAACTTTTCTTAAAGAACGGGGTTCCATTCTGAGCACCGTGAAGAGATTATCTCCAGGGAATCCACCCTAATGTGAGTACAGCAACATAGGCGGCAGCCAGGAAAACAGGAAATTGTGAGGCCAGTCCTTAGCCAAAGAGAGTCCTAGGCTCCCCCAGCTCACGGAAGTTCCTTCTGACTCACAGTACATTCTCAAGGTATTGCAATTTCTCCAGACCTCCCAATGGTCTAGGTTCTTCCAATAGTTACAGCAGAGATCGTGGAAAATTCCGTTTTTTCAGGGGTGGCACATTAGAAAGAGCAGGGACTTGATATCCTACGTGAGTTTCTGATGCATTATCTGAGCACACAGTAGGGCAGGGGAAGCAACTTTTTTTCCTTGTTTCAACCAATCTTTTACTTCCCTTTTCCTAGGAAGGTCTCAGGACCTTCTTGACCCAATATCAGCCTTGTACTTGTTCACTGAGTCATCATGGTCACATCACCACCCTATCACTGGCATAAACACCTGCAACTCATCACTGAGGGAGTCCAAAAGTCAAGAGCAGAGGATTTTTCATGAAACTTGCTCCAAGGTGATAGAGCACCAATGAGCTCTATCACCTTGGGCAGGTAACAGAACAGTCTCGATGCCTCCATTTCCTCTTCTGTAAATGGAGTGATACTGCATTTTGATTAAACAGTACCAAAAAGAGCATATGACCCAATGTAAAATCAATAAATGATGGCTTTTAAAGTTATTTAATATTATATTAAGGAATGACATGTAAATCCTTAGTCCTAATAAATTACCTATTTGGACAAAATCTTTTCAGTGCATGAGATATGTACTTTAAATTTGACACAGGGGCTCATCGTTAAAAGGGCTCATTGCTTAGTCAAAGATCTTTTGTTTACATTAACTAAAATCAACTTGTCTAGTTTCAGCAAAAGAAATGGGGTTGGGATGGAATTTATAGGCAGCAGTACTTCTTAGAATCAAAGTAGCTGGGTCTCTAAAGCAGTTTTGTCCAATAGAAGCATAATTTTAAATTTTCTAGTAAAGTAAAAGGAAATAGGTGAAATTAATTTTAACCCAATATATCCAAAATATTATTATTTCAATGCTGAATAAGTATAAAATATTGAGATATTTTACATTAATTTTATATTATGTTTTTGGAACCTGGTGTATATTTTACACATACAGCACAACTCGATTTGGACTCGCCACATTTCAAGGGCTCAATAACTACAGTTTGTGAGTGGCTGCCATATTGGAGAGCAGCAGCGGCACCTCCTGAAACCGAGGCTAGAGATCTGCTGGTAACCAGGTATCATCTCTCTGCTTGAGTATCTTCTGACCTCTGCTATATTCTTCTCCCTTTGGGACTTTTTCTGATCTTTCTGTGCACCTGTGCATGCTTAAAATAGCTGATCCACAAAGCAAGAGTCTTTCAGTGTGCTTAAAATCTAGCCACACTCAGATGCTAACTATAATCCAAATCCTTAATCTGTAAGAAAGAAGAATCTGATTGATATAACCTGGCACATGTCCAGCCCAGTTCCTATCAATTATGAGGAAGTGAGAGCAGAAAGAAGTGTTACCATCATGGTTATATATGTTTGGAACATATAGCTCAATTCTGTAATAAACACTGATGGATAACTCTCTGGGGTTCCTTCCATAGTTAACATTTTTTGCAGACAACGGAACCTCTCCTTCAACGATAATGGTTAAACTAAGTTGGCACTTAATCTTTTCTTTTAATTGAGGATATTAGGCAAAAAACAAAATTGAGGATGTTATAAAGTTACTTATGTAAGGATGTAAAAATGCTAAAACCATTCTTAGCTCACGGTGAATGCTATAATAGGTGACAGGGCAAATTTGCTGTGTAAGGTATAATGTGTAGACCTTGTCCTACATAATTCTGTCCCTCTCATATTGTAAAGTAAATTCTGTTCTCCAGGTTTAAGTCTGGTTCTTTCATTCCCCCATGAAAACCTATAACAGCCCCTAATGTTAGCAGCATGATGGAGTTCAGCTTTACTATTCAGAAACTGAAAGGAAAGAGGCTATGCTCTGAAGAAGCCAAGGGCTCGCCATCATTAAGTGAGCCATGCTCCCTCCTGTGGCTCTCAGGCTCTCTGCAGGCCGGGCCTCTGAGGGGGCATTTGTCTGGTGTACACACAGAAGGTACAGCTATTGAGGAAACTCATGTCACACAGATTCTGGCTCACCCCCAGCTGAGTTATTGCTGTAACTTTCTCACTGGCAATTATTCTCAGCAGCAATGAATCAAGCTACTTCCCAGGACAGTTGGAGCACAAGAGTATATTCCACATTTAGCCCCTTTATTTGGGCATATAACCTGTTTAAGTCCATGTCCTATTATATAAAAAATTAGAGTTGTGATGCCACCTCAAGTGGCTGCAATGACTAATGCAAATAAATCACTTTGCACCATGCTTGATGTAAATTAAAGCGCTGAAGAGAAGGCGGTAGGGACGACGCAGTGATGAAGACAATGGTGGAGATATGACATTGGTGATGATGGCAGAGATGACTAGCGTTTGAAGGACCAGACTAGAGAGTTGCTTCTGGTAACAGACGGGTTCACCTCCAGAGGACCTAGGTTCTAAGTTCGTCTGCCCTGTCTGTAGGCAGGCTGATACTTGATCCTTACTGATATGATTCGGATCTGGAATTTCCACCTTAGTCTCCATGTATTTCCTGTCACTCCCATTTCAGAAATTTTAGTGAGGGACAGCATTTCCCTGCAATATGTTCCATCAAAATTTAGTTTTGTAAGCTGGATGCTTCACGCACACGCACACGCACACGCGCGCGCTCGCGCACACACACACACACACACACACACACACACACCCCGACACAGCTTTCATGGACAAACCAGTTTGGGAGATGTTGAGCTACATAAAATTAAACATATTTACTAAAGCGGAATTTTAAAATGCTTTTCCTATGACAATATACATTGTGATTTCTATGAGGTAACTAAAGAAATTATTTCCCGAATTTACTTTACAGAAATAGTATTGTTTCTACTGACTGACTTGTAGTGCCAGCTTTCCATGGAATGCATGTTTCAAAATGGTGGGAATGATAACAAACATTGAGATCAATTAATACATGCCTTGCTGCCTGCTCAGAACTGTTATTTCATTTTACTCTCCAAACAATCCTTTAAGGTACTATTACCACTACGTATTATTACTAAGTACTATTCTTGTGACAATTCACAATTGAGGAAACCCTTGAGACAATTTATGTTCCTCAAGCTCAGACTGTAGAACCTAGATTTGAACCAAGTAATGTTTCCAGAGCCTCAGATCTTGATCCACATTAAAAATCAAAACATTGAAAAACTGATATGTCATGTCCTGCAGGCTAGACTAGGAGTTAAATGAAGCCAAATCAGGGGGAGAGAGTGAATGTTTTACAATCATAACAATAACTTCCGAACCTCTCCCCTCTTCCTTTTAAAAGGCAAGATTCCTCAAAGTTCATTTTTTTTTTGTCAATATGAGGCTCACCCCACTTAGTCCTGAGTCACTAGATTGAACAATATTGGATTCATATTCTCAGAGTAAATGACTTCGCTTGTTATCGCTGGCTGTCTGCTGGAGCGCTTGTGGTATAAGATCATACACTTAAGGGCACACAGCCCTGCCCTCAGGTGCGGGCTCTACCGTTTAACAGCTGAGAGACCTTGAGCAAATTATAGAACTTCTCAGACTCTCAGTTTTCTAACAATAAATATTCATGGCATTTAATGTTAATATTTGTATATAAGCATTAGTTAAATGAAATATAATAAATACATTAATAAAGTTTATAAAGGCACGCAGTACCCATTTACTGTTAGATATTATAAAAATTCATAAAATTGTCCCATTTTTATTAGATAATCAGGAAATTTTTAATTGCCTCTATTAATAGAGAGTACCTTTACCCTCAGCCTTTTGTAACTTGGCTCCTCATATACCAAAAAATAATTTTTTCTGGAAATGTAAATAATTGTTAGAGCAGTTGAGATTCAGAAAATTCAAAAGCAAAACAAAACACTAAATCCTGAATAACTGCTCAAGTCCCTTGTACTGAAAGTTTCGTATTTTTGTGAAACAGAATATTCTCTTCGTTTATACACAAGACTGTCTTAGACATTGATTTCTCATAGCTCAGCAGATTAGAAACAGCAAATTAGAGGGCTGATAGCTATATGAAGCAAGTTGACAGTTGCTGGAAGTGACAGCTGACAGCTAGACAATGAAAAAGAAAAAAAATAAAACATACCCAATTAGAACTTAATGTAGTTACTAATTGCTATAGTGTTCATTTTTAGCCATTGAGAAAATGTCACATTATAGTCTATACTTTTAAGAAAGCAGGAAGTTATATAACATAATAAGGTTTCTTCCAAAAGCAGTTGGAAAAGTTTGGTTAAATGGTAAAACTTTAGTTACTTAGAAACTTCACCTTTATTACTCCAAATTGCCATGTAATGAGGTGTCACTGTATTTGAGTTAAGTGATTGAATCTTGTGACTTTGAGGACATGCGTGTACAGTATAAATTGAAACTTATTTGCTTATTAAGTAAAATAATGATTGAGTGTTATACCTGTATAAATTCTATTTGGGCATAATCTGGAAAATAAGATTTTTCTAAACATAAACCAAATATCTGGAAAAGGGACACTTAGGGAAACAAATTTCATTACAAGAATAAAGAAAACACACTCCTAGCATTGCAGTACGGAGGCCCTTTCGTTGAAAATTGAAATTTTACCTTTTTAGCAGGCTTCTGCAGGATCAAAATTCAATGGATTACATTGCCCTATCAATATCAAAGTGTTATGCAATAATGCAATAGAACTTTAAAGTTGTTAAAATAATGATAAAAGAAAATAATGTAGGTGATACAAATAGCCTTTATTTAACATTTCATGGAGTGGGCAGTCTCCTTTCAGAGAGCTGCAAAAATGGGGCTGAAGGCAGAACGCTTTTATAGAATAAAGAATAAAGAGCAAAGAAGAGGAAAATATAAAACACCTGACCGACTGAGGCCCCAGAACCCGCCTTGTTGCGGGAGGGGGAGAAGGCTCAGGGCTGGCTGGGGGTTTGAGGGTTGCCTGCTGCACATGCGGTGTCCCTGATCGAGCAGAGCATTCTGAGGGACAAGAATTATCTAAGTTTCGTTTTGCTGACATGACACTCTGAGCAGCAGCCTCTCCACCCTGAGCCTAGAAAGCTTACAGCACGCTTTATAGCCATTATTTCATGTGATTTTTAGATAATAATAATTAGAACGTTAATATTAAAAGCAACAGCAAAAAGCTATGTTTGGAATACTATCCTAAATTTTTTAATGGATTATCTCATTCATTATTTCAAAAACTCCTGAATGTAAATATTGTTTTACCTAAGAAGAAACTGAGGTTTAGAGAGTTTGGGTAACTAGCACACAGCTAATTATTTAGAAAGGATGCAATTCCAACATAAGCACCATGTTCTAAACCACGATGTGTTCTTACTCCCCAAAACTCTTAAGTGTTGGGATTTTTTACTATGACCGATGGTAAGAAAATGAATCTCAGAGAAGTTACGTAATTTCCAAAATGATTACTCAGTAAGTCAGACCAGGGTTAAACTTGGGCTTCTCGACGGCTGGCTCAATGGTTTTGCTGTCATGCCGCCCTGGCCTTTTTACTTTCCTAGTTCAAGGAAGCACATTTCAGTTCAAAATTCTTAACTTAAAAACCCCCACACAAATGAATCCCCACAATACACCTGCAAACTGCCAAGCAAAGTGGCCTCTAGGGTTTAGGATGAGAACTTCCTAAAAAACCAGAAGCAGGGAAGTGACTGGGTCAGTGTATCAGGGGCTCTCCAGCCGGAAGGCCTGACTCACATGCCCTGAGGCTTTGCTCTCTCCAGCGCTCTATGCCTGATCCCAAATCTTTCTTGAGCAGACAGAGTGCCCTTTACCTATGAGTGGGAGGGAGCAGTGCTCATTATTTTTGGTTTGTTTCTCCTGCTGCAAATATGTAAGAAGGAATGCTAGTCTCTGGGAGGAAATTTACAGTCTGAGGACCTCGTTTGAAAGTAATAATAAAAAGGTACTAACATAACAAAAAACATAGCCCCTCCTTTCCATTTGCAGAGACAAACAGGTGCTCTGAACCCCTGGTTGACCTCCCGGGTGAATGAGATGGACGCAGCTCCTGGTGCTCTTTACAGCCGCTGGGGTTTTGCAAAAATTCACAGCCCGCACTGCGCTTGCTCAAAGATCCTTATTAGACAGTTAAAACACTAGGCTCACAAAATCAAGGTGGATGGAAAATGTGTTTCCATTTATGAAGAGGTACGCCCTCTCCAGTCTCTGTAATTAAAACAAAAAAATAGGTTGTTCATTGAAAAGTCCACTGTGATACTTTTCAATGTTTAATTATGACATGCATTGCCATTTGCCTTTGACTAAGTGAAATTCTCTCATATTTCTGGAGGCAACTAAATCCCAAGGTCATATTAAAGAATGCTTCTGAACTCGCTACAAACAGCGTGAACTCTGGCTATGTCAGGTTCGTTAAAAGAGCTCTTCCTGCAGTTCAGCAGCGGGAATGTGCACTGTGGCATTAGTGGCAGCAGCGGTCCGCCGCCATCCCCTGTGCACAGCTGCGTGTGTCTGCCTGATGAAGAAATAAATAAGGGATCCTTACCTGCTAAAGCCAGGAAGGGAATAAAAGAGGATTCCAAGTGGAGAATGCGCTCTCGTTTTCCTATAATCAGCTCTTTACAGGGGTATTTGGGCAGAGGAAGACATAAAATTAAAGGTTCCAAATATAGTAATTGTCCTGCAAATTAACTTTTTTATTTTTAAATTTTTAAAAATGTATTGATTTGAGAGAGAAAGAGAGGGAGAGATTTGTTGGTCCACTTTTATTTATGCATTTAGTGGTTGATTCTTGTATGTGCCCTGACAGGGGATCAAACGTGCAAACTTGGGTATCAGGCCAATGTTCTAAGCAGCTGAGCTACCTGGCCAGGGCCTAACGTGTTGACAGCTGCTGGAAGGGAGGAGGGTGGGCATTAGATGAAATATGGTGAAGGGATTAACCAAAGAACATGTGTGCATGACCCATGGACATGGACCACCTTATGGGGGTTGACTGAGGAAGTGGGGAGGGTGGGACAGAGTAGAGGTAGGAAGAGGGAAAAATGGAAAAGCGGGAACAACTGTAATAGCAAAAAAAGTTAAAAAAATTAAATTAAAAAAAGAAGTCTTTGATCATTCACTGAAAGAGAAAGAATTTTTCTATGTAAATTAAATCCAGTATTTATAATATTTTTATCACACTAGAGCTACCTACTGTGAATTTACAAGTTGCCTTATGTTAACTTTTGTTAATTCATTATTGCATCATTTGTTTTCATTTTAATAGAGAAGAATTTTTACATGGGAGTTACCCCTTAAATTGTAATTATCCCTCTTAAGTGTTGAAGCTAGTAACACTTTTTTAAAAAAATTTCCCAGAGCACTTGTGGAGGTCCTGCATTGTTTACTCAGATTTGCAAACTTCGAGGTATGCTCCGGTGCTCTGGTCATCGTTACATGGAGTGTAAAATTCCCTATGTACTTTGGGGAGTTCCTTCAATTCACTTAATAATGTTTCCAAAAAGTGTTATGTTAGATATAAAGAGCATTTTTAAGCAAAATGAAGTAGTTATACAACATCTAAACTTTAAATTGTAAAAATTCAGTGGTGGTTAGTATTCAGTTTATTTTGTTATTTTCGTGTAATGTTTAGCCAAACACAAGGATTTTGTGTTTATTATGTGTTTTTTTTAATAACTAGGATGATTTGATGGCCCGTCACCTCCTAAAAGTGAAACATATATATCTATATCAAATATCAGTTTTACTAATTAAAAGGTAGATCATCTTAAATTTAAGATAAATAGCATTTTGCAAAAAGAAAAATAAAAGAAAACTTCCGAGAAAAGTTTACCACTCCATAGTCAACATTGTTTAAGACCACATTGTAGGATGGATTTACAAAAAGACTGAGGGTAAACCGCACGAGGGCAGAGAACATTGTCTCTTTTCCATACTGATGTATCACAAGTCCCCAGAACCATCCCCAGCACTCAATGAAATATAAATTGAATTGAATTGAAGTTTTCTACCATTTTTTCAACCCCGGTACAAATGCAAACACACAGCCAAAGAGCTAGAGTTTTCTTCAACCAGAGGGATGCCTCAGAGCAGCTGCGGACCCTGCCTTTTTTTGAAACACATCTTTTTCTAGCCTTTTCTTTGTCAGCTGCTTTCATATCCTTCCAATGGCAACTTCTCTGCTTAAATTGGCCAGAATTTGTATCTGTAGCTTGCAGCAAGAAATCCTAATGGAAATATTAGTTTTATATCAAACTATCAGCTTCATAACTCTATCCAATAAATGAAATGAAACACAGCATTGTTGAAAGGAGGGTGTGTATATGTGTGTGTGTGTCTGTGTGCATGCGTGCAGTCGGGTATTGGGGAAAGTAGTTGCTTTTATTTTGTTGTTTCTAAAGCCACCCAATGGGATTATATTACTTACACCACCTGGATGTGAAGTAAACAGCCTTAGTGAATAAATCTAGTTATAGGTTAGACCTAGAGATGTGCCATATGGCTGCTCATTAATTGCTCATAATGATGCTTTAACTACAAATAATTGAAGTAACTGGGCCTCGGAGCTCCATTAATTTACCTTCCGATAATCCCAGCCGTTCTCCCTGATTTCCCTCCATACTTACACCCCGCTCCCTCCCTCAGCCCATTCTTTCCGGCCAGAGTTCTAGCCAGGCAAGGAAGGCAGGAAGCGGTGGCCCGAGCCACTTCCATGTTCCTGCTTCTTCCTTTGTCAGGTGGCTAGCCCTTCCCACTGCTGAGAGGTCAGAGCTATAGAAAGCCTCTGAAGCAAGAATACTTAAAAGGCCAGTATCTTTTATGAGCACAAAGTGCACGAACAATAGCCACATGGACTAAATCCTATGCTCTTGGCACTGTGTCCCGCCCAGAAATCATCAAAGCCTTTTTATTCTAGGAAAGGAACTACAGAACCTGCCATATGCACAGAGGCTGGCTTTCCTTGAGTAATTGGATATCAATATCAGGACTTTTCAACAGTGGGTCATGACCTATGAGTGGGATTTAAAATCAATTTAGTGGACTAAAGCCAGCATTTTGTTAAACGTTACTTAAATTTTTATAATTAGATTCAGTTGCTCTGAGAAAAGGATCCTCATTTCATTTAAACTTCACAAAGCAGGCAGACCTAAAACCAGCTACATAGGTGTTCTAAGCAAACAACAGGCCCAAAAAACAGGCCACGAGGCCACTTTTGTAGCCGATGATACAGCTCATAGACATGTTAATAATACCGTGTGCTCTCTAGTAACACCTTATTCTTGGAATAATCCTGACTGACTAGGTAATAGACGCAGTTGATCTTACGTGCTGTGGGAAGAGTTCACATGTGCCGTGAACATGTAAATCTAATACTAAATTGATCATCTTTATATGTCATTTACATTCTTGCGCCCTGGAGTAAATACTGAATTGCCCTTTCGAGATATGGATCTGGAAGTGAGTGTTAGAATTACCCTTATCTTACAGATAGGGATCAAGTGGTTGGATAACTTGGCCAAGGTCGCACAGCTAATAAGCAGAGAGGCTTCTCATCACAGTGCTACACTGCCGCTTCAGGGACCTGCGAAGTGGTCAGGTCTGTAAGCTGGAAGCAGAGCATTCTACTCGACCTGCCTGTACAAAACTGCTCCACCAGTGCGTCCTGAGCGGATGGCCTCAGCCCAAGAGCCAAGTGGGTGAAAGAGTGTGATTCCCAGAACTTACTTTGCTCAGATTCGCTTCTTCTTGTGTTGATTTTTTTCTCAACTACAAAAGCTGTGAGGGATAACAATAATTTAGTTTAGAAAGTTTTGCTGAAACTCTATCACCTCTCTTTATTCCTTTGTGTAGTCTTCATGAGCTCTAGCTTGATCGAATTTCCCAGCATCTTTCGTGTTTTAACTTCTCCATCTAATGCAAGCTATTTCATTCCTACTTTTAGTTAGTTTCCACTTATTAAATCTTCTATTTTTAATTTGTCTACTTAAGGCATTTGTCTACAACAGCTTAAAAAATGCCATGACTTAATGACACCTAATAGACTGAGAAAAGAATTAAATCTAAACTATCGAAAACAGTCAGCTTTTTAAAAATATATATCATAAAATTACTCTCTGAGAATGCCCTAGAGAACAAATTAGATAGATGGCTGGAGTTCAATAAAAACAACTTTGAAATGTATTGGGACTGTGTTATTGCATGCTTCTACTGCTTACAGCCAGCATATTTCCTCTTTATTGTAAATCGTAAGTTCAAGCTACAAATACTTCCCATTGACCTGAACTTAGTTGCACTTCAGGGCCCTTCTGTCTTGACTGCCAGCCACCTATAATATCTGTTACAGGGATTTGGTGAGGTTTTATGATGACTTAGATTTTTTTTCCACCTAAGCCATGTTTTACATTGGACAAGTGTATTTTATTTTATTATGCTATTAAGATCCTCAAGTAGTAAGAAAATGGGAAACACAAGCAGAAGGGTGATATAGCACAAAGATATTCCACTGGGTCAGAAAAGCAGAGAAATCGGGTTCAGATTTTTGTTTCTTGCTATAACCATTTTACTTCCCACCTGGCCCCAGGTGCTGCCTCCCTTTTCATTCTCGTTCCATAGTCTCTTTTGCCTTTACCACAGTCTTCTATGCATTTCCTTTCCTTTCTTCCCCATTTTCCACATTAAGGTTAAAATTAAATTTTGGGGCTGAGTAGTCCAATTGGGGCCAGAATTTCAAAAATGAGCCAGAAGCAGAGAACAGATCATCGGAGTCCCCATTTCACAGTAAAGATCCATTTGTTGTTTAGACCTTCTCAGCTATGAGACTGGACAGACTTGCCAGCCGGTTGTGTCGTGGCTCAAAATGTGGGACCGTCTGCATGGGAGACATTATAGCCTTGTAGGTAAGAGCTCCAGCTTTGGAATCAGACGGACCGGGTTCAAATCACATTGTTATTAATTACTAACAATGTAAGTTCAGACAGGTACCTTCCCTAAAGCTCATCTACGAAATAAGGAAAACAAGGGCATTTACTTCATAGAGTTATATGAAAATTAAATAATGTTGTAGATGTAAAATGTTTAATGAAAAGCACATTATGAGTACTCAATATATGTTTTTGGATCATTATATTACTGTACTACATCAAGCCCAGCTTGAGAGGTAGGAAGGCGGTAAAGCTAGGTAGAGATGGCCACAACGGAAAGTTCACTGCTGAGAGGCAAGATAGGGGTAATTATGGAAAATGCAGAGAAAGGTGATTCTCAGAGAGTATACATGTATGTGGGCTGTGGAGGAGGTGATGTGGGTGATCTGAGAGAACATTTGGGTGATACGGGCTTAGAGAAGCCCCGGACTCTTGTTTCAGGTCACACGTCAGCTGGTGATATGACCATTGGCAGGTCACAGGCTCTGTGCCTCTCAGTCAGTAGAGATAAAAGTGAAAGGATTGTCTTAATATGCCTCTAATGTCCCTTGTAGTTGTCAGATATTGTGCACACCGTTGAGAGTTAAAGTTGGCAAAGGACTGGAGACACCAGTGTCAGAGGAAGAAGGACCAGTGCGAGGTGGGGAGATTTGGGGGAAGAGACTAAGTACAATGCAGGATGGGGAAAGGTGGGAGTTAGAGGGAGACCCAAAAGAAAAGTAATAAACACTGAGTGCAATGTCCCCCATTTTCTTATATCTCAGAGCATTTGTAGAAGGAATTATTCCACGTGGGGACCCAGAGGGCATTTTCTCAAACACCCGACAGTGCAGATGAAGCTTCCCTCATGCTGCTAATTGCCCTAATAAAACATTATACAGTTCTGTGGGGATTCTATACATTATCACCGAGTGGTCTTAAGTTAAGCCATAGACACACATGCACACAAGCAGGCTGAAGGATGTAGGAATATACGCATTTCTGGAAAATATACTATCCTGACCCCCAATCAATCATCCTCATCTCCCAATATTAGGCTTAATTACTTAAATTGAAATTGTTAAAACTTCTAGTTAATTAAATTTTCTTTATAAATATAAATAGGATTTAATACTTCTCAGCTGGCTGGTTCTAAATAAGAGTGTCTAGAACAACAGTTTAAAATATTATTCCACAACAATAACCCTGAATAGCTTTTTATTCCTATAGCAGCCTGCAGAAAACTATCTTCTTGGAACAGTCTAACTGCAGTATTAAAATATCAATGTGCCCAACAATTTGTCTTTTTCTCCTTCTATTTATTCCTCTTAACACAACAAATAAAATAGCATTAGGAACACCTTAAAGTTTTCTATCCTTGGCTTGCATTATACTTTCTTATAATTGTATATATATGTATATGCAAACACTTATTATATATGTGTGTGTATATATATATATGTACATGTATGTGTGAGTATGTGTACAGGGTCCAGCACAAAAAAAAATACACCATTTTATTACAAAAATTTTTATTACAAAATCATAAGCTTGTAATTCTGTAACATAACAATATCATACTCTAGCACACCACATGACATTTTAGGTGAAATGTTCAAATTAAAACTATAAATTATCACACCCATATTATTTCCCCACCACCCACACTCAAGCAGGCTTTACTTCTGCCGGGCCCTGTATTTTTTTAAGCCACTCCATAGTGATGCACTCTTCATCTGGTATCAGCTATTTGGAGGTAAACCCTCCCTGAATTTACAGACAATATGGAATCCAAACTAAGTCAAAGCGGGGCACGTGAACCAGGCTTAGGAAAATCAGTACAGCATATGACTTCTGGCCCCTTTTATGGGTTCATGAACAGGTTCATGATCCAAAGGGATTCACTGAGATCTGGTCAGACTTTTTCTTGGACATTTGAACTTGAATGAAGGGCT
Organism: Mormoops blainvillei; assembly: GCA_004026545.1. Taxonomy (NCBI): domain Eukaryota; kingdom Metazoa; phylum Chordata; class Mammalia; order Chiroptera; family Mormoopidae; genus Mormoops; species Mormoops blainvillei. The sequence goes on along the minus strand of PVJD01002737.1, from coordinate 98,215 downwards.
GGGACCACCTAGGATCATCTTGCCTCCAAGAAAAACAGCCCACCCCAGATGTGAGCTAAGCCAGAGGCAGTAGGCTGGAGAGATGGATTAAGCCATTAACTGAATCCTGTTTCTACCATGTGAGCCCTTATATAAAGCTTGAATGAAGTTAGTCATACCTCTGGGATTTTCAACATATTTGCTTAAAAATATATTATTATTTTAAGAAATTAATTCTATATATACATATTCAGTATGAGTTAGATAAATGGGAGACATTAACCTTTATTATAAAATGGAATTATTTTCTAATAGAAAGATATACTGAAATCTGACATCAAATCTGTGTATACACACACATACACATAAAGTGAGCTGGCTTTGAAGTTGGAAAAGCCCTGTGATATTTTTTATTTCAAGTGTCAGTGACATTTTATTTTTTTCTCACTAAAGCCTTGAGGTTGTCTATTCTTCTCAAATTAGTTTTTTCATAGATAGTCCTATTTCTCAGCTTAGCAATGAAAATTTCAGTATTCTGAGATATTTGAAGAATGGCACTGCTAACCCTGGCTGGTGTGGCTCAGTGGATTGAGCACTGGACTATGAACCGAAGGGTCACTGGTTCAATTTCCCATCGGGACACGTGCCGGAGTTGTGGGCCAGGGCCTGGGGACCCATGAGAGGCACCCAACTGATGTGTCTGTCACACATGGATGTTTCTCTCCCTCTCTTTCTCCTTCCCTTCCTGCTTCTCTAGAAATAAATAAAATCATTTTTAAAAAAAGAAAGAAAGAAAGAAAGAATGGCACTGCCAACACATAAAGACCTTAAATTTCAGGAACCTAAATTTTCAGTTCACCTTTTATCCAACAAGAAGTCTATTTTGCCAGCTATAATCCTTTTAACTTGATTACTGCTTTAAAGACTGTATCTCTAAGTACAGCCATGTTCTGAAGTCGTTGGGGTTAGGACTTCAATATGTAAAGCCCGATTTTGCCCAGTTTCCCTGGTCTCTACTGCATTCCCATCCCCTAACGGGCGACTTAAGCAGAATCCCTTAGTTCTTCTGAATCAAATGCCTGACAGCAGCAGTAGACCAAGGGCAGAGCAGTGTGGTAGTAGTGTCGAGGGAACAGTCCATCCCAGATATAGTTACCTTTGGGGGGCATTATCTATAGAGAATTTAAGCATAATTTCTGACAAAAATAGACATGATGATGATGATGATGATGATGGTGGCCATGTTCCAGCAAGTGTAAACAATGCCAGTGATAAATTTCCAGCAAAATTAATGTACATTCTAAAGAACTAAGATGGTTATTCCTGAATTCTAGTAATGTAGATGAAAGTTTCAAATTAGCCCATTGTAATGACACAGTGCAAAAAACATTATATTCTCTGTGGAACGTAATCCAAAGACTCTCTGGTTAGATGGCTCACCCCGAACTGTATAACTATGTGGGTTTGCACATGCCCGTTTCTTTCCAAAGTAACTTCAAATAATTCAGAAGCATTCAAGCTCACATCAGGCACAGTGTGGATCCTCAGTTCCCGTGAGAACACAGACGCCTGCATTAAAACAGTAGGTTAGAAATCAACAACAGCAGTGCAGCCATTGTAAAGGCCAAGAAAGGACACTAGAGCTCCTGTTCTTTCATTCCATGTAACCACTTGGAGACTTCGTTTGTGTTAAAAGTTAAAAATACCGAAATAAAAGTGAACGGTGAGGTATAATAATTTTGTTTTGAAAGCACACACAAAAAAGGCTTCAGTAAAATATATAACATACTTTACTCAATTTAAATAGTGACTTTAAAATGTAAATGCCTTTTTGTATGTGCTGTTTTTAAATTAGAAATCAAGAAAATAATGGCATCAATTGTTACATGATTATCACTGGATATGAATTTGCCATATAGCGGAGAAAGAGTTTAAAAATAAAATTGCCTCTGCCCTGAGCAGTGTGCCTCAGTTGGTTGAGTGTGTTTCCACAAAGCGAAAGGTTCCAGGTTTGGTCCCCGGTCAGGGTGTGTGTGAGAGACAACCAACTGATGTTTCTTTCTCACATCAATGTTTCTCCCCCTCTCTTTCCTCCTCCCTTCCCCTCCCTCTAGAAATAAATAAATAAAATCTTTTTAAAAGTATCACCTCTGTATATCAAGAACTCTAAATACGTCGTGGTCTAAGAGACATTCATGATCCATTCCTCACTATCCTCTGTCTCACCATTTAGTGGGTTATACACTCCTTTTGATTCTGCCTCCAAAGCCCATCTGATTCATGTGTCTTCCTCACTGTCCTCATGCCATGGCCCTATTTCGAGTCCCTAACATTCTTTGCTCAGACAAATTCAATGGTTTGCTATACATAACCACTGAAGAGAAGAGGCATAATAATTTTTTTGCATTTTAAGGTTACTTGAGCAATTGTTTGGAGGGCCGAGACAATAGATATGCGCAACTATGAGTATTTAAGGAACAATGGTAATAGTACAAGAAAGAGGATGTTGCTTCGGATCTGCGTGGCAGCAGGAGAGATGGAGAGATATGGATAATTGGTGAAGTTGGTAGAGGATTGTATTAGTTTTCTGAGGCTTCCAAACAAAGTACCACAGACTGGGTGGCTTACACAACACAAATATATTTCCTTATGATTCTGGAACCTGGAAGTCTGAAATCAAGGTATCACTACGGTTAGTTTTTTTCAAGGGTCTCTCTCCTTGGCTTAAGGATGGCCCGTTATCTTCACATGATCTTCTTTCTGTCCACATCTGTGTCCAAATTTCCTCACACATTTACTTAAACCACAGATATTTTTGAGGTAAGACATGCCACATAATCTTATAGACCAGGGGAAGTTAAATTGTCATAGGTATTAGCCTATCTTTCTCAAGCTCAGAATTTAAAGCCTTAAGCTATGGGAATAAACCACCTAAAAATAATTGACATTTTCACATAGCGTCATAGTTATATTTTTGCTACGACTTTGATCTTCAATTCTTGTTTCTAAGCACCAAGAGTTAATAGGGGTCCGGCATGGCCATTAGTGAATGGGTTTATTTATATGAATAATGCAACAGAAGAGGCCTTGGTGCCTTCATCTCATCCTTCCACTAAGCCAGCTGCTGGCTTTAGCCGTCTTCTCCAAGGACCACAAGATCAGTACAAGGATTATGTACTCAGGACTTCCTGGCTAATAGCACTAAGAATCAATAAAAAATGATTGGTCATTTAGCCTGATACACCTTGGAATAATAGGAAGTTTCCCATTAGGTAACAGCTCAATGTTGAAGCTCTGGTTTGTCACGCAGCTTGTTGAAATGTATCTCAGGAGTTGTCTCTTGGCTGACTGAATATGTCGTGGGTCAGAGGCCAGGATTTATTCCTGGTATCGCCAGCAGTTGGTGATGCTTAGCGGTGTGGCTCATAGTGAACGGTTGTTCCCAGCAGCACTACTTGCAGTCCTAACAGGCCCTTCTTCAGGTTTCAGAGTCATCGCTACGTGCGTGTTGGCGAATACAGATTTTGAAGCGCAAGACTTTCATCTGCCTTTAAAGCTTTTCAAAATTCATGTCTTCTTTATCATTACCAAAACAGTAGGCTCACAAATGAAGAGTGCTGATTGGTTTTTGAACAAGTGCGGCATGGGTAGATGTTTTCCCAACATGCCTTAACGAGAGGAGCTCACGATTCCCTACGTAGGCTTCACCAGGTTTTCCTACTCGCTACTCCATCCCCAGCCTGCATGTGTGGGGAAACCGTTAGAGAGACCATGTGGTGACATCCGCAGGGGCAAAGGCTCTGGAATAGGAAGCAGCAATGATTGAATTCTGGCTCTGTGACTTATTAACCTCTCAGCTCAGCTTCCTCCCATAAAGGCATAAAGGATGATACTGACTTCCTGAATGGCTCTGAGTATTAAAACAAGGTATATTAAAAGTGGCTGTCACATCGAAAGCACTAAAGTACAGATTACCGTTGTTTTATTAAGGGTTGTGACTTGACGATCCCACCTTTTGCAAGAGGCAGTTCAGGCCTGGGAGTGATCCTAGGAATCAGGTGGAGCATTCCTTTGGGCAGGGTGCCCCTCCTCATCTTAGCCAATCGGCTGAAGATACAAGACTCCGGAAGGGTCATTCCATTTTCACAAGGTAATCAGTTTAGTGATATTAAATAAGGAAGTGCCGTTCTTATTCATGATTTTTTTTTTTTGGTAGAATAAGTGTCCTGTTAGTTTCCCATTGAGATTCTTCTACTCGAGTCCATTCAACAACTACCCACTGAGTGCCACCTTTTCTCATACTCTTGAGTTAATCGATGAACAAGACAGACAAAATACTTGCCATTATGAACCCTTAGCTTTATGGGGTTTAAATAAAAATGATGTAGGCAATTTAAAATGGTGCGAAACATGCTACTGTAGAGAATATATAGAATGCTATACAAACAAAATCTCAGATCTAGGCAGGGGGTGGTTGTCTAAAGGATAATAAAGAGTTAAGGAGGGGAATATGATGCATGATGTTGGGGTGGCAGAGCATTATTCCAGGAAGAAGAAACAGCAAAGATGAGCTGAATGGCAAGAAAATGATGCACAGAGGAGCCTGAAGAGTCCAGCTGTGAGGAGATCCTGCAGGGTGTTCTGACTTAAGCGTTTGAAATTTATCCTGAGAACAAAGGCGAGCCCTCCGAGCCTTCGAGCAGGGGCAGACACAATCAGACCTGTATTTTAGGGCGGAGAATGGATTCAGGCAGCAGGACCGAAGGCAGCAGAATGCCAGGAGGCTGCCGCAGGAGCCAGGTGAGAGAGGGTGTTTTACTAGAGAAGTGGCAGTGGGAGATTGGAACCAAAAGGGCTTTCTGGGTAACATCCATCCCACATTGTGCATAAACCTTGGCAAATTTTACCAAACACTTGAACATTTCAACTAATTGCAAGCATACTTTGTGAGTTTCATTTTAACTGGCAACGCATTCTCACACAAATAGGCTCTAGCCAGGGAATTCTTTATTCAAAAAATCTGTGAGAACTGGCATACACAAAGCCCTCCAGGCTTACAAAGCTGAGACTGCCAGTCAGTCAGGTAGGGCAACTGCGGCAAAGAGAAGAACAACTGGAATAGACAGTAAATGCTTTCTGTGGTGTAAGAAAAGTTCTCAAAAGATATTGGTTAAATAAATGAAAGAACACATGAATTGATGATGTTAACTCATTTTAGGCCTTCGAGAATGGAGATCAGGGGAAGATCTGAGAGGAAGAAATAAAACTGAATATCCACTCGTACGCTGAGAAGACTCTAAGAGTGAAGATACCAAGGCAGGAAAAGGGAGGATGGGGTCTGGAGAGTTCTGCTCAGCGAAATATAAGCTGCCGGCACATACCCAGGGCAATGCGGTAAAGAATAACATAAAATGTAGGTAAGAGTTGGAATGCGGAAAGGTTGGAGAAGGAAGGTTTTGAAATTATTTTCAAAAGAGAGATACATTGGAAATTTCTGAGTTTGAAAGTAGGTAAATGAGAGTTAGATCCATCATCTCAACAGGTTAATTTCTTCTTTTTTCTCTTTTGTGCTCTTTACCTCTGTTTTGTCCTCTTATGTTCCGCTCTGCTCGTGTGCATGTGTGGGCGCGTGTGTGTGTTGCAGAGGGTTATCTGGCTCAAAACACAACATTCCTTTCAGGGATTTATTGCCCGCCGTGCAAATCTTTATGATAAGTTTCTTCTAATTTGTCACTCTTTCTCGTCTTTGCCTTTTTTCACAAATGCTTTAATTCAAACCCTTCCATACATTTTCTCCTGTTACATGGTTTGCAACTCTCTCCCTGACCTGGCTGCCTGTGTGCTGAACATGAGTCTGCTATGGGGGCATAGGCTGGTGTGCTCTCTGCAGGGTGCGTTCTCTGCCACTGCTGCTTCTGACCACCGACAACCGTCTCCACGGACCAGCACTTCCCAGTGCAGGCTTCCAACTCTGACATCTAGAGCAAAAGCTGCACCCCACAGCAGAGGTGGCAGCTCTAGTTCTGTCCTCACTAGGAGTGGTAAGGACTGAAATATATTCCTTGGGAAACCCTGGCTTTAAAGTAAAAAAAGACAAACTTTTTTTTTTTTTTTTAATTTCCATGAAGGGATCATCCTTCCAAGAGGCAAAACAACTACGCCATCTGTGGTATTTTTTAGTTTCCTCCAAAGCTCAAAGAATCTTTGAGCAGGATTGCAATGAGTTCTTCTTTGGGGGGGATCTATCTGCACAGGAGCAGAAGGAATTTAGATCCTCTGCCAATAGTGCTCATTGGACACACAAGACCGGACCTAGACTAACTCTTTCACACAGAGGCTGCCAGGGTGCACCTACCCCACCCTCTCTCCTATGAAATATTTCCTTCAAAGAAGGGGAGGTCCTCTTATTAAATGGAGATGGGCTACAAAAGGGCCTTAATATTACCTGACTCCATTCAGATTAAGAGATGCACAGTGAAGATCTCTGGTCCATCCTATCACAGAGCTTTACAAGTGTCATGATTTAGCAAAAAAAAATTACTCATAATTCACTATGTGCCAGGCCCAGGGAATCACTGACAATCCAGAAAGATATGGTCTCTTCTCTCACAGAGCTTATAGTCTAGTAGGGGATACAGGCAAAAGAAACCAAGTTTCAATACATGTGATAAGCGCTCATAGATGAACTCATATGAAGATCCTTTCATAATAAACAGTACAGAGAGCATAGAAGTTTAGAGCACGGACAGGTGGGATCAGAATTCCAGCTCAAATGTTTCCTAGCTTTGTGACCTTGGGTGTAATATTTAACCTTGCTGCGCCTCAGGGTTTTTTTCTCTGTACCTGGGAATGAGAAAATGCCTGTCTCATGGGGCAGCTGTGAGAATTCAACAAGTAACTACATGGAGAGTGCTTGGCACAGGCATGGCACACAGACTGTGCTTAATGTACGCTGGCTACTTGGTGTTTGTCCGTGTCCCCGACACATTTATTATTTCTCCAATCATGCCAAGCTGCTTTCTGGAACCCCCAAATCCTCTGTCCTTATGAGTCTGTTCACATTGTTCCCTCTGCCTTACATGCCCTTGTTCTCCAGCTGCATATATTAAAATCCCACCCATTTCCATTGGTTTCCTGTGGCTGCTGTAACAAATTACTATAAACTAGTTCATTTAAAATAACAGAATTTTGCCCCAGCTGGTGTAGCTCAGTGGATTGAGCATCGGCCTGCAAACCCAAGGGTCGCCTGTTCGATTCCCCAGTCAGGGCACAAGCCTGGGTTGCAAGCCAGGTCCCCACTAGGGGGCGGGCGAGAGGCAACCACACATTGATGTTTGCCTCTCTCCCTTTCCCTCTGTCTAAAAATAAAATAAAATAAATCTTTAAAAAATAAAATAACAGAGCTCTTTCTTCTGTCATAGCTCTGAAGGCCAGAAATCTAAAATCGAAGTGTCAGCAGGGCCCCACTCCCTCTGGAGGCTGCAGCAGAGCCTCTCCCAGCTTCTGGTGGCTGGCCACATCCCTTGGTTTGTGTCCGCATCACTTCAATTTCCGCCTCTGTGGTCACATTGCCTCTTCCTCTCCTGTCTGTCAGGTCTCTCTTCACCTCACTCTTTAAGTGTACTTGTCATTGGATTGAGCAGGACCCATCCAGATAATCCAGCATAAACTCCTTCTCTCAAAATTCTTAACTGAGTCATATCTTGTGTCATAATAAGGTAATGCTTACTCTTATAACATATAAGGTTATAGACATAGGTTCTGGGGACCAGCACATTGACACATCTTTTGGGGCCACCATTCAGCCCACTAGACCATCTCTTATTTTTTTTAATTTTTAATCATTTTTATTGTTATTCTATTATAGTTGTCCCAGTTTTTCCCCCTTTGCTGTCCTCCATCCACCCCATGTCCTGTTCCTACAATCAATCCCCATACCATTGTCTATGTCCATGGGTCATTCATACAGGTCCTTACTGGTCCCTTCCCCTTCTTTCCACCCTTATCCCCCTCCCCTAGCTGCTCTAGTCACTGTCAGTCTCTTCCAGGTTTCCATGCCTGTGGTTCTATTTTGTTCATTAGTTTATTTTGTTCATTGGATTTCCCTTATAGGTGAGATCATATGGTATTGGTCTTTCACCTGCTGGTTTATTTCACTTGGCATAATATTCTCCAGTTCCTTCCATGCTACCACAAAAGGTAGGTGTGCCTTCTTTCTTTCTGCTGCGTAGTATTCCACTGTGTAAATGTACAACAGTTTTTTGATGCACTCATTTACTGATGGGCAATTAGGCTCTTTCCAGCACCTGGCTATTGTAAATAGTGCTGCTATGAACATAGGGGTGCATAAGTTCTATTCCATACTGCTTTCCACAGTGGCTTCACCAGTCGGCATTCTCACCAGCAGTGCACTAGGGTTCCCTTTTCTCCCCATCCTCACCAGTGCTTGTTGTTTAGTGATTTGTTAACGATGGCCATTCTGACTTGTGTGAAATGGTATCTCATTGTTGTTTTAATTTGTGTCTCTCTGATGGCTAGTGATGCTTTCCATCTTTTCATATGTCTATGGGCCCTGTGTATGTCCTCTTTGGAGAAGGGTCTATTTAGATCCTTTGCCCATGTTTTTACTGGAGTTTTTGTCTTCCTGGTGTTGAGTTGTATGAGTTTTTTATATATTTTGGAGATCAAACTTTTGTCTGAGGAATCATTGGCCAATATGTTCTCCCACAGGGTCAGTTCCTCTTTCATTTTGATGATGGTTTCTTCAGCCATACAGATGCTTTTTAATTTGATATTGTCCCATTTATTTATTTTTTCTCTTTATTTCCTTTGTCCTGGGAGAGATATCAGCAAAAATATTGCTATGTGTGCTATCTGAAATATTCCAGCCTATGTTAACAATCCTCTGGGACTTTTCTTGTATCATAACTTATATTTAAGATTTTATCCATTTTGAGATTATTCTGGTGTATGATGTAAGTTGGTGGTTTCTTTTCTTTTCTTTTCTTTTCTTTTCTTTTCTTTTCTTTTCTTTTCTTTTCTTTTCTTTTTCTTTTGCATGTACCAGTTCAGTTCTCTCAACACCACTTATTGAATAGGCTATTTTTACCACATTATATGCTCATGCCTCCTTTGTCGAATATTAATTGACCATAGAGACTTGGGTTTATTTCTGGTCTCTCTATTCTGTTCCCTTGATCTATGTGTCTGTTCTTATGCCAGTACCAGACTGTTTTGATTACAGTGGACTTGTAGTACAGTTTGATATAAGGTATTGTGATCTCTCCTACTTTGTTTTCCTTTCTCAAGATTGCTGAAGCTATTCAGGGTCTTTTTTGGTTCCATATAAATTTTTGAAATGTTTGTTCTAGTCTGTGAAATATGTCATTGGTATTTTAATAGGGGTTGTATTGAATTTATAGTTTGCTTTGGGTAGTGTGGACATTTTAATGATGTTAATTCTTCCAATCCATGAACATGGTATATGCTTCTATTTATTTGTATCTTCCTTAATTTCTTTCTTCAGTGTTACCTCCTTGGTTAAATTTATTCCTAGGCACTTTATTTTTCTTGTTGCTATAGTAAATGGGATTTTTTCTTAGTTTCTCTTTCTGATAATTCATTGTTGGTATTTGTGGCACAAGAATGCCATCGATTTCTGAACATTGACTTTGTATCCCACTACTTTGCTGAATTCATTAGGTCTAGTAGTTTTTTGGTGGAGACTACAAGGTTTTCTAGGTACACTATCATGTTGTCTACAAATAATGACAGTTTCACTTTCTCCTTTCCCACTTGGATGACTTTTATTTCTTTTTCTTATCTGATTGCTGTGGCTAGAACTTCTAATACTATGTGGAGTAAGAGTGCTAAAAGCAGGCATCCTTGTCTTATTCCTGATCTTAAGGAACAAGGAGAAATCTTTTAGTTTTTGCCCATTGAGTATAATGTTGGCTGTAGGTTTCTTGTATATGGCTTTCATTGTGTTGCAGTATGTTCTCTCTGCTCCCATTCTGCTGAGTATTTTTATCATAAATTGGTGCTGGATTTTTTCAAATACTTTTTCAGTTTCTATTGACATGATCATGCAATTTTTGTCTTTCATTTTGTTTATGTGGTGTATTATATGTTTATTGACTTGCAAATATTATGCCATCCTTGCATCTGTGGAATGAATCCCACTTGATCATGGTGTATGATCTTTTTAATGTATTGCTAAATCCAGATTGCCACTGTTTTGTTGAGGATAGACCATCTCTTAAGAACCAGATAAAAGCCATAAAGCCTTCCCTGACAGCCTCCAACTCGAAGCAGTCTCTTTCCACAACCTGAGAATTTATAGCACTTTATTATTCTCTAGCTTTTAAAAGTAGTCATTTTTCTGCAAATAAAATTTTTTCCTACCAGACTTTTAGTAAAGGAAGCTAGACCAAAGGAATTTAAATTTCCTTCCAAACTAAAGAGTATGTATTCCTTTCTTTTTCTCAGTTACACTTTGCACTCAATATTATTTTGTATTGGAGGGCTATACATTTCTTTACTTTAAGTTCTTTGACTTTAGGAACCATCACATTTCAACTTTCTGTGCCTGTGATGACCACCAAACTCTTTAGCATAAAACAGACTGAAGTTAATCTTTGTTGCATGGATGGATCACTGGATAGACAGGTGTATAGCTGATTAAATTATCCAGCTTTTAAAAGTAGTTTTGTCTCAGAAACACTCAGAAGCAAATATATTTGACCACAATTTTTGAAAGAGTAGCCCTCTGAAGATACATTCAAATAGAACAGCTTTCTGACACTAGGCAGTGATCTTTGGATTCTGAATAATTTCTCCACATATCCTCCAGAACAGGAGATAATTCACTGATACAACATTTTCTCTTCATGTCATGTAAAATGGAAAATGTTCCTATGCCTTTTCCATAGTGGCTGGAGACTTCTTAACTTCTCAGGCAGTGCCAATTAACACTCTAGGCATTGTTTTAGAATTAGGGAGGTCCACTTTGCAGTCAGCAGGACACATAACCAAATCACAGGATCTGCCACACTGTCCTGCCAGCTTCTAATTATCTATGATCATGTTGAAGCCTGTAGGGTAAAGTGTAGTTATAAAATATGGTAATAAAGACATCCTTGGTTGGATGGTCATTTTGTAAAGTGCAAGCAGTGATTGATTTGACAGACTAAACCACAGGCCATCTGCAGTCTGTCTAAAAGATGTGCCCAGCTTGAACATCAGACTCAGACTCTTCCCAACTTGACCTTTTGCCTGAGCAGTGGGAAGGAACATGGGCTTATGGAGCCGTGATCTAGCTGCATCTTTACACATAACCTCCTCTGGTGAAAACTAAGAACGGTGATCTACATTCTGCCCTGCTAACCATGGCCTCACCAGTTGAAGACTGTGTTGTAGCTTCCCAGTCTTTGAGTTCGATCTTTTAGGTGTATTAAATATCTCAAAAGCAAATGTGGAAAAACCAGTCTGGGAGGTGTCACAAGAACTCTAGGGGGAGCTCCGTATTGACTATAAGGGTTCCACACTGGAGGATAGGACCATGACTATCAAGAAGGCGGCAGTAAGAGACAATCCCCACCCCCAGCTCCAGCCTAAACAGCTTGGATTTCCACTGGGCACATGTGTACATGTGCCTGACTGCTAGGAAGGACAGAGTTCCAGCACTGTTTCTGGACTCAGTCCATCACTTTGGATATAATTCCCTATCCCCTCTTATTTTGTTTTATCATTACAGATATTGATTTTCAATATTGGTTAAGTGGCAGTCATACTCTATTTTAATAAAACAATTCTTTTGGAAGTAGGAGGTGTTTAGGAAATCAATCAATAAATAAATATAAATAGACACAAACCTTTTTTCAAAGATTAAAATGTAGGCAAATGACAGTTTTAAAGAAAGAAAAGGAGACAGATAGGTTAGCCTACTAGAAAAATTAATGTCCCTGGTTTGAAAGAGGTGGACTACAGTTCAACCTTGCCACTGACTGTGGGTGCTTAAATAAGCCACTTATTTTCCCTGTGTTTGTGTTCTTCTGCCACATAACGAACACATTCAAGCACCTGCTAAGTACCAAGAACTGTGCTAGAAAACATCATAAAAGCTAATGTTTGATGGAGCTACCCCTATGTTCTTGGAATGATATCCAGCCTTCTAGAAGCATTGTCTCATCTGATATCACATCAACTCTATAAAGTCAGTGCTATCTTCACTGCATCTTACAGAGGGTAAATTTAGTATTAGAGGGTTTTCATGATGGCAAACTGTGGAGCGATTATTCAAACCAGCCTTTAGGTTCCAAAACCCTGAGCTATCACAGTGGACAGGCAGTTGCCACCTTGTTTGGTCAATAAATAGAGGGAAAAAAATACCTGAGAAAAAAGCAGAAAGCATAGACTTTGAAAGCCTGTTTTGGTAATTTGGAAGAAGAAAGATTAGTATCTATATTATATTATATATACAAATATATGTATTATATACAATAATATATAATAATATGTATATAATATTGTGAAAAGGAAGAGAAAATAAGACTTCTGAAGATGGTACTGTCTGAAGAGTTAATTATGAATTCTACCCCAGGATGCTGACTGTTCCTCTCATAAGTGTAATGATTTCCCATTTATTATTATGTCTATGCATAAACTCCTCCAGTGCCAGCAGGAAATCTTCTAAAATATTCCCGATTATACCATGGCCCTGAATGAGTAACATAGTCACATGAACACATCACTAAAAATGTACTTCGGCCTTCAGAAGAGAAGATGTTTGACAGCTCTGCTTAACTATGTGACAGTTTTACATTCAAGGTTTGCATCGGAATATTTGTACTTTTCATTGAGAACAGATGGACTATCAGTTTAACCGTGCCAATGAACCCAGGCAGAGCAGCCAACAGTACACAGTAGAAAGAAGGCTAAGGTGGAACTGCATACACTAAACATGTTCCTTCATCCCCACCTTTGTTTGTCTGTTGAGAATTTAAAGCTAATATACAAGGCAGAAGAGCTCTTTCCTTACAAACCGTTCCTCATTTAAGGCCCAGTTTGAACATTATCTTCACACTGCTGCCTTCGCTGGCTAGGGGATTGATTAGCCTCCCAGTGCTTTGGAATTTATGTTAAAAAACTTATATCGGTTTTTACACTTAATTATACATTTACAACCTGCCTTCCTGAGTAAATCATGAACCTCTGATACATGCATGCTGTAATGGAAAGAATACGGGTGTTAACGTCAGAAAGAATCATCCAAGGTCAGAACTTGAGAGAGCAGAGCCAAGTTAGTTAAACTTTTGAGATTTCTTTTCCTCACTGCCAATCAGAGTGACAATAACACCTATTTATGAGAGCTCATGTGAGGAGGAATTAAGGGAATATGTGAGAAATGTTAGCATAGTTCTAGCCATTCAACAAAGCATAATTATTTTTTATTATTCTCGGGTTGCTAACGCCATGTGCCACAATATATGCATGCCCCAAAACTGCTGGTTATTAACTGAATGAAAAACATTTTTCTATGGCTAATAATTAAATTAATCAATATAATGAAACTATACAGAAACCATTGGAAATAAGCAATTACTGGTGAAAAACAATTTGAGGATTGATGAAATATGTCATGAGAGGTTTTTCAGGTCTTGGTGGTCCTGTTGTGTATGTCAAGGTTACTGAAGTGAAATATGAGTCCAGACCCCCTCTCCCCAGGCACCCAGTGCATTTATAATATTCTTCCTTTATTCCCAGGGCCCCAAATTAAGGTAATCACTCACTAGTGAGTGCCTCTAGCTCTAGACTGCCCTGGGGTAGCCCTAGGACCTTAAGCAAATTGTTGTTTCCACATCTCTAAAGGGGCAATAATAAACCTGTTTCATAAGAATCTAATAAGGTTTAAATGTGAGAATACGAATACTATTAATGTAAACTTTTTCTCCCTCCTTCCCACCTTTCTCATCCCTCTGATAGGCTTGTCCCGCTAAAAAGAAAAGAGTAAAATGACAGACTCAGCCACACTAAGGTGTCGATGACTAATGACTAGTTGTTCAAAAGTTTCCTCTTCTGTTCCCATCCTTTTTGGTTCACCTTTCCTGGCAGCTGGGATCACTTAATTCCCAGATGCACACTCAGACCTGCTCCAGTGCCTAGGAGTGCCCGGCTTTCCTGCGAGAGGGATTTAAACACCTCTCTCAATACTGGGGTAGGGGGAAAGAAGGAAAATAAATCATTCACAAAGACACCCATCCATCCACTCATGCCATCATTCAGTAAACATCTGAGGAATAGATATCATGTGTCAGGCCCTGAGCTAACTACTAGAGACATGAAGACAAGAAGTAATAATAATAGTTATACACGGACCATGCCCTCAACTTGCTCACCATTTAGTGAGGGAGACAGAAATATAAACAGATCACTGCAATGCAGCATGATGAGAGCAATGCAAGGGGCAGGGGAAAGTTACAGCAGGGGATGCTTGCACAGTGTCATGAAGAAAAAGATTCAGCTCATACATCCCCCATCATAAGTACTAGTTCTCATTTCTGAACTCTACCTTATTAGCCTTCTTGGTACCCCTATACCTCTAGGCGAAAGTTCAGCTTTGTTGTAGTCGATGCATCTCCCAGAGACTCGAGTGTTTCTCTCATGTCCAATCCAACGATTAGGGTCCACACCGTCTTGACAGGCCACCCTGATGCCCGTGCTCCTGCCTGGATTGTGAGACTGCCTCCACAGGGTGACCCGTCATCGGCCTTCCGGCCCCGTATCTGGGCTATGCAGCTTTGTTGAAGTTACTCTGGAAGGAACTCTCTCAGCCCCTATAGTTGTCTCCTCCATCCTCGCCACCACCTCCAGTCAAGTCTTAACAGCTTTTCTGGGTGAGCCTTACGTACTTTGAAGTCTGAGAACCACCCACACAGAAGGCAAGTGACACACACACCTGTAGCTGGGAAACAAAGGCTCTTTGGGATTCTTTCCCATAACTCTTCTTTCATACTGTCTGGTGATCGAAAGCATTCAAGAGCAATGATTTCCGAGCGTTTGCTTCATACCTGAAACTTAGGGTAGAGGGATATTGAGGGCATAATGCTGAGTGATCACACAGCCCGTGGGCCTCCCTGCAGTCACATCTCTGATCCATGCCCTAGAATAGCTCTTCCGGGGGTACGAGCAGTGGTCGACATGGAAGTGGTGGCCGTCTCCAGTGTCCCATGGCTTAAAAAGAGAATGCTACTTTTGCAGAGGTCCCAGTATTTGAAGGTAATACAAATAAAGACCAATAGTTGGGCGGTTACTTTTTCGTTTTAACTCCCTCTGATTCCTGCAGCCTCTTAGGAGACATATATGTTCAACCTAATTATACTTTAAAAAAAATGTCAAGAACAGCTATGACAAGTGCTAAAAATAAAATTATCTACTCTATGCCAGGCATTGTGCTACTTACAAAGCCCAAGGAAAGGTGAATTAGAAACAATGTCTGCCCTATGCGGCTCCCAGTATAGAAAGAAAATACCGTATTAAAAATTACTTTAAAATATAGATTATAAAATGCACTATATTTAAGTGATCGATTCTGCTTTAATATGGCACATGGAAGAAGACTTTTTATAGGCTCAGAATACAACCTGAAAATGTGAGTTCCACACTTCATACATTGCTGATGTGAAATCATAGTCATCTAGTTATCTCCACCTCCATATCAGATTAGCGACACTTTGGACGTGTCTCAATGGCGAAGCGTTTGTCAGGAGAAGTGTATTTCGAGACTTTCGCATGCTTGTCGGCCAAGAGAGGACTGTGCAGCTATGCAGAAACAGCAGCCATTCACCGGTACTAACATTACGCTGAGCTTCGTGCTAAGGCTCTTACACATAGTATTGTAAGTAATTCTCACAACTGCCTGTCGTGTTGGCAATATTATTATCCCTAGTTTTCAGATGAAGAAACTGAGCTTCAGATACAGTTCTTAATTGACTAGATCAGGTGGCAGGAAGTGACAGAACTGGGATTTGAGATCTTTCTCATTCCAGCCTCCCTAATAATTCCTGCTCTGATTGACTACCCCGAATAACGTGATTCGTTTGCTCTGAGCTTTGTCTTTTCTTTTGTTCAGTTTAGTATTTTAGTGGTAGGATTCTTCTGGGTCCTTTAGATTCACATTAATGCATATCGACTGATGCCAGGTGCTCTGCTGAGGGTACTGATGAAAACAAATCCTCCACCCCAAAAGGAATGTAATCTTTTAAAGCACCTCCCATCATCTTGCGACTAGAAAACATGGTCCTATTAATTATCAGGTGCTGCAGAGCCTGTCTTTCATTTAATAAATAAAATCATAAGGAAGAGCTACTCCCATCAGGCACAGGAAGCACGGACTCAATAAGAAATGGTTTTTGACCTCAAGGAGCTCACCAGCAGTGGGAAAACAAGAGTTTATGCAAACAGAATCGTTGATGCAATGGCAGAAATAGGAAGCAAGTGCCGTGCAAACTCGGATAGGAGAGCGGGGGCAAATGGGGCTTCTTGGAAGAGTGGGCAGGGAATCTGGAAGGGCGAGTAGGAACAGGGTAAATCTGAGAGTGGGCTGTAAGAACGTTCAAGGCTGAAAGACCACAATGTGTGAAGGCCCTGAATAGAAAAATTTCTACCTAAAACAGAAGATGAAGCAACTAGATTGACACTGATATTTCTAATGCACTATACAAGCTCTGAGCCCAAGGTTAAGGATTTAGCATTAGGAGGATGTGATCTCAAATCTGGTACTCTCTGAACCTTGATTTCCTCACCTATAAAATGGGGATAACACCTATTGTGACGTATGCATGAAATCATGCATAGCCACAGAGTTTAACCACCGTAAGCATTATTCATGTTGTTACTGGCACTTCTGTAGTACAGGGTGACAGAGTAGACCATTACCGTCAGATTAGGGGCTTATGTTATACATTGTTTCAAGCCATAAAAATACTATTGCAGAATCCCCCTCATAGTCTCAGAGGGAGGATATGGATCAGCGCTGTTTATGGTATGAGAGCCATAATTCTCCTGTGATCAGGCCAGACACATCTATGAACAACACATACAGGAGAAAGCTGTAACTGACATCCAGTTTTGCTTTGTTTTCTAAGAATGGTAATGGCCTCGGCTTCCTTCCTGCCTCTCAGTGAGCTTGAGCAGAACAAAAACAGAATTTATTTCATTGCACTGCCAACACCTCATTTCATTTCTCTGCAATAATTCTCTGGGTATATCTTTGGCTGTTTCTTATTTGTCAGTCCTTTCCCAGTGCAGCTTAGGAGATCTTAAAGGAGAGATGCTGAATCAATGTTTGAGCTTTATGGGGGCCCTGGAAAAGCCCTAAATACACAGTTGGGGCCCAAGTCTTCCTTGAATGCAGCCCTGTCCCAGTGAGTTAGATCCTGACCTGGAAGGGAGACTAGGCTGCAAAGACTGCTTCTCTGTGGCTTTCTCAGGCCTCAGAAGGGCCCAAGATGACCAGCTTTCAGAAATTGTAAAATTGCTGTCTCATGTCCACTGCCAGCACCACACCCCAATGGGACCTGACGTTGCCCTGCACTCACTGAAGCAGAAGTCAGTGGTACTGAGTTCCCATCTTAGCTCTGTTGTGTGACCTTCAGCAAATCATTGGCTTCTCTGGCTTCAGTTTTCTTTCTCAAAAATAACTCTTAATTCTGAGTTATTTAGAAAAACCAGCACGCTCTTGTTCGGTATTTTAACAGCAATGTCTTCCTTCCTTCCTTCCTTCCTTCCTTCCTTCCTTCCTTCCTTCCTTCCTTCCTTCCTTCCTTCCTTCCGTAAACATTTATTGTACACTTACTCACACCAGGCATTCTGCTGGGGACACTGCTGAAAACTGCTATCTTGCAGGGGATACAAATACCAATGCAAGGATATAATTACAAATATTGTGAGTTAATAAAAGGTGGGGTGAGGTAAGGGATAACTCCTTTCTTCACTTTTTGGAACGAAGCACTGAGGCTTAGAGACTTGCATAGAGTAATGAGCACTGCATGAAAGGCTCATGAAGATGAAGTGGGATATGTTTATCCCCAAGAAGCCTGAGGAGAGTCACAGAGATACTAAGGAGATTTGAAACTGGGCCACATAAAGAACCATGGATGTGTAGCCAAGAAAGAGAAGACTCAGTAGAGGTGAGTGGAAATTTGCAAAATATTTTTTTCTTAAATTCTTTGCAGTATTCTCACGTGGAAATGAGAATACTGGGCAGATTTGTCTCATCTGCCCTAGATGGTCTTGTGAGACAAAATTATGATCAGTTACTGGAAGATGGGGGGAACTGGGTTTTGTCTCAATATACGAAATCTCACAAACTAAAGATACCACAGCATAGCAGCACAGGCCGCTTCAGGAGGTAGTGAGCTCCCCATCATTAAACATGCTGACCTGAGGCTAGAAGGACGACAGCGCAGGGCACTTTTAACTGTGGAAAATATTGAGACAAAGAGTAGGCAGATGATCCACAATAAGTGAATGAAAGAATGGCTAAAAGAATCGATATAATCAAGGACCAGACACATACCGAAGCTTTGAGAGCTGAAACAATGTTACCTATAAAATTCCTCTCATTCTGAGAATCTAGAATTCCATAGATCTATGGTTTTAATAGAAGTTTGCTGGCTAAAGGGTGATTTGTGGAGTATAAAAGAGGTTCCTATCATAAAAGATCTTTCTCATCTGCTTGAAATTTCAAAGGACCTTGATTTTTGAATCTATAAAATGGGAACCTTATACCTATATCATGAGCTTTTCTCTTTAAGCATTAAAAGTACCTATTACCTTAGGCTTAAATAAGTTAACTCATGCAAAGCATTTAGAATAGTACCTGGTAGATATTTATTGTACCTTTGGGAAATAGGATTTTTTCCTTTTATACTTTAAAGACCTTTTTAGGGGAATGGCACATTAACATGATCATTACACAAACCATAGGGGGCGGAGTTGTTTGGGGGCTGAGGAAAAGTGTGAATACTCGAATTGATTTCACTTGAACTATCTGAACACTCCCAGGCAAGAGACATGTCCATAACATAGGAACAAATGAAAATTCCAGGAGCTTGGGCACGGATGAAGAGAAATAAGAAAGAAAGAAAAAACAAAATAAAGAGTAGATTACAAAGCAATTTTCAGGGAGTGGACTGAGCTAATAAATACATTTGTTGACTGTGCCTCAAAAATGTCTCTCAAATCTTGTTCTCTCTACTTGCCGAGTCACTGCCCTCAGGACACAGAGAAATAACACAGGCTAAACCAATGAAGCAGAAGCTGGTGAGAGCAGGTAGGATCACAACTAAAAGTGGGAACCTAGGACAATTTCCTGAGGGGTTCGAGTGCGTGCAGCTGCAGGCCTGGGTGCTCGGTGAAGAAGGAAAAGGGAAGGGTGTGAGGCGGGTGTCGTAAAATCTTCCGTTTGGTGACGTTTGCCTGCTTTAGCCCATGCTCCATGCTGTTTAGCAGAGTGGTCTTGCGCGAAGACAAAGCTGACTCCGTCTGCTTAAAAACTGCAGTGATCTCGCCGCAACGGTAAGATACAGTACAGATGCCTGAGCTTGGATCAGCCCAGTTCCGCATCCTCGGCGTCCTCCCTTCCCTCGTCACCACACAGCACAGCATGTTCCTGTCATGTGGGGCTCTCCACCATCCCCAGCGCTGTCAGACGCACCCTGGTCACACTGCCTTTGCTGGTACCGTTCTCTCTACAGCGAACCGTGCTTCTGCGCCACAGCTCTCCCTCCCTGTCCATGCCCACACAAGTCTGTCCTCTTCTTTACATTCTTCTCTTCTTAAGCTCTCATTATACCTCTTGGGAAAACTTTCTGCAATACCTCTAGTACCTGAGCTCAACCCCCAGCCTCAACGGGCTTCGTTTTTACCCAGAGTGCTTTTCTTCACATCTCTACAGAGTTTTTGGAGTGAAGTCAGTCTCACTGCCCAGTAGGCTGGAATATATCCAAAGATAGAGAGTATATAATTATACCCCAAGTACCAAGTAAGGGTCCAGCATTTGGTAGGTATACTATAAATATTTATTAAATAAATGACTGATCATTTAATATTTATTAAGTAAATGACCATCCAGCTTGAAATTCTTGGAAGCAAGTCTCTTTATAAAGAAAATATGATTGCCTGCGTATCTGCTACAATTCCTAACCTGTCTTTTAGTTGTCCCTTCCCGGTTCTCCCTCTACCTCGTTATATTCTTTATACATCTGTACAGTTATTTCAACCTCACCAAACACTTATTCACATCTTTTGATTTAATTTCTCCCTTCACAGATCTGCTGTGCATGGACGTCTCGGCTACAGAGCCTTACATTCATAAATATCTGCTGGATGGTTTTACTGTTCAGATGCCTTCAACATATTAATGGAAAATGTTTGAGAAGCCCTGCTCGGTAAGCTGTGTCATTTGCTCACATTCAAATGGGACTGAGATGTGTCCAGCGGTAACAGCCCACACTGCATTCAAATACAGATTAAAACTCATAAAAGTAAAATAAACTTCATTTGGACTTAATAAAATTTAAAGCATCTTTCAAAAGTGCAAAATATTTTCAAAGGTAGACACTTTCAGAAAGAGCTTCTGTGACAGGAAAATGTCCCTCTGGAGGTTTGTTACTGGGATTCAGGGTTGGTTAGTGGCTTTGTTCTCATCATGTCATGATTTAATGGGTTTAAGTTGACAGCTTTATTTCTGGAGTTTTCAAATGGGCAGCAGCATTTCCACAAAGGGAGGAAAAGGAACAGACATCCTAGGCCTGAAGGAACACTTGCATCTTGAGAGCGCTGCGTGTTACTTGCCAGCTTATGTTAATGACAGCGGCAGGGCAGGCTGGTGTTGGGCAGAAGAAAGGGGCACTTGTACGCCACTCAGACCAAACGCACTCTCACCTAATTGAAAAGCAGAGCCGTGTCTGGCTTCCCTGAGCACACAGCCCGGATGAGCTGACGTGCGGACTCCCTGTTGCTGCCTGTGACTTCTGTGATTTAAGAGAGGAGTTGACTGTGTTTTTCACCACATTAAGCAAAGAAACATATGATGAAGTGCCATGTTTTTTTCCAGGACCAGCTACACTTCCATCCTGACTCTGTGGATGGAGAGCCCTGCTTGACTTGGGTGTTACTCAGACAGTGCCTCTCCCCCAAGCACAGGGAGTGTCACGTGCCCAGCAGGCCGCAGCCTGCCCGGGGGCCAAATCACCGTCATGACCACAATGATGACTGGAGAGGTAACTGCAGGCTTCGTAAATCAGTGAGTAGGTGGATCTTCCAGGAATGTTGGAACTATCGGAACTCCTAGTGTCACTGACTTTTTTACAGTGTTAGGCCACATAGGAAGCTTCTTTAAATTATTCCTAAGGCAGTAAAAGAATATGATTGCAGTTCTGAGAACTCACGGCCTTTAGTAGCATCAGTTAGTAGTACACTCAGGCATAATTGCATCAGTCCAGTGAAAAAAGAAGGAGAGACAGAGAGATTGATTACATGTATTCTCTGCGGTTTTCTTATTATTCTTCTTGTTTCTGATGGATAATAACTCCTTGTGTCTCCAGGATGTTGCAGTGAGTGAGCCCTGTGTGAGCTTGTTTTTCTCTTAAAGACATAGATATCTGTGTATACTTGTGTGTGTGAATGTACATACATGTCCTTGGGCACGTGTGCATATCTTGACAGCCAGTCAAGGATTGTTCCAAACAGCTGTATCATTTTTTTCCTAGCATATTTTTGTGGTTGGAATTACACTGTAGCATCATCTCTTTCAGTGACCACAGCTTGGTTCTAACCAGGAGAAACAACTCAGACATTTAACATGTGTCACCCACAGACAACTCTACTGTTTTTGCCATGCTTGTTATTATAAAGCCTGAATAAAGAGAGGCGGAGTTCGACATAATGTGAAAGATCAGGCTGAAGTGTCTAGGAAAGGCAGGTGTATTAGTTTGCTAGGACTACTATAAAATACTACAGAATGGATAGCATAGATGACAGGAATATATTTTCTCACAGTCTGGAGGCTGGACACCCCGGACGAAGGTATTAGTGGACCTGGTTTCTCCTGACGCCGCCTCTCCCCACCTTGTATGTGGCTACCTTCCCGCCATGTTCTTACATGGCTTTGTCTCTTGTGTGAACCGCCCTGGTGTCTCTTGCTTCTTCTTATAAGGACACCAGTCATAGGGGATTTTAGAGCCTCACACTAAAGAACTCGTTTTGACTTAATCACCTCTTTAAAGACCTTCTCTCCAAATATGGATACACTCTGAGGTACTGAAGGTTGGGGCTTCCACATAATGGATTCTGAGAGAACACAATCCAGCAATAACAACAGGCCTCTTCAGTGGACATCACTACAAACATCCTCATCAAAGTTTCATTCAGCGTGTGACTGTCGGCCCCTGGGAGCGCTGCATTTTGGCAATGATAGGCATTTTGTGGATACCCGGTTTAGAGTAATAGTCACTGTTTCTTGTTCATGAACAAAGAAAAACAAAAGACCAGATTTTAAGCTTAACTCACTTTGTATTTTTAAGGGGAATATGCCAAGTGGCATCTTTTTTAATGAGACCATTTGGAAAGCATTGCATGTGACTAAAATAATAATTCAGGAAAAACTGCAGACCATTCCTACTATAAAATTGGAAAAGTTCTTCAGAGCTGCATTTTTCTCACTCATTGAAATTTCATTTATTACTCTGTCTGCTTCTTTGCTCCCAACTCACCTGTGGTACTGTAGAAAATAAAAATTTTAAAAACCCTTTTGCCATTTGCCAAAGTCTCCCTGAGACATTCAAGGTTAGATATATGCAAGATGTTTAAAACACTTACAAAATACTTATTGGAATATAGCATTAACAGTAGGATGTTTTCCTCCTCTGTGCTGCCTCAATCATAATAATATTACTATATTATTATTATTAAAAAAACAAAAGCAAATCTGCTATTATTGAATTACAGACATTTTGCCTAGAGCTTAACATTTATTATCCCAATTAACTCTCACAACAGCCCTGTAAAATATGTACTATTGTTATTCCCATTTAGAGTATGAGAAAACTCAAGCTCTATTCACAGCCAGATCAGAACGACTTGTTTTCTCCTTGGTCCTGAGTCTGTCCGACTCCTGATGGTCCCACCAATCAGCCCTCCATCCCACTTGACTAGGTAGCTCTAGTGCTGATCCTCAATGTGGTTTAGGTAATATGTGCCCCAAACCTCTGATTCCATTAACCTAATCAAGCACAAGGTCCAAGGTGGCCCTCTGGGTTGGCACCTTGTTAACCTCTACCATCTTCACACTCCTAGATGACTGAAGGTTTGAGACTTATTAAGGTCACTTTTAAAAGGCCCTGCACTAGTCGAATTCAAAAGGAATTTTGACAAATCAAGATATTTCCACCACTGAGATTTTGAAAATATTTACTGTTTAAAAAATAATGAGCAAGAAATGATCAGCTTATTACATTTTATATATAACTCCTTTTTTTCTAAAGCTTCCAATTGGACCTACCCAAATACAGATTTTCACATTAATGCCCCAATTAAAAAAAAAATAGAACAGAATCTCTTACAGGAGCAGGTGATCATCATTAAAATAAAGACATCATAATATTAAGAAGTCACTATAATATTAAGAGGCCACTAGGGACTTTTATTCCAAAGCTTTCCCAAAAGGAATTGTAATCAGTGTCTAAACCCTCAATAACTGAGATACCGTCTTTCTTTGAAGACACCACCACTCTGCTGTCTAATCAAGCCAAGACAGTCCCTCCTAAGCATCAATATCCCTCCCTCTCTTTTAGGACAGCCCGGTCGACAATGAACTCCTGATTATTTGTTGGCTTTCTTTTGTTTCTTTTTTACTTTTTCCTCCTGACAGGAGTGATGTCTCCATTCATCCCCTTGAATTAGGTTGAAGAGTGAGGTTATCTTAATTACATGGAGGTGCATCGAGGGGCTCATTGTTAATCAAAATTCCCTGCTTCCTATTCTCATTGTCTACTCTAAAAGAACCAGTTGAAAAATATGTGGGAACTCATAAGATCACGGAGTAAATTCCAAAGCTGAAAGCCTCTCTGCTTGCTAGTTGCCTTTATTCAGTATCATCACCTGAATGATGGCTAAAGGTGAAGGGGAGAAAAAATAAGAATTGTAAATAATTAGGTACTTATTAAGAAAATGAGAGGAGGGAAATAGTATTCCTGTCAGGTAAAAACACTGTTCGGATGTTACATATAGCAGTGTGTAAATTTGCATGGATTCATGAAAATGACTTAATAGTGTATAATACAACGCAAGGGTTAGACGAGCTCAGCCAACGCCAGGTGCACGGCACATGGGAAAATATTCCATATTGCAAATAAATTCAAATGCATGCCCCCATTGGAAAAAATACAAATGCGGGCCTCATTATTATTAATAGAATAACTATGGTTTACATCAAAATATATATATATATATATTTGCATTATTTTTGCATTAGCTGATAGTCATAGCATGCACATTTTGTTTCATTTTAGTGAATCCTTTTGTCATCTCCCACATCTATGAAATGTCCACTTGGTGTGTGATTATTAAAATGCATTTGTCAGAATTCCAGTGGTAAAAATCAATGCTAGGCACCTCCAATGGATATATTTTTGGTTCAGAATATGCTGCTTGAGTCTTACTCTACACACACAGCAGAGAGAGAAAAAGACTAGAAGAAAGCTGGCTATAATTCTGGCTGGTTAGAAATATCCCCACACTTGAAAACCATCACACTAACAATGTCCCAGGGACCTTCCTAGGTGCTTACATTAATTCATTGAATCCTTGCAACAAACCAACAAGAAAGGAGTTATTATCATACCAAGTTACAGGTGAAGAAACCAAAGCACAGAGAGGTTCCTAACTTACTAAGGTCACCTCTAATGACTGGTGAAGCTGGCACAGAGCCAAGGCAATCTGTCCTCAGAACTGTTCATTTAGCACCTCCATCCTCTAGAAATGGTTCATGGAACACTCATTACTCATCTGCTTGGGGAGCGCACGTTAAGCACATGAGAAAACTACTCTCACTTCGTAACATCTGAGTCATGTTCCCAAATCTATCACCAACTTATTGCAGGACCTTGGAAAAGCCTTTCAAACTCTTTGCCCAATAGTGTTGTTATAAGAACACACAGTAGGTGTGAAACATATTTGAACAGCTTTAAATACTATAAAAATAGAAACGGTCATGCTTGTTATTATTGTTGATAAAAACATGGGGACATGGGTAATATTTACTCTGCCTTTTCCCAAACTTCATTTATTTACATAACATTGTTTTACTTTTAATAATATGTGCCTAATATTTTTCTATAACTTAGTTTCTTATATTTAAAGACCCATTCAAGACCCCTTATGAAAAATAGTCATCTAATAATCATTAAAATAAAAACATAGTAGGTAAATAAAAAGAAATTATCCACATGTCACCTAAAATCATCTCATTCACCATCAGAGAGGAAAATCAGATCTTCCTGTAAGTCTACATGTAAAAAAATATTCTTATACTCTTTCTTTCTTTTTATTTTCTTTCCTTTTGTTCCCTTCCTTTCTTTTTCCACTCCTTCCTTTTTCCCTTCTCCTCACAAATGCTTAGTGAGTGCCAAGTATGTGCCAAGCAGCATTCTAGAAAGCAACAGTGAATCCAAAGTAAAATCCCTGTTTCCATAAACCTTCCTCCCTATCACAAAAATAAACAACAAGTAAACAAAGGTTACCCTCACGCATAAAGCCAGAGGCTCTAAAGAAAATCAAATAAGGTAAAGAGATGGAGAGTAACATGGGTGTGGGGAGATTTTCTCGGTTCCAGGTCCAACTGAACCTTTTTTCACATACTTCTTCCAGTTTGCGTTCTGCCAATGGGAGAGTCACTGGCAGGGGGAGGAAGAGTGGAAGAAGAGGAAGCTTGGGGAGTCTTTCTTCCTCATACCCTCCCTGCAAGGTCTTTGGGAGGGGGTGTTGGCCTGAGTACTCCCTACTCAACTCCTTCTACATTAGGGGAACAAGGAATGTAACCATAAATGGGATACAAAGGTAGACAGCGTGGCCAGAGAAGTCCTCTCTCAGGCACTCACATTTTTCTTTTCAAGCAAAGAACATTAGAAGTGAGAGAATAAGATAAACACAGATTTTTGATAACCCACAATCCAAATCATATTTCCCCCCTTTTGCATACAAAAACAAACAAATAAACAAACAAACAAAAACAAAAAACAGAGAAGAGCCAGAAAAGTGAGAAAGGGACATCAGAGGTGAGAGAGACAGTCAGAGGGAAAAGCAGTATGACAGAGGACAAATGCAGAAAGGGAAGAAGCTGCTTCTGAATAAAAGCGCCATCCTTTCCGTGGTCCACAGCTAATTCCTCAACTCCCAAATTTATGGAGTCCCAAAGTCTCAATCTTTGATGATCAGGTTCATCTACACATTACAGCTACATTTTTTTAACCTTCACATTAAGCTATATTTTTATTTTCAGGTTTCCCAGATATGCTACTTAAAACTAAAAAATATTTTAAATGTTTCTGAGCTGACTGCATTCTCCTTTTAATTCCCTTTGCTTTAGTTTCTCTTTTTCTTTAATTTTTTATGGCTGGAAGAATATAATTAATTCAACATGGTCGCTCAAGAGACATCTTCCAGGTCCTGCTATGCATACTGTAGACATTTATTCAAAATTGAGCCTAGGGAATAGAATCCCAAGTAAACAATTTATTATATTTGATATTAATTCACCTAGATTGGTTTACTTTTCTGAAAAACACAAACTAATATTCTTAAACAGTGTGAAATATTTGTAGATTCCAATATATCTGGAATATTTTTATCATCGCACAACTCTGTTTAGACAAACTCAAATTGAAGTTCAGCATCTCAGTATATGACTCTGAAAATATGCTCATTTGGCAAGATTTTTAAAGCCTTGTGGACTTTCCCCAGAGACCATCAAATAGAACTTTCTAGGATGAGAGAAAAATATGTTTTTCATGTTGCTGTTCTCAGAAACCTGCCTTTTGGGGTGCCCTACACTCTAAAATTGCTCCTCACCCATTTGGCCAATCTTCTATGGTCACACGGAAATTTTTAATTATGTTTTGCTGAATTTCTATATGGCAAGGGCTCTTTATTCCTTTTAAATAAGCCCTTTGAAAGAATAAGCTTGCAATGTAAAAGCTAGTACTTATTATTTCAGGGCTTTTTAACAGATGACTCATAGGGTTGGGGCTTGCCACTCGCCCACTTTTGGCCAGTGTGAACATCACTTCCAGAAAAGCTACAGAAATGTTTATACATGCTGTGCTCGCTGTGGGCTCTTCTGGTGACTGACTGGAAATTAAATAATTTATGCCTTTTTCTTTTTAGTTTGGATTCCTATAAATTAAAGCAAAAATAGAAATTGTATTTTTAGAACAAATTAGAGTTTACTTTAAGAAACGTACAACAACAAAAATCTCTTTACCACATTTCACAATAAATAAAATGTTGTTAACAAATGTGCCAGTGTTTCTCGGGGACGTTTATAATTTATTTGGGAGTTTTCGTTTAAGTAAATAATCACAGAAAATGTGGCTTTGCTTAGTACAGACTTTGGAGCTGGAAGAGACCTTCAAAATTATTTTTGTAAACTTTTTATTTTATTTAAAAGAATACCCAGAGCTTAAAAAGAAAAACGAGTTGGCCAAGAATGGCTTAATGTCTTCTGAATTTATAGAAAGGCGCCCAGGAGGCCCTCTCTGCCCTCCTCAAAGCTTTGATGAGGATAACTGAAGTGGGTCCAGCCAGGGAGAATCGCTGGCAGGAACAATGGAGACCCTCAGTGACAAGCAAAGGGGAGGAAATTATCCACAGTGATAGTCTAAGGCACAGGACCCAGTAACTAGAGCTGTACATGACCCTTCCTAATCCGAACAGGGCCCCATACCTGCAGTCGCCTTCTGCAGTGAATCAGATGCTCTGCCTAGCACCCTGACTGATAGACCACGTGTAGTTTCCTTCCTCCTTACGAGGCCTTCAATCCAACTGTGTTGAATGGTCACTACACAAGAGTGTCCACCCACAGGGACAGATGGGGGCTGAACTTGACATCCCCATCCCCTACTCACCAAGCCATACTCTGAGGCACAAGGGCACGTTGAACCACTCAGTGAAAACGCCAGGTTACACACCTCCCCAAAGGGAGTACCCTAATTCGCCTACAGAAATCCTATGAGCTGGTGGAGTCCTGAATAGTTTACCATTTGGCATGTCTTTTCCAAATGGTTAGCTTGGCTAAATGACATTCATTAACAAAAACTGCCTTTTAACTTATAAGAGTGAGAGGGTGGACATGCATCCCTTCTCCCTTATGCTAATTCTTCATAAAATTTCTAAAGGAAGACTTGGCTACTTAGCAAGATGAATAGGACATTCCAATGCCATTATAAACACTCATCCTTGAATTTGTAATCATATTCCAATAATGATTAGTTCTATGAGGTACATATACTATGGCATCTTCTTAAAGAAGGTAGTTTTGCAAATCTATGTCCTTGGATGTGTTTTAATGTTTCATTTATGTTTTGACATTTTCATACCTTCATTAGTGAATTCCTGTGAATCTCTTCACCTTGAAAGTGTTGCCTGCCCCTACCCCCTCTCTCGGAGAGCCATTTGCTCACTGAAAGATTAGGGCAATTTTTATAACTCCCAACAATAAAATAATGAGATGCCTCTCTTTGTCTGAACTATGAGGGAATCCATTATTCTTATATATCTTCCCATCACATAGAAAATTCAAGTTGGTTTAATTTAATTCATCCCACTGAGTCACAGAATGTTAACCCCGGAGCAGTAGCATTTATGAAGTGCCAACCACGCAGGCAGAGCATTATGCCCTCCTCCATGACCACCGTGTCCTTTCCCACTATTCCCTTCCTCTCCCCCTGCTGAGGACTGTGTGGAATAACAGAATCAGTGCATAAAATAATTACTTTTTTAAAAAGGAACTTAAAATAATTTTTAAAAAATTAGTGGCACCTTCGAGAGCACCGGGGTAAAACTGTTGCATGAGCACTTGGCTCAATAAACACAGCAGGGCAACAGGAAAGACCAGAAAGAACTCTCTGGGCCTCATTCAGGCTGCTCTCAAGCTTCTGAGGCCCCAGGCAGGCTGCATACCGTACGAACGGACTAGGGAGCCCGCCGAGTGGCTGCTGCGAATGCCTGCCCCTAACCCTAGGCATCCCAAACTCTCCCTTCCATCTACTGTTCTCCCCTTCCTCACAATCTAACAGGCCTGACGAGTGGTCATTAATACCTGATCTCCACCTTGGTGTCTCCTATTTTCACTTCTACCGAGGCCTCCAAAACCCTCATAGTCCAGGCTCTATGTACTACAATATAGTGGAAGAAAATACATTAACGGGCTAAAGCACACATCTCAATTAGGTGAGTGAAGATGCTGGGAAATAATGAGGTGGGAGAGAAGAAAGCGATAAGTTAAAATTCATTTCAGATTACTACCTAGCGTCCTTTGAAACGAAGGCGAGATTTTGTAACACTAGACTTGTGATTCACTTCTTTGTCGGAGCTACCGAAGTCATCCGAAGTCATCTGAAGTCATCTCTGATGTAGTTAAGCGCTGTGTTGGCCCCGGGGAGTCTGCGCAGCCGCCACGCCCACCGCCAGAAGCAACCTTGGCTTTCTGAGTGACTAACCAATCAACCGATTTTATTAGTGATTATGATGACTACCTAGGCTTAATTCCTCAGACACGGGTATATAAGACCTTTAAGGGTGTCTGTAGGGAAACAATTCTACGACATTCTTTGATAATCCCTTCCTCTGGCCAGGTAACCAGTGGCGTCAGGGAGCTTTCTCCCACATGTCTGAGATGAACCTGCCTGCTGCAGGCTCGGCCCCTTCCCAGAGAGTCTATCCTGAGTGGAAATAAAGTCCACATGTGCCCCTGCACCCCTCCATTTTTCCTTTTCCACGTCCACTTAATAATCTGATTTATTACATTTTCATTTTCATAGGAGTATTGGGACTCTGAAGGGGCCAGTAAAATTAATGACCCTCTTCCCTAACCTGAGTTCTGAGTGAATTGAGGAATGAGGTGAAAGATGGTGGTCAAAATAGCCGTTCATGGCTAATAACGACTAAGGCAGTAGGTGTAACCTAGTAGGAGAACTAAACAGGCTTCTTAATACTAAACCTGAGAATAAGTCAGACTTATTGCTCCCTATGCCCTGCTCCAAGTCCCGGGCCCAGGCAGGTGAAATTTACAGATCGCAGGGGCAATGAGGAGCCCGTGCTCCCAAGGGTGGGCATTTGCGCCCAAGAGGAGTTGGTGGGCTGAGCTTTATTCCTCACAAATTTACTAATCATATCAGCCACGGGCCCTCCCCAGGGTGCTGAGTGAATAAAAGGTTGAAGAGCTACCAGAAGTATTCAGGGAAAAATCCTTTCTAATGTAAACTACAGGTAGGAAAGAGACAAACTAAAATTGACCAGTGGCCAACCCTATAGAAAGAAATTGAATCTCTTTCTAACTTTAAATTCTCATCTAGAATTACTGAACTATCTTTTTTTTTTTTGGTCTCCTTAGACAGTCCTGGAGCAGTTTCTGCCATTTTGGGGATAGGTGCAGCCTTGGGTAATGGTTTTATTTCTCCTTCAATAGTGTTTACTTCTGAACATTCTTGCTATTTATACCACTTGGTCAACTCAGTGCAGCTGGCCAAGCCCCCCACAGGAGCCGCAGCAGGGATTGCCCGGAGACTGCTCACTTCAGCAGCATGAAAGGTGATCCAGGGTCGTGGCTCAGTCCAGCCCCTCTGGCTCAGGGCATGGAACCCTGCTCAGGCTGAGCAGTTAACTCATTCAGATCCAAGTTGTTGCCCGAATCACTGCACGGCCACCAAGTCCACTCAACTGAGAAAGCCAGGGCATGATGTCTCATTTGGCATACCTCACACTCCACTGTCTTTCAAAAAGCCCCCTAGATAGATGGTAGGGTCATGGTGTTAAATTTCTAATGAGGTAGGAAAAATAGAAGTTAGACTGACTCCTGATCAACGTGATCAGTCTGTGTCAGGTGACCATTCAGTGACACCTATCGATGTGTTATTAGTAATCACAGCTATTTGTGTGTTAGAGTGGGTTGGCCAAAAAGTCCATTCAGTTTTTTCTGTAAAATAAAAGACACAGTTTTCATTTTCACCAATAACTATATTGATTTGGATATTTTGAGTATGTCGGCTGTCTCCCACATGGTATAATGTTGATTGTTTTCAATTAATATCTCGATTTGATCGCTATCAACTTCAACTCGTCTACCCGACTGCGTAGCATCATCCAATCAGAAATCGCCAGCATTAAACTTCACAAACCACTTTTGACACATTCATTCAGTCACAGCACCTTCTCCATACACTGCACAAATCTTTTTTTTTTTGCAGTTCACTTGCATTTTTACCTTTCTTGAAATAAGCATAGTATGCTGAAAATGTTGTATATTTTTCTTCCATCTTCAATATTAAAATGGCTGTAGAAAACTTCATCAATTTTGATAAGTGTTTTTAATGCACCCTGATATGACAGCTATCACAACACAATCTAACAAAATTGTTTTGAATGGAGTTAAGGACAACAAGTGCTTCTAGAGTCAACCTATGGAGAAAAACAGAATGAACTTTTTGGCCAACCCAATACTATATTATACATTTCCTGAAGGCAGGGAAAGACATTACTTCTCCAGAGTTTCCTTCTGTGCTTTGAATGTTTCTTACAAGGAAAAGAACTGTGTATCCTGGAAGGAACATGGGCATTAAAGCTTGATGCGCTTAGTGGTAGGGTCGGCATTCTCAGAGGTTTTGGAAGTACACCCCTCCACCTGTTTGAGCTTCTACTTTCTCATTTGTAAAGTGAACACGTAATAACTACCCCATGTGTTCATGGTGAAGCTAGAATGGGATTATGTAAAGTACTGAGCACACTACCTGTAACACAGTAGCATAAACTTTGGACAAAGTAAATTATCATTATGACAATCTACTACACAACAGAAAACACTGCCTTGAGATACACGCTTTTGATGTTTTATGAGGCAAAACTTTTTATCAAGGACTTACCCTTCAAAGAACGGGCTTGGCTTTAAATGCCTGAGTTAAAATTCATTCTTTGCCTTTGTTCTCTAGGCTTGGCCCTGTTTTGGTGGCACTAGCCTAGAATGGCACAATTTTACAATGGAAGCCATGTCAAGAAGAGATTTCTAGGACAGAATAAAAGGGAACAGCATTGCATATCTTAAGAACCCACTTGAGACAGGTGTTCACATTCACCCAATTAAAAATGTAGCAGAGCTATAATTTGAACCCTTATCTGTCTGCTTCCAAAGCATTTACTCTTTCCAAAACCATTTGCCAGGCAGATCAGTAGGCATCCGTCAAATAAACAAACGCAGTGGAGAACTATACTGAACTAAGTATACTGAGTAATAAGCTATTACTTTATTGATTTTTCTCTTGGTGGTAATTAAGGGGGGATAGCAGGCAAATGAGCTAACTATAAATAAATCTTACTTCTTTTATTCCTGCCTCCTCACTATTTATTCTAAATCTCCCTTCTTAACTGATCTCCCTGTCTCCAAATAGTACCCTTCTAATCCCTCTACGTATTGAATACTACGGTGTTTTGATACACAGTAAGTACTAAGTACTTGTAGGATGAAAAATCTCTCTCTTGCTTGTAGCCAGCATATTCTAATGAAAATCTCGACCTTTCTCTCTCCTTACAACACTATAACATCTTTCCGTCGCCTTTAGGTTGTTGAAACTCAAAGGTATGATGAACAAAAGCCTTCATGACCTGGCCTTTGTTTCTCTCTGCACCCTCATCTATAATTACACCATGCTCAAATCATACCGAACTATCACATACCCCCAAACATGCTCTTCCTCGGGATCTTTGCAGATGCTTATTCCAGGGATACTCTTCCTACATTCTCTTCGCTTCTTATTCACTTATTTTTCAGGTCTTAATATAGAAAAATGCCTTCTCTGAAGACAAAGACAGGTGTCTTCTTTGTGCTCCTTTGTTAACTTCTCTGGTGGTGTTTATCAACCTCTAGCCTATCATTATCTACCTGTCTCCACTGAGCTATAAACATTTGAGAGCAGCTATTCCTTCTGTTATACTAACTTTGGTATCTTAGGGCCTACAACTGTTTCTAAGCTCAGTAAGGATTTATTGAACAAATCAATCAATTAATCAATGAAAGCGCTTGGGGGAATTTGGAAGGATGGGATATGGGCATTAGAATCCATAGCTCTGAGAGGATTCACGTGCGTCTCCCAGGCAACTTTCAGACCATCTCTGTCAACAAGAAGCAGAAGCAACCAGTATGAAGATGAAAGGTATTTGTTGAATTAAATCTGAATCGAACAAGTAGGAGGCAACATTTCTAAGTTACGGAGTTTACGTTCGACTGAAGAAGAAATGAATCTGAGGCTTCAAGAATTAGTAAGAGTTTGCAGGCATTTGAAAACTTTGTCTTAAAGTTCTCAATCCTGTTTTTAATTCTTCCTCTAATAAGAAGTATTTTTTCCATAAAGAAAAGTCTTAACAGCTGGACAATCCCATCAGGAGAAAGAAACACAGTGGTACAGAAAATAAGTCTCCTACCCCCAATAAAGTTTATTTGTGTATTCCAATTTCCAGAACAAAATTTTAAAGCTTTTCAATAAAATATGCTAATTAGGTTGAAGTCCGAATATATTTTAAAATTTAATTTTTTAACAGTTCACCTACCAAAGGGAGATTACCTATCCAGTTATTTTCATGGTGCCTATCACAGGTATCTTTCTGCTTTGACAAATGTATTCACTTTTAGGCAAAACATGCGCCAAGAAAATTACATGTCTGTCAAGCGTGGAGGAAGCTGGAGCGCACGCTTTGCCATGGAAATCACGGGATGTGGAGTTCTATGAGTGTGGCCCCTGTCCTAGGTTGCAATTGTAGGCCCTCGTGGAAAATCTTTTGAAAAGACTCTTTTAACCTGGTAATTGCTGGTATAAAAAATCAAATAGATACTGAGCCAAAGAGGGCTCTTCACTCCATGTCGTTCCATGTTTCTCTCCTAATGTAAGGATTACTATAACAGTATTCATATCCCAGGAATGAGCCTTTCTGCTGCTACAGCAAAAGCTTATTTCATTTTCAACAAGAACAGAAGGTATTATGACCCCAACAGAAAACTCCCTTTTCTAGGAGCATAACTGTCTAAGAGCTGCACTCGTGAAGCCATGTAAGTCTCAATTAGCCTCCAGGATCTTCACTCTTTCACTTGGAGCTCCATCTCGTCACACTCTAACATTTACTCTATTGTGTTTTTTTTTTAATTTTTATGATGTAAAGTCATTATCAATTCACAGCTGATAAACTAGCCAGAGATTAATACCAATGGCAACAATATAACAACAGCAGATATAAAATATACAGCTGGACCCCACCATAAACAGGCAAAACTGAACTCCAAAGAGTGCTTCGCTATTCAGTTCATAAAAGGCTGAATGCTGTCAGCGCAGCCACAGGAGGACAATCAAACCAGCTTTCCTGGACAGGCACGGAAACTCATTGATCAACTCTGTCACTTCAGACAGAGTTAGCAAAAGGAAATAGATCTCTCTCCTTCCACTCGAGTGGAAGGAAACCAGGGAGGTAGGGAGAGAGTGGGGAGGAGGACGCGATGTGTAGATGTTAAAGCGAGCGGCCAGGCCTGGGGGTAGCGATGGGGAAAGCGCAGTGAGAATGCCTGGGATGCTCGGCAGAGTCTATCGCTCATTACATGGAACTAGGCAGTACCTTCAATTTAGTTCGGACGTGGCCAAGTGATGCAGCTCAGCGACCGTGAAAGTGAGGACCATATTTTTAAGTGGATAATCAAATATAAAAATCTACTTTTGGAAAGATTGGAAAGCTTACTGAAATAGGATTGCCTCAAAGAATCTAGAGCCTATGATTAGCAATCCCATGAGATACCGAGCTTTTTTTTTCCAAGTCAAACAGATTCCATTATGTTTAAACTTTGTTGATTGTCAATATTCATTTTTTTCATTCATGGATTGATTTATTACTCAGAGTAACATCCATACATATGCTATGTGCAATGCCTTTTGCTAGGTCCTAAGATTCAGGCTTCACACAGAGCAGAAGCAAAATGGAGCAAAATAGAGATAACTAATGTGTTTCAGGATTAATTCAGGCAAGAAAAGCTTGAGGGGACTCTTGGAAGACAAGGCAGTTAGGCTGGAACTTAAAGGCTAAGTAAGATTTTCTTAGGCAAAGTAACAGGCAACGGGATGTTTCAGAAGCAGCAGCACAAAGAATGACACAATGGGATGAATGTGTATCCCAGTGGGAGCTGACCAGTAAGGCTGGAGCACGGGTGTGTGGAAGGTAACAACAGAAGAGCAGACCATGAGCTGGTAGATGTCACGTGCAAATGCGCATTAGATGTTTGGAATTTACCCTCCGGGCAGGGGAAGCAGTTGGAAGTTTGTACAAGAGGACATGATGTTCTAAGATAACAAGTATACAATAATATAGAGTATTGATTATAGAACAGAGACTGTTGTGACAGTCCTGATACAGGGATAAAAAAGGCAAAATAGATTAAATTATTTATCCAGTGGCTATAACTTTAAGGGAGAAGAATATTTTAGATCTGTAGTTTCTTAGACTTTGATGGGCTTGCGACTCATTGGTCTTGTTAAAATGGAGGCTGTTTCAGTAGGTCTGAATGGGGACTAAGACTCTATGTTTCTAACACACTGCTGGTCCATGAGTCATACTTTGCGTAGCAAGATTTGGGGCAACTCCAGGTACACCATCTTTGTGAGGCTGGCTGTGTGTTTCATTAAATGAGGTATGTTTGGATCAGGGGAGGATGCTGACTCCATCACTAGACACATTCGGTGTGAGGCACCTCTGCCAAGAGTAATACTTTTTTTTTTTTTTTTTAGATGTGAGACTAAAGCTTGATTTAAAGTGGATAAGATTTCCCAGGGAGAAAGACTGGGGGGAAATGGTCCAAAAGAGTATATTCAGTATATTACAGGAGATCTGGAACAAAAAGAACATCTAATAATTACTTGTCGATGAAAATAATCAATGTGTCTATATTTAAAAAGCAAATGGGGAGGGGGGAAAGGAGAAGGAATCACAGTGGTGACCGAAGTGTAGCAGTCAGGGCCACAGTACAGCCGAGTCACAGAAGACAAAAGAGAGAAGCCTGCTGCTGACAGGGACTGTTCAGTGGTGCCAAATGTCACAGAGAGTGTGCACGGTCCTATAGAACGTTGTAGTGGATGACGAGGTGCGCTGCCAAGGTCCCTTCAGGATTGGAGCACTCACTCATCCTCCCAGCTGCTGGGAAAATTGGCTGTGAGGATGCTCAGCTAAGTCCTTTTCCAAGAATGACCTTCTTCAGAAACGAGCAGCCCCACCCAAATTTATCCTCCCTCCCTAGAGGCTGCCCAAGCACAATAACCGACCCGCATGGGGCTATAAAGGCTCAGACCCTTGCCCCAAAGCACTCCTCTGCAAAGGGCACCCAGCTCAAGAGAACCCCATGGGACTCAGCTGAGATCTTTGTTGAAACTGCCTGACAGCTGAACTCCACTTTCTGCCCGATCCTGCTGCCTTCACTCCCTCACAGGTGTTGTTTCTGAGAACACTCCCCAGTAAAACTTCATCTCATAGTCTGTTTCCCAGAAACCTGACCCAAGACAGATGTGGAGTTTATTCCTAGAGATTAAATTGCAAAAATCATTCGCATTTGAGGCTGCATCTCCCTAGACCCTTTTCTGAACTGACATCTCACTTCTCCACCTCAATCGCCCTCTGCGTTTCTGCTTCTGAAATTTTACTAGTAGGTGCTGCCACACCATATGTGCAGAACAGCCTGGCAAATTCGGTACAGTAAGGTCACATTCCCCTGGCTGTTTTGTCACCTCTTCCACATCTTCCTTCACAATCCCACACCCCTTATTTTGCAGAGAGCTGTTTACAGCACAACCTCCCTCCTTCCTTGTTTCTATTATGCACCTGCTTTCGCAGAGGACTGCCATTACCTATGTACACTTTAAAATGGAGGGACAAGCAGCTCACTAATTAAATCTGCAGATCAAGCTGAAATGAAAGGCATAACAAAACCACTAAGGACAGGCCAGTAACATAAAGGGGCTGCACAGCTTAGAAATATGGGCAGGAAATTACCAAATGAGCCTCTGCGTGGAGACCTGAAAGCTAATACAGCTGGAGGAAAGGAACCTGAAACATAGCTATTTAAATTTCCAGGGAGAAACCTGGAAAGTGACAAGACTAGCAAGAAAAGGAAAAGGGGAAAAAAGAGCAGAAAGGTGATATTAGACACTTGAACATAAGCTGATGGTGTGGAAAAGCAGAATAAAAAACAGGGTGCATTTCTTGGCTGCATTTTAAGTCCCATTTCCACACCTTATCGGCAATGGCCATGTGGTAAACTGAGTTTGGTCTTCAGGTGCTTGGGTAATGGAGTGAAATAGACAAAAGGGGCAACTGGAAGACAGCAACAGAAACAATCAATGGAGGGGAGTGATTGAATTACAAGAAAAGGAGATGGGCTGAGGTAGGTAATCTCATCTACTGCCAGGGGAGAGGGAAGATGAAGATGGAAGCAACGTGCGCTCTAAGGAGGAAAAGCCTGTGCTGGAGTGTCGCTTGTCAAAACGGGACTCAGGCTCGATAAAGAAAAGGCAGTTTTGAAAAGATGGCAAGTACTTCCAAACGGGCAGCAACCGTGACCCGGTCAACCCGAGGCCCAGCTATCAGACAAGCACCGTCGCACACACAGTCGGCCAGGCTGTGAAAACAGCCCTTCGGCAGGTGAGTCCGAACCTGCAACCAGCTTCCACATTCTCACAAGGCTGCACCATCAATCCAGGCACAGAATCCGTTAGTGTCAGTTTATATAACATCTGGTCTATCTTCTCATGTTTAACTGATTTAAGAAAAATGGTTGAACAAGCAGAATATGTGTCCAGAAGTTGAGCTGATGTTTCACTAGCCTGTAAGCTCATATAGGACTAGAACCTGGCCTCGCTCGCCTCTGCATCCCAAGCGTCTACTGCAACAGAGAGGCTTAGTAAGTGTTTTGTGAATTAATGATAGAAAACGAGGGGGGGAAATTATGCCTGCAGTGGAGTTCCAGACCACATTTCTGGCAGTCACCAGGCTCAGCACTTCTGAGGCTCTTTGGGAACTTTCCCCAAAGGGTTTGTATTCAAGAAAGGGATCTGCGCTTCTCTGCCTGTCCTGGGCTCAGAGTATCCTCTTTCAGGGGTAGAAAACCCCTAGCATAGGGTCAGGCAGTCTCCCACATTTAAAAATTAGCTGGCTTCCTTCTTTCTAAAGTCCAAGTGAGAAACAGAAGAAGCTGATGGGAAGTCTTCATTAATTTATTGAACAAATGTTAGATGCTGTATACTTTAGCAGTTAAGAGCACAGGCTTGAGAGCCAGATGGCCAGAGTCCCAGCGCTGTCTCTGGTACTTCCTAATTGGATATATTCTTTGGCAAGTTATCTAACTTGCCTGTGTTTCAGTTTCTTTATTTGTAAAACAAGGATAATAATAGTTCCTGATAAATGAGTTTGTTGTGAGGATTAAATTAAATAATACATGTAAAACATTTAGAAGAATTCCAATAAGTGTGTGTGTGTGTGTGTGTGTGTGTGTGTCTGTAGCACTCGCCGTGGGTGAGGCCCTGCTACACAATGGGGAGACAGGGGTAAACGGGACAGGCCAGCTGCTAGACCCCAGCTCCTCATCAGAGATCCAGACTCAAAACCGTAAACGAGGGAAGTAATGACTATAAGATCAGCCGGAGATGAGTTCCATGAAAAAATAAAACTATCTGACGTTCTAGAGAGTGACCTGGGGAGGGCCAAGGTGTTATATTAGAGAGACCCCAGGAAGACTCTATGAGAAAGCCTGAGTTGAGCTCTGAATGACCAGAAGGAGCCAACCATGTGAGGGTCTGGGGCAGAGGGAACACGATGTGCAGATATTGCCTTAAGATAGAACAAGTTTGTCATGTTCAAGGAAGGTAGAGTAGCAAGGGCTTGGCGACAAGAGAGAGCAGAGGCTGATGAACCCTAGGGCGGGTGGCAAGCGCCAGATCATGTGGGGATTCGTTGCTCAAGATACTAACTTTGGGTTTTGTTTTAATGAAAACTTCCAAGTAGAGTGATATGATCTGACTTTAAATTTTTAAAGGCTACCTCTGGCTTCTGTGCAAAGCATAAGCTACATGGTCCAAGAGAAGAAGCAGAGAGACCAATTGGAGGCTCTTGGCTATTGCTGAATCCCACGGAGAGTTCGTCCCACTTGGACTCGGGTGCAACATGGGAGAGAGAAAGAATGCGATGGTTTGTTTTAGAGTGGAACCAACTGGTCGTTCTGATGGATCAAATGTGACAGGAAGTTGAAAATAAAAGAACTCCCACCGAATCTCACACAGAGATGAGTGAAGGGATAGTCTATACGGGCATGAACAAAGTTAAAGGAGCCCGAAAGAAGAGCGGGGAGCAGAGAGATTACTCAGAGTGAGAAGCCTTTGCCGACCCAAGCATTTGAAAAGGCCAGGGGGGGAAACAGTTAAAGGGCTGGGAAACCTGGCGCCACGGAACAGGCTAGTCCCAGAGGTACAGTCATTGTCACAGATGTGGCCCGCAGCACAAAGCAAGTAGAAGCAGGGAGTAACTGCTTCGACTTCTCTCTCTTCTCACTCTGCATTCTCTAGCTACTGCCTCCCATACCCCAAAGCCAACTGGAATCCATACAGCGAAAGAGTCGGTGTGATAATCTGACATGTCAGCCTCCCTGGGCTACGGAATAAGACAGAGAGAAGAAGAGGATAAATCTGTGTGGATTAAGACAGTAAGGCAAAAGGAAAATTAAAGCATACGAACATATAAATGTGTTAAAGAAGAAAGAAAATATCATCTGGAACCAAGTATAATACAAGCTTCAGGGTTTTCACACAGGCTCAGCCCAGGGCCAGGGTCCAATTCAAATTCTTTCATGCAAAAGACCCAAGGATACAACCTGGTTTCCCTTCCTCTCAAAGCAGCCACTCCCCACCATCCTGTTCTTTTTCCCTCTCCCGGGGAAACCTCTCAAGGTGGGAAAAACCGGTAGCTCCAGAGGGTGAGTTAATAACTTTGTTGCCTCTAAAGCAAAATGCATACTTCTTCATTTTGAGTTTTAATGCCAGTGACTCTGGGGACATATACAACATACAAGGTTTAATGCAACATAACTAGGACAGGGAAGTTACAAAACTCAAAGTCCTAACCGCCACGGTCCTAGGCCTGCGGTACCTAAATCCCTCTGGAACTATAAATGGAAGGCCCACTGACATGCCTTTTGCTTTTGTTCTCTCCCCATCTCCCTGATTCAATCTGAAATCAGCTAAGTAGCCCCCTCCTTTCCATCCTAGAAAACATGTCCCTCCGTGCTTCAATATAACCATTTGACTAAGGCATCCATCTTACCTGACCAAAGAGCTGCAAAAACCACCAGGTGAGGCTTCTATACAACTGCTCATGGGAGAGTTTTCATGACTCTCCCCTTTCTCACTATCCTTATCAAAATCCACATTTCACCCAACCACCCAATGCTACGCAGGCACACAAGTTCAGATCACAATCTCTGAGGAACTCCCGGTTTCCCATGGGATGTGATTCACCTCATCATCTAACTTAGCTTTCTTATCATATCAGAGGCCCGGGATGCCTGCATGCCCAACACATCAATGGCATTTTAAGCTGTCCCTGTGGCTTCAATTATTATGCATCTTGGTGCAGCTCGTTGTGCTGATCACGTTTATGACTTAACCTTAATTCTTAATGCTCCATCTCAGTGCAAAGAAATGGGAGTTTTTATGGAAATGTGACTTTTTGTTTAGCCCACCAGATGAGTGCCATAATGCCACGTAGTCCTGTTAGAGTCTAGGGCCTAGACTGCAAGCCCGGTGAAGACACAGGTCGCATCCCCTTGAACATACCAGATCGCCTAGAGCCTACCATCATGCCTGCTGCACAGTTAGTGCTCAATAAATATCTGTTAAATAGTTAATAGGAAATTGTTTTTCAAGCGGTATTTTTCTAAGCACCACCCCTGCCTGTGCCACCCTAAGCGTGCACACACACGCACGTGAACACACGTACGTGCCTACACACTCTCTCCATATTCATATCTATAATACATTCCCAGTGCTCTTTAAAGCCATGTGAGCTCAAGGCATCAAAAGGTGTGTCACTGTAAGAAAGCAGGGGACATTTCTTTAGAAGGACAAGACAACAATGCTTTTCCTTGGCAGTGGTCCCAAGCTTGCTACAGCCCCCGCCCCTCTCTAGCTGTGTCTCCTGACAGTCCAGGGAGTCTGTGTTCTGAGAGCTCTTGACTATTTGCTTCCTCCCCACAATTAAAGAAGAAATTCATTTCGGTCTTCTTTCACAGCTACCTTTGCATCATCATATTTTCAGTAGAGTGGGGCTTCTCCCCACAGGGAATTCCAGAGCTCCGCGGATTTACTGACTATTCTATGGCGAATTTCTGTATGTCTCTGTTTTAATCTGCATGCCCCCATAAAGCCTTTTTCTGTGTCTCTGCTAACCCAACACCAAGGCCCATTTTGTATTTCCTCTACTTACCTCCCCCCCTTACCCCATCCTTCCCTTGCTCATGATATGTATGACGCCCATATACTCACTACTCTTTTGCCATGTTTAATTGCATGTGTTTCATAACAACAATAAACTTCCTGAGGAAATGCCCCAGCCTTTCCCTCTTTATATTCCCTCACACGTATGCTACTTCCAGGTAGATATA
The DNA here is from genome assembly GCA_004026545.1 of Mormoops blainvillei. NCBI lineage: Eukaryota > Metazoa > Chordata > Mammalia > Chiroptera > Mormoopidae > Mormoops > Mormoops blainvillei. The sequence goes on along the minus strand of PVJD01002737.1, from coordinate 56,238 downwards.
TAGTCTTGCCTTGGCTGGGTGGCTGAGAGGTTAGAGGGTTGTCCCATACATGAAAAGGTACGGGTTTGATTCCCGGTCAGGGCACATACCTAGGTTACAGGTTCAGTCCCAGTTGGGATGTGTATGGGAAGAAATGGATCAATGTTTCTCCTCTCTCTATTCCTTATTGTCTCTCTAAAATCCATAAACGTATCCTTGGGTGAAGATTAAAATAATTATATGGTCCCTGCTTTGCTCCCAGAGCTGCTGTTTCTTTCCAGCTTTGATCTGTCAAAATAATTGCTATTTGGAAGAAGGGTCTGAAAATAGAAAACAGAAAATAGGTTGAGCCGTGAAAGTGAAATGCTCCCTGAGAAGTGCACTTTCAGAACCCTAGGTTAAATGCTCCTGGAATCCCGGGCGCTGGCATTACGCTGAGGGTTCTTCTGCAGCTTCCCCAAGCATTGGCGCGTCTTCACCCGACACCGCTGGCTTGCAAAAGCATCACAGTGCCTCTCTGCCAGCACCACAGCACAGCGGGGCAAGTTAGTGGACGGGCAGCAATGGCAAAAATACATTAACAGCGCCCTCACACTGTGGTCCATGAATACACCACTATACATACCGAGTGGTGAAGAAAGCATTTGATAATATTTAGCAAAGAAAGAACAGAAAAGACAAAATTTATGTTTATAAATTGATTAATATGTAAGAGTATTAGAGATCCAGTGTTGGAGCTGATCTTCACAATAGCCCTGAGAAGTGGGCTGGTTTTGCATTATCCCCCATTTTATAGCTGGAGACACTGAGGCTCAGCATTTTAATTACCTGCTTAAGGTCACATAGCTATAAATGGTAGAGTCAAGTGTCAAAAGCAGGCCTCCTGACTCCTAGAGCTGAAACTACCACACAAATTTCAGATCTTTAGAGAAGTTTTGAGGGAGGAAATGAGATTTTTCTAAAAAATTCTACTTCTCAAGTAATGCAAGTGGGCAAGGAGAGTGAGTAGCACAGAAAGCCCTCCAGGGCAGAGAAGGCTAAGAAACTTCTTATCATGAATTTCAAGGTCAGGCCTCTCAGATCCATGTTCGGCTTGCAGTGCCACTCAAAACCAGAAGTGTTTCCACCTGATCGCTCACAAATTTCACCTGAACTGGAACTACTCTTGATAAACAAAAGCCGACCTTGAACAAGCGAAGGCTGCCGGCAGCATTAACTTCAGTGCAGGTGCCCACAGGAGAAAAACCCTGTTTTATCCCAGACCTCAGCCACAGAGGCCAACCAACCACTTTTATCTTTAATGCTCTGGTGTCATCACTCATCTACTTCGACAAAGCAAGAGATAATTTATGCGGTTTCCTTACAACAGATCTTAAAGAAGTCCAAAGTGAACCTGCACATTTTCAGGCTCTGCTACTTAAGAATATAAATTATTTACTTGTTTGCCTTTGATATGTTGTTATTATAGCTTGTTACCAACAACTGGTATTTCCTATAAGAGGAAATTGTACATCTTTGCTACGAAGACACATTTTAATAAAGCATAAACATTTCAACCCTCAATTATTTAGAGTTGTATAGGGAATACTTAAGATTCTCTTCACGAGAGAGAATCTGTGCAGAGATGTTTGCATATACTCTGTTGCCCAGGGGAAGAGCACGTGCAAGCTCAGGTTTGCACAGCCAGAGTAGTTCCTAGGTCTGAGACTTTAACCCTCTTCTTCAAATCATCTAAAACCTCTAGCCTTTAAAACTAGTTGTTATGTGTATGGATCTAAGATGAGGATGACGAAACTCCTCATGGGGTCAAGAAGAATGATATTTGCTTATCTGAAGGGTAAAACAACTGGAAGTTGCTTGGACAGGATTCACTGTCATCTGGGTGATAAACTGTATGAATGGGAAAGCCAGGTGGAACTTTGAATTCAAACATTTTTAGAGAAAATGGTAGAGGTTTGGGAACTTGACTAGGGAACCTCAAATTGATATTTAAACTGATTTCTGAATACCAGCAGGCCCCTGGGAGAACCTACCAAACTTTAATAGTTTAAGGATGTAGGACAGCCTTGGATTTGAAATAAGCCATCTTGTGATTCATCTCCCTTCACCCTTACTCATTGCCTGATAAGCATTAGGTGAATTTTATGGAGAAGAGACAGGGTAAGTAATTACCTGGGCATAGGAAAGCCCAGAACAAGCATGCTCAAAAGTAAACTGCTACATTTGGGTGAAAAGCTGATCATCGGGAGGGAGGTGTGAGAGGCAAGGTAGGTAAGACAGTTTGGGGTCTGGGTCAGGGATTCCCAAGGCACCTTCCATTTCAATGGTTTGCCAGAAGGATTAGCAGAACTCCAGAAAGCGATTAGACTCATGGTTTTAGCTTATTACCACAAACAAAGGTAACGAGTACACAGAACAGAAGGCAGGAGAGACAAGGGGCAAGCTTCCAGTCGTCCTCTCCCAACAGAGTCCTAGGGACAGCGCGTAATTCTCCCAACAACAACGTTTGACAGCAGGTGTGGAGTATTGCCAACCAAGGAAGCTCACTCAAGCCTTGAGGTCCATGTATTTATTGGGGGTCCGTCACACAGACCTGGAGCACCTGTCTAACTGAGCTCACTCTATTTGCAGGCCCTCTAGAGGTCAAACTGATAACAGCATGGCCCAAGGCACCCACCGTAAACCACACCGTTAGCATAGACTATCTGTTGTGCCCCAAGGCCCCAGGCCTACAAAAACACTCTTAGCAGGCAGACTCTTCCAAGCACTTAGAGGCAGGCAATCTCCAAGGACCAGTCCTTTCTTTAAAATATACAAGGTTCAAGCACCTCAAACCTACTTAGTTAACCCCTTACTGCACAGGAACAAAACCATTGAGTGCTTCGCGGGAAGCCTTCAATACCACCTAAGAAAGAGCTTAATCTAGCAGCAGTGTTTACAGTGGCTACGGGAGAAAAGGGTGGCAGCTAGAGGAGCAATTTCAAAGTTGCTGTACTCCCCTACATAAGCATACAACAGCCAGAAAAGACAGGAGGACAAAGGGACACTTTTAAGCAGAGGTATCGTGTGATAAGATCTGTGAAAAGCTCAGTCAAGCAGCAACACGAAGAAGTGCGCTGAACCGCCGTGAACAGGAAAGCCTTAATCCCAACATCACTTCTCAGCCAAAACAGCACCGCAAACTGTTGCCATAGTCCATCGCCCAAGGGTGGAGGTGATCCCAGTTTTTGGTGAGGGGCTATAACAGTTGACCTCTTCAAATGATTTCCAAGTCTGTGTCTAAAATGGCCTACTATTAAAAGTAAGTGTTGTGGTAATATCGTAATTTTTAAAATAACTAAATATTTTCCTGATTTTTTTCGTTTTCTTTTTTTTTCCCATTAGGCCCTCCCTCCACCCCTCCACCAGCAGTCAGGTTTTCTGTCCTCAAGAACCTAGGAAATTGATATGACAGTCCGAGAAGGGGAGGCGGGGTGGGTGGGGTGGAGAGGGAGAAAAAAAGAAACTCTCCATTGATTTCCGTGCATTAAAAGCTTAGGTCTTTGGGAAGATACAAAAGGCAGACAGCTAAGACAACAAATTAGGCAAAATAAGTAAGAATGAGTCAGCCTGTTCTAGTTTTCATTTCTGAGGGTAGTCTATTAAAGGAAAAGAGAAGGCAGGAATGAAATGGCTGTCACAGAGGTGATTCTGCATGCCCCAAAGGGAGGTGTCCAGGATGAGCTCTGGGAGGTGGCATGAGCTACTGAAGCAGATTGAGCCCCATGTCCTGGACTGGTCTTCAGGAAGGAAGAGTGACTCCGTGGTGCTTAGATAGATCCTGACAGATGGGACTGAGCGAACCTCACAGATTTGCTTACACCCCAAACACGGCCTAGGAGAATGACCTGAATGCCCGTAAGAGTGGCTGGAATGTGGGGCAGCCAGTGGCCGGACCTGCAGGACCATGTGGCTGGAGACAAGTGATGGTTTCAGGCACTCTCTCTAGCCAAGCCCTGGCTGGGACAGTAGGGGTCTCAGGGGAAGCTGGGTGATTAATTTCATGATAAAGAGGACTGAATGGGCCCCATCTTCCAATGCTCTGATACAGTATCAACCACCTGAATGTAATGAAATTCAGGGAAAATGTTAGGGTATGATCCCCAGATTGACCAAAATTAATTTTCTATAACCTTCCATAGAGTGGCACATAAAAAAAACTGTCAGTGAAGCTACACTCCTTACACCTGCTGTGTGTCCAGACCTAAGCCAATCACGTGATTTATTTACCACACGTGTGGTGTGTCTCCGCGAGTTGGAGGTATGCTCCCCTGTCACCCAGGGCCTGCTGGCCTTCGCGGCGTCCAGTGACTGTTTGTGCATCTGTCTGTCTCACTGAGATTAACTTCCTGAGACAGAATTAGGTCTTGTACACCTTTATCTCTTCCATGAGGTTTAGCACAATGGTTGGGGCACCCAAACGCCTTAATAAATTAGATAAATGAGTAACTGCTATCGTAGAAAAATGTCAAGTATGGGAAACTGAAGTTGGTGGAAATAAACTACAATGCTGCAGTTTTCCAGTCAGATTTCTGGCAAATTACCAGTCAGATTTTTTTTTAATGCAATTTGACAGATTTGGTCAGCGAATATATGAATCAACATGTTGTTCTAGATTTGTATGACACAGTCAGAGAGTCATTGACACAGTGAACCTGACAAAGGAGGAATTTTTATTTTTATGAGGTGAGAAATGCACACTAGGAAGAAAAGACCCTGTTTCCACTAGAGTAATGGAAAATATCCTCTAGGTTGCCAGGAGTTTCACTTCTGCAGTGAAATCTTTCCATCTTTCTCTCCTGTATATGTTAGCCTCCCATAGGTTTCTCAAACACACACACACACACACACACACACACGCGCGCGCACACACACACGCACACGCACGCGCTTTTGTTTCATTACAGCCAGGTATTCAGATAGCAGCCCCACAGAATTCATATGAATCACAGAAGAAACATGGCCGAGGCCAAAAGAAGGAAATAAATGACCCAAATCTGTAAAAACAAAGCAGCATCCACTCTACGTCTGAGGAGCAACGCTCCCAGCAACAGGAAATGATGCAATGCTTCTTTGCCATTTTGCAGATTGCCGAAGGGCAAAAGTATCCTTCTTGAGTTAACTGTTACTGTTTTTTCCTTTGAGTCTATATTTAACTTTAATTTCTGATCACACTAACTGCCTGTGGAACGACAAAAATTCATTATTATGTGAAAAAGCATTTCCCTGGGTGACATGTACCTGGGAGAGGAAAAAAAAAAATTGAGCTGCCACATGAAAACCACAGGCTCAGGGTCATGGCTGCTCTCTGTGTGCATCACAGAGGGCTGTGATTTATTAATATATGTAAAATGCCTCCACAATTTTTAGACGGATATTTTGCTGAAAATATTAAATACTGCTACAGAGTGCCATTTAGGAAATGATCGAACCAGTTCTGATTGAGTAAGAATTGATGTGTGCACTTCGCAGAATTTTAAACAAAGCTTAAATCAGGCATTTTCAATCTTCCTCCTGTGACACAGTTTAAGTCCATCCCAAAGCTACGCCCCCATGCTCACAGAGGTCCCTGTGGGGAGTCGTGACTTCTCCCACCATTGCCAAAGCCCTCAGGGCTCCATACCCCTGCCACAGAGATGGTTTCTCCAGACCAAGGGAAGCTGATGCAGTTGTAAAGCCCATTATCATGACATTATAGTGTTGAAAGTGACATGAAAGATAAGTTAGTCCAACCTCCTATATGAGACACTGAAATCCCTTCTATATTATTTTTAATTAAATTTATTGGGGTGGCATTGGTTAATAAAAGTGTATGGGTTTGAAGTGTACAATTCTATATTACATTATCTGTATATCGCATTGTGTGTTCACCACCCAAAGTCAAATCTTCTGTCTCCATGTATTTGACCCCCTTTACCCTTTACTACCCCCCACCCCCCTTCCCTCTGGTAACCACCATATTGTTGTCTGTGTCTATGGTGTTTTGTTTGTTTTTCTTGTTATTGCCAGGGAATCAGGCAGTTTCTGGGCTGCTGGATCACCTCTCAGCTGATCAACTCGCTCATTTCACCTTTTAGTGGGATCACTTCTACTAACAACTTATGACATAAACATCCACGCCACAGGCTGTTGTATCTAGAGAAAACAACTTCTGAAGATGTTACGATAACAGCAACACTAGTATTAATGCTAGTGCTTTCAGTGTGCCAGGCTCAATACTTTTACAGATCCGAAATTAGGCACACGGTAAATATTTATTTCATTTATATTATTAAATATTTATTCAGAAGCAAAAAGAAATCACAATAAATTACAAATTTTGAAAAATTTACAAGTACCAAAGATATGACAATATCCAGAAAACAATATTTTTCTTAAATACCTTCATCACACATCTCTAGAATAATTTTCTCCTTCATTTTTTGGCTGTGTGCTCTTAGATCACCTATTCAAGTGACGATTATTTTGTAATATCATTTTTGGTAGTGATGATAGGATGATAATTTAGTTATTCCCCTAACAAGATTGATTAAAATATTTTTATTATTTTTAATTTAGAAAATCTTTTTTACAGCTCCACAACCTGCTAATGGTAATGCCAGCAAAATATGTAGAATTGCCGTCTCATTTGGGAAAACCTGGATCAATCTCCTTTCATGTCCAAGCTATAAGGCTCCAGTTAGACTTCCGGCTCCATACATTTCAAACACTGCTTCATCTCTGTTTCCCACTACATAGAGCCTTGTATATACATTGGAAGGAACCCTCAACCAAACCTAATTAGCTTCTCTGTAAAGGCAGCTTCTCGCTGCCTGTGAGGTAGATGCTACAGTTGATAACCCTGCCCGTATTTCAGATGAGAAAAGCAAGGTTTAGCAAAGCAAATATTTAATTAAGCCAGATGTTAATGCTTATTTGGGGAACCCAGTGACTGAACTCCTAACCTCTGATGTATTGTATACTGCTTCAAAGAAAATTACTTATGATTTCCCAAAAAATCAAGCTCTCATGTGACTTTGCAGCCCTCCTTACACTCTCTTCCTTTCCGTCTTCTTCCCCACCCCCCAAATTTCTCCACCACACATACACACGCATATGCACACTCACACACCGGATCACCTAGAAAACTCTCCTGGTTATTTTTCAAGCCTTAAACATTTTACCTGCTCTGAAGATTTTCCTATTTTATTTATTTGGAATGGATATGAGATTTTATCAAATGCTTTTGCTGACTCTACTGAGGTTTTCATAAGACATTTCTTTTTTATTCTCTTAATATGAAGTCTTAGATTGATTTATTATTAATTGATATCAACCTTGCTTTCCTGGAATAAATTCAAATTAACCTTGAGAAATCTTCTTGTATATGGCTTGATCCAGTCTGCTAATATTTTGTTTATTATTTTTACATGTATGCTCTTGAGATTGGTCAGTTACTTTTCTTTCTTATTGTGGCTATGATTTGGGTATTGCTACGGTCTGAATGTTTGCATCCCCCCCAAATTCAGTTGAAATCTTAATGCTCCATGGGATGGTATCAGTAGGTGGGGTTCAAGAGGTGATTAGGGAGTCAAACCCTTATGAAAGAGACCCCAGAGAGCTCCCTGGCCCACTGCAGCCCCATGAGGGCACAGTGAGAAGCCTGCACCCAGAAGAGGGCCCTCAACCCACCATGCTGGTACCTTCATCCTAGAATTACAGTCTCCAGAACTTTCTGTTGTTTACAAACTACACAGTCTGTGTTATTTTGCTATAACAGCTCAGATGGACGAAAGCAGGTATCGAGATTATGCCAGTATTGTAAAACCAGATGGAATGTTTCATCATTTCTATTCTGTGGAAAAGTTTGTGTAAAATTAGGATTGTTTTTTCCATATTTGCTAGAACTCACCGGTAAAACCTCTGCGGACATGGACTTGTTCATGGAAAATATTTTAATTATGAATTCGAGTTCTCTGATAATCATTACATTATTCAAGTTATCTATGTCTTCTTTTATAGGTTTATAAAGGCATGTTTTCCTAATAATTTATCAATTTTACCTATATCTTCAAAAATGTTGGCATACTTGTCCATAATGACGCTTTGTGACATAAGTCTATAATGATATCCTTAATTCTCAATATTTGATTATTTGGGCCTTTTCTTTATTCCTTAGTAAGTCTTGCCAATAATTTACAAATTTTATTAGTTTTTTCAAAGAATCAAACTTTGGCTTGCTGATTCTATTTATCATATCTTTCTGTTTTATTAATCTTTGCTCACATTTTCATTTCTGCCTTTCTTCCACTTAATGATTATAATTTGCCATTCTTTTCCTTAAAATGTTTTCCTGAAACAGTTTATCCATCATATTTTTAATTATACCCCCATTAGTTGCTATTGTTATTTCAATTTGGATTTAGTTTAATAGCACATTTGTGAAAATTTTTTGGCTTAAGAGTATTCTGAACTTTTTCCTGATTTTTTATATTTTCCTAATGTATATCCTTCATTAGGTTCTTTCAGTGATGTTCACGGAGGGGTATATTTTGTCAGTTGTTTGTACCTGAAAATATCTTCATTTCACCCTTTATTCCTTTGCCTGTGCACACAGTCCAGACTGACAGTTAATCTTCTGTCAGCACCATGAAGATGTCATTCCACGATCTTCAGGCATCTGGTTTGCTGCTGAGATCTGGTCTCGGCGTAATTGTCATCACTGCATTACTTAACAGCATTTTCTCCTTGATTGCTTAACTGATATTTTTTGTTTTGCTGTTCAACAGTTTTACTACCTTGTTTTACTAATTCCCGTCAGGTCTTTGTACGCTTCTTTAATCTGAGGATTAATATTTTTGTCATCTATACTGGAAAATTCTTAGACAAACTCTTTCCTCCTTCTGTTCAGTCTCCCTTCTAGGACCACTATTAGATTTATATTAGACATACTAACCCCACCCTCTTTCTCTAACATCCACATCAAATCTGTAGGCAAATTTTGGTTTATCATAAAAATATCCAGAATCTGGTTATGTACCCTTACTTTTGCTGCTACCCCCAGTTCAAATAATTACCACCTGTCTCCTTAGTTTTTGCAATAGCTTCCTCACTGATCTATTTCCCCCTTTTCTCCCTACAGTTTATTCTGTGCAAACATTTTTTTCAGACCAGGTAATACTTATTCAAGTCCCTCCAAAGACTTCCCTTTTTAGTCCAAGAAAAACTGAGTCTTTATGGTCCAATGAGTTCCTAAAACATCCTCCCCACTCCCACCCTAGCTACCTCCTTGGCTTCTTGGCTCACTGCTCTGCCCCACGGTCCATTGGAACTCATTGACTTGCTTCTTGTTCCTCTAACATGACAATGATCCCACCGCCCTTGTATCTTTCCCTTTACCTAAAAGTCTTGTTACCAAGGTCTCTGCATTGCTTGCTTCTCTCCTCAGGTGTTTGCTCCAATGTCAGCTCTAAGCGAAGGTCTTCTTGACCACGGTACTAAAATTACACCACCAGGCTGGTGCCCCACCCACACTTGCTACCATATATTCCCCCACTTCCTACCCAGGACAGTTACCACTATCTGAAATACTGTGTTTTATTTACCAAAATTCTTTATTATATCTCTCATTTTCCTCATAGAATGTGTACTCCAGTGAGGGCAAGTATGCTTTCATTTCCCCCTCCAGTTACATTTCCCAGCCTATAGGAAAACGGTATGTACATAGTAGGTGCTCAGTTAGCACTTTTTTCCTTTTCCCTTTGTGCTCCATTCTGGTTCATTTCTTCTTATAAGTTTTATATTTTATTGACTGTCTTCAATTGTGTCTAATATGCTGTTTAAACCATTCAGTGTTCTTTTTCAGTTTTGTTCCTCTACATTTTTAATAACTGCTTTGTTGATATATAATTCACAAGCATGAAATTCATCTTTGTATTTTTGTTTGATCAAGTTTTGCAACTTTTCCACTCCATCTAAAATTTTCATAGTAACCTGTTTTTTTAAAGCTTAGGATTTGTATTCTTTCTACTCTTTAAAAGTTATTTTAAACATAAGCATCTATAGGCCTTCATCATTTCCTACTATCTGTAGTTCTTGGGTTGTTATTCCCCCAGGTCACGGCGTGGCCTGTGGTCAGTGACTTTGATAGTGAGCGTATCCCCAGCGCTGGGGCCTCCCACTGTGCACAGCCCATTTGCTCTGTGTCCTGGGAGAATCCCTCCAGCGGGCTCTTGTGTGTCCGTCTGCCAAGGGCTCTAAGGTTTTCTCTGGGGGAGGACCAGACTTAGCATTAATTTCACAGCACCAGTCCTGCTAAAATTCGGTTCTATGTGCACAGACGAAAGAGCCTGGAATTTGGGGTTGTTCATGGGTGACTATTGCTCTTTTCCCTTTTCGGTGCCGAAAGGCCACACTCCCCCTAGCTTTACTGTGGCCAGTAGGAGGTGTTTTTCTGGTCATCTTTCCATATGAGGGCCTCAACTCTATCCTATGCGAGCCCCCCCTCCCCCAGAGTCTCCTCACTTCCAGCTTTAGTATTGGTATCTGTCTGCTTTTAAATTCCCTCTTTGTTTCTAGCAAGGGAGAATTTCCATGTCTTTCTTTTGAGCTCAGATCCTCTTTTTTTCGTGTTTTATTTTTCATGTTAATAAAAATATGAAAAATAAACTCAAAGATTTTAAAAACCACCTTATCACATTGAAATAAGTATTAATTTAAAATAGAGGTTCTGGAGCTAGACTACCCAGTATTGAATCCCAGCCTCTCTCCTGCTTGTCTACTCAGCTTGAGCAAGTTACCTATCTATGTTTCCATTTCAATAAATATAAAATAGGGATATTAATAGCACCTACATTTTAAAGTTTTTTGAACATTAAATAATTCTGATACTCCTGAAGGACTTTTGCATCAGAAACACATTAAGTGCTTGATGAGATTCAGTTGATATCATCATCCTCTTCATCATTACTGTATTAAGCTGTGCGCCTGGAGTCCATCCTGTATATTTCTGTGAGCCACTTGTGGTCATGATGTCATATTATTTTGCATTATCAGAGTCTACAATAGTGTCTGGCAAATGATTGGTGTTCCTAAGATATTTGTTGATTAAGAGTTGTTTTTAAAAAGCATTTTAATCCATTAAAAATTATGCACATATTTTAAATGTGTACTAATAAAAACCAAGATATTAGTGACTTTTTTCAGTTGTTTATGGCATACTACACTAATTTCTAGGTTTAATCATATTAAGATGATACCTTCCTCAATAAATTACTCAGAGAAGTTCTATAGCAAACCTGAAGAAAAATCTAATATTAAAAATCAATAACAGGGTTATTATAAGAACAAAGAATTGGTAGCAAACATTTAAACCAATATACATTTGATATAAGTATGGTTACAAACATAATATAGATTAAAAATTGTAAGATGTATCATATACAAATAATATATCGGTAATAATCGCTGCATCTGAAATCCTATGTTATTTGTAATAAAAATTAGTAAGTGGGTTGGGGAATGGTGCCAAGAATAAATAAGGTATGTTAACTTCTTCATTTCTTATGGAGAAAATGTAAATAGATCAGAAGAATATTTTTGAAATTGTTCTGAATATAACCCACAATATCATAAACATTTTCATTACTAGCCAGAAAAAACATACACCTCTTTCTTATCCAACATCTTGATATATATGTGAATATTTGATTTGAGATAAAGTGAATTTTTAATGTGGGTCATAGCTAAAATAACTTAAAAAACACTTCATTAAAATGGGTTCATGATCCACCTTAACTTTACTAGATAAATCTGAACGTCACTAAGATCCAGCAATCTTAGAATTTCTTGCTCTAGAGAACTTCTTGCAACAGAGGACATGTCCAAGAATGTTTGTAGCCACATAATTTGTAAAAAAAAAACAAAAAACAAACCCAACTACTAGAAAAAAGATAATTGGCATTTGTTTAGTTATGTCTGTGTATTGCATTGTGATTGTCTCTGTAATTTTCTTTTTAGAGTCTTTTATTTCCAAAATTTATTATTATGAGTTATATCAGAAACAAATGAAAATACTATGGCTGATACAATACGAAGTTAGAAATAAGGTCAGTAAGGGAAGAAAGAGCTGGAAATAAGTGTTTGATATGAACATTTTCAGAAACGATGTAAAGGATATTATTATTTTCTTGCTTTCTGATTATATGTTGAAATGTAACAAAAAAGGACCAAGTTCAAATCCAACATAATACTGCTTGGATGGCTACAGTGACCTTGTTAAACGTCAACTCTGAGTATTAAAAGGGCAAAACTGAACTACAGTTTTGTGATGACCCTGGACCTTTTGCTGGGGTGATACTAAATAATGAAATCTTTCCCAGAAGATATAACATTTCCATACCCTACAGTTCTCAGGAGCTACTTTGACTCAGACTTCCTGGAATCCAGAATACATATAGCCATTATTCCAAAAATAATTTTCAAGGCACCACACATCTGTTACTGCCATGACAAACTAGAAAAATGGGCAATGGTGCGGTGGGTGAAGCGATTTCTTCTTCCCTTCTAAGCAAGAAGCAACCTCACTTCCTAGGCTTTCTCCCACGCTCTGCCCGAGCCCACCTTTCCCTGGTCAGGGGTCCAAGGAGATTCGCCCCATGCAGCGTTCCTGGTCTGACTGGCTCTGTCCTGGTAACCTTGATGCTCCTGGCATAGACCTAGTGGCTCCAGGGCTAACCTCAGGCCTTGGGCATGGCTTGGTGTTAGAGCACGCCCAGCTCAATTCCTCTTTTGGTCACTGCAGTTCGCCTCCAAGACAGGAAGTATTTCTCATTTTTGGAGGATTATGGGCTTTCTCTACTACTTGATGCAGTGAACCTTGAATTTCCACTTTCCTACAATATCTCTAGGGATGTAATTCTTGTTTTTGATACATTTTCAAAGTACGTAAGCTTGGAGTCTAACAGTGGATATAAAATGATACAGCCCACAATTATAGTACATTGTGATGGACATTTAAAATAATAGCTAATACTTCTAGAGTATACATTCCAGTCATTGTTTTAAAGATTTACATCTGTTAATTGAATTAAGCAATACAAGACTTTATCATTTTATAGATGAGAAAATTGAGGCATAGAAAGGTCTAATTTCTGAGTCTCTGCTCTAACGTACGACCTAATGTTGCTATGAGTGCCGTGGACAAACAGAAGAGGTGCATGAACTCATTGCTGGACTTCCTTCAGGAAGCAAAAAATTTAAGCAACAGAATTTGAACAGCATCTCTCACTCCAAAAAATACGTGTACATTCAGCTCTTCTGTTCAGCTGGACAGAGGCCCTCTCTTCTCACTCATTATAAGTTACTACTCCCACTGATGCCCCCTCAAAGAAAATCATCCCCCCTTAGATAAAAAGGCTATTCTTATATCACAAAGGTGGAATGACCTGGCGGACCCTCCAAATTAGCCCTCTTTTATAGGAAAAATGGGAATAAAGAGCTTTGAGTAGAGGTATGTTCTACGTGCTAACAGCTCAAATACGTCAGTCTCAACCAATCTTTCTATTGCGCCTGGACTTGGCTTTTTCTCCACCTAGTTACCGATGAGAGTATCAAAAACAATGCAACACCAACAACGGCAATGATTACATTCTTCACTTATTGAGCACTTACTGTGTGCCAAGTGCCATGCACTTCACATGAATAATATCTATAAATCCTCAGAAAAATACCATAAAGAGGGTTTGGTTATTGTCATTTTACAGATGAAGAATCTTAAATAACAGAATAAGTAATTTACTTTAAATTACACACCTAGTAAATGGCAGGGCTGCTATGTAATACAAGGTGTATTTCCAAAGCCTGTGCTCATAACCACTTAATATTGTGCCCCCTCTTTTGCCCTTCGGCCCACTCCAGCATTCCTTATTTGAGAACTTCATGCCTGGGTCCAGGCTCCCACTCCAAGGGAGCCCAACATTCTTGCACACATGAGTCCTTTGAGCCTCGTGACAGGCAGCCAATTCTGATGAACTCAAATCTCAACAGAAGGCACAAATTATTTTGCACAAAATTGACTCCCAAACATTTCCCAAGGAGATGGTTATACTTGGGAATGTATGTGGCTTTCCGCATGGAGTTTTCCTAGTTTTCCAGAACTAACACAAATTACTCAATTAAATAAATGGTTCAAAGAAAAAGAGAACAAAGCACTCCTTCAAACACTGGTAACAAAAATTTTTATAGCTCTGCATGTCTATAAACTAATACCCAAAGTCCTTAGCATCCAGTCTCTTCCTCCAACTCTACTCTCCCCTTCAAGCTCATGTCCTGGGAACACTGACAGAGTCACCCTTCACCTCACATGGTGAACACTTTCCCTCTTCCGCCCATTGTTCTCGCCGTGCTCTCTCTTTGGAGTATCTTTATCCCTCTTCAGAAATTTTCTGTCTGCTGAACTAACTACTTTTTAAGGTCCAGTTTCATCCTTCTCTAGATGCCTATCCCAACAGTCCCATTTTGGAACTGATTACTTTCTATTTCACAGAACCATTGCATTTTGGGCAAGCTAATTTTTTTTCCCTTATAACACTGTGGTATGTATGCTGGTTTAGAGTTATTTATGAATATGCCTATCTTTCTTACTAGACTTTAATCTCCTCACATATGTTTGCATATGTGTTTTTTATATATATATATATATATATATATATATGAATGATTTTAAGCCAGAGCCTTCTCAGTACACGGTTTCTAGCTCATAATAGAAGACTGAAATAGATTTGCTGAATAAAAGAAAAAAAACGAATAAAATTTTCTCCCTAGTGACCCTTATTAAGGTTAAGACTATATAAATATTGCCTAATGAATTAGCTAAAGACCAAAAATTTTATCTCAAGTACATGTTTTAAAATAATAACAAAACTATACAGAGGAAAAAAATACATGTATATGCTTTTTAAGTCAGATAATGATAACTAATACATAATGATTAGCATATACAATGCACTTTCATATATCATATGAATACATATAAGTACTTTCATATATTCACTCATTCTAACCTTTACAAACCCCAAAGAGATAGATCCTGTTATTATTCACATTGTACAAATGAGAAATCAGGTTCAAAGAAGTAATTTGTTCAAGGGCTCGAAGCTAGACAGTGTCGTGAGCTGAGGCCTGCAGGCATGCACCCCGCCAGGTTTACCGCCAGTGCTGGCCGAAGAACACTCGGTGCCGAAGCACCAGATGAATGTGCTGATGAAGAGCAGAGAAACAGCCAGAGACAAGCTTGCAGCCCCCTGGTTCTTCTGCCATTCTCTGTCATTCACCACCATCCAAAAGAAAATATTATCAAGAATTATTATAATATTATGACAGAGAAAAATAAAAGCAGAGTTGATAAGCCACTTCAAGACACCTGCAGGTAGAACAGACTTTTGGACCGGCCTTAGGCCCTAGCATGCACAATCCAGCTTCAACAGAGGGCGGCTGTATTTATTCGACTGATGAGGATATTTGTTTAAAAGTAATAATTCTATTTTTTTTCAGGTTAAGGGGAGTTTTAAAAAAACTATTAGGCTTTCCTCTTGAATATTTTTTTCTTTTCTTTTTTTAAATTACATTCATTGGGGTAACATTGGTTAACAAGATTATGTAGGTTTCAAGTGTAGTAGTACTCGAATAGGAGGTCTCTTGCGTATTTTTTAAAATTTCTTTTCAGGCCAGAAAAACCTTATGATTTAGGTCATTACCTTAGCTAATCAAATGGAACTAGGAATTTTTAATTAAATGCTAAACTCAGAATAAAAGATTATGAAGGTTCGACTACATCAGTATTTACGAGTATATCTTTTCTTTTATTCTTGCATTATTTGAGTCCCCCTTCATACATGTCATACACAATAGCCCTCTTACTTCTTTTCAGTGTTTTGAGCTAAAGGATATTTTGTTTTAGGAACATTCTGAATGCACTACACAAAATAGGTTCTCACTTTTACCAGATGTGGTGACCTATCTTGAAGATGATCCCTAATGCTTCCCGCCTCATGATATTCATGTTCTTATGTAGCCATTCCCCTCCACGATGAATAGGGCTGACTTTTGTATACAACAGAATACACAGAAATCATGGGGTTTCACTTCCAAGGCTAGCTAACAAAAGACATTGTAGCTAATGTCTTTCTCTCTTCTGGATCACTTGCTCAGGCAGAAGCCAGCAGAGATGGGGACACTCAACTAGTCTGATAGAGAGGTTCATGTGGCAAGAAACTGAGACCTCCTGCCAAAAGCCAGCAAGGAGCTAAGGCATCATGTCAACAGCTGTGTGAGTGAGCCATCTTGGAACTGGATTTTCCAGCCCCAGGCAATTCTTCAACTGCCTGCCAACCTGGCCAACATCTTAGCTGCAACATCTTTAGAGATCTAAGCCAGAACTAACCAGATAAGCTGCTCCTGAATTCCTGATCTACAGAACCTATGCAGTAGTAAATGTGTATTGTTTTAAGCTACTACATTTTGAGACAGTTTGTTACACCTCAATAGATAACTAACACACAATTGTAGCACTGATGCTTAATTTTGCCAATGCCCTCTTACCCAGTTTCACATTTTGTCCCCTCAAAGTCCTAATGAAGGTACTATTATAGTATGTTATGGCTGAGAGTAATCACAGCTATGAAGTGCCAGAATTGGCCTCAAACTAAAGTCTGTCTACTTCCAAGTCCAGTTTCTTAACCATTATACTGAATCATCGAATGCCCTATTTATGTTAAATTGCCAAATTAACTCCGCCAGAACAGGTGCTCGTCAGCCCTGCTATTGGTCTACAAAGGTCTCCCCTACCAGGAAGTAAAACTTCCCAGGCAAAACGTTCAGTGCTTCAAACATTGCCTGTTTTTTACTAGCTTATTAACTACTGTGAAAGAAAAGTACTTAATAGAGCCAACATAAAATTCATATGGTGTGTATTATGTGGTGGGTTACCCAGTAACTTTTTCCCTCCATAGCCTCTATGGGGCTGTTATTTGAGAGAGTCATTATTCCAATGCTATACATTAAACTAGACTAGACTTATGAGTTGAGATCCAGCTACCAATAAAAAGTTTCTTTTTATCACCACATTTTCTCATATTAGGCCAAAAGCAGCACCAACTGGTAAACTTCTTAATCAGTGTACAATCGTCCCAGGTGAGAGAGCTGATTACCCAGCAGAATAGCAAGACTTCCAAAAAGGGTAGTTTCAGGTTTTGCATTTCTAGCTTACTGCCATCTGTCTATACGGCTTGAGGTCCCAGAAAGGGCCGACCAGTAGAAGAGAAACATGTAGAACATCACATGAGATGAGATGGGGTGGGTTAAATAATGATAATGTGTAACTTTATAAAACCGTTTTAAGTTTATAAAATCTCTTTACATATATTTGCTACAAGATATTTAAAATTCTACAAGAAATAATGACAATGACAAAGGTGATGACAATGTCAACAATTACTATCCTTTTTTTATAGATGAGGAAACTGAAGCTCAGGGAAATCAAGTGATTAACTCAAAGTCATGAAGCTAGTAAAAGGACCTGAAACTCAAATCCTGGGCTTGATTTCACAGCTGAAGCTCTTTTTAGAACCTGACTTATGTGTCAATCATGTTTGGATATGTCACTCAGGTGGCACACGGTCTCGCCAATAGCAGACTTTCAATGTATTTTAGTTCCACAGAAAATGAGATGGAGCTTGTATTGCCAGTGGAGGAGGAAGGAAAAATGGGTTTTCATAGAGCTTTTTCATTTGCTTTACTTCCATTTCTTCTTTCCGTGAATATTGAGCAAACATACGAAAGAGGAAAAGCAAATGAACAGTCGTGGAGCTAGATTCCAGAGTGATACCCCAAGTGGAGACACCTTTTCTCATCTTCCTTTGCATTCTTGCTCCTTACAAATGGTGCGTTTCATGGAGAATATTATGCATTCACTGGATAATTTATTACAGGTATGAGGGGCATCTGGATGGATATCCCTTCCTGCCTCACCTCCCGGCACATTATCATTTAAACAATCAGAGTGAAAGGTGGGCCACGGCAGCATGGATTTCACAAAAAAAATCCCTGGCTGGACCTTTCCCTTCTGACCATCGTTGCTTCAGTGCAGCACAGATTAGATAATAAACAGCTCACAAATGCAGTTGCTTTTATTCAATTCAGCTATAGCCAAGCCCATTAATTAAAGCCAGATTCCCTGATAACCTCATGATACTTAGTGAGGACTAGGCCGGTATTCTATTTTAAGAGGCAAATTGCAATTTAAATGAAGGTGTGAGTCCCTTCTTTTTCTACCCTTCCTCCTCCTTCCCCCTCCCCCTCCCTTTCTTTCCCAGCAGCACATTGATAATGATAAAGCCATCTCACCCGGGATGCGTGCTCTGTGTGTTTCCTGTCTGTCTGCTTACCACGAGCAAAGGCCTTAAGAAGAGTTGATAACCACTTTACCTGTGTTCCCGTCATAGAAAAGTAACGCTTGAATATAAACACAGCAGCCATCTCAGTTGTGTGTGTGGGTGTGTGTGTGCGTGTATGTGTTCTGTGCAGCTGCACCAAACTTTGCATCAATTTCATTAATAAAGTTACTTACAGAGTGTTAACTTTTTATTCTTTCTTAATTTAGAAAATATTTAAATACATGATTTTTCTTTAAAAAACCATTGTGAAAGACACATTTGATTTACATTACTTTGTGTGGATGGAAACATATGCTGGTAAAAAAAGAAAAATCATCACATTTCCATGAAAATATAAGCCTAGAAGCTGGGCTCAGTTGCCCAGTATCATATTATTTCTTTTTGAACGCGCTTAAATTTTCTTTTCCTTTGGTTTTCTTTTCCTTTTTCACTTGATAGAGTTACTTATTCACGCTAATATATATATATACATATATATATACATATACACATACACACGCACACATGCCTTTTTTCTATGGGATTTAGAGTTTCAGAACTGTGTGTTCAAACTATTAATATCCAAAGGACTCATGGTGAACTCTCAACAGGCAGTTCTGATATAAATTGTACTCTCCATGTAAAAGTATAGTCTTCAGCTATTAAGTACAATGGATGTGGTTTCTGAGTGCGTGTCTAAAATGATTTAAACGCCTCATAATATATGACTGAACTTAAATGAGTACACTTAAAATACTGCAAGAACAATCATCAATTAGAATAACCTTTAAACTTCTATTGTTAACTGGAACCCCAGTTTGAAATTTGGACTGAATTTTCCACAGCTTATTATAGTCATTAGAGCTTATCGCTGGGGTTGTGATATGCTGGAGTTCCATAAGCACATACAAATCATAGAGCCCTAATTTTCTCAAGGAAGTCTAGCCTCCCTTAGTATTTTCATACATTTTTAAACTGCTACCATGGAAGCATAGGATTGTACTAAATTTGACAAATGGTTACTTTTTAACTATGGAACTTAAACAAGACTCTTAACAAATGTATTCCATTTGCAGACACTAGCCTAGGTCTGCCCCCATTGTAAAGGGTGTCAGATGATTAGTACCAATATTAACTGGCATTTGTAATTGCAATCAAATGACATTATACCTCGAATATTCTCCCATTTAAAATGTTATCTTCCTATATTTGAATTGTGTGTCAACAAATGGGGATTTGCGGAGACTCTTCGAGAGTTAGAATTGATCAGGAGGGGCCAGTAGAAAATGGGACTAGAATCTATGGCAGGGTTTCAATGTGCCTGGCTTCGTGACTTCGTAGCGAAACTATTCCCACCAAAGAACAGTAAAAGCAAAATTCACAAAGATAAGCTATTTGGGACTTTGAAACAATATATCAAAAGATTAGAAATAATTCATTTGTAATACTTCACTTGAGTTGATTGACTCAAAATCAATACAATCATTTTATGAAAATTATCTTTAAATCCTTGTACCATGTGTTTAGAAAGAATAAGACAACTCTGTAACTTTAATAAATTGAATATCACTAAAACATTCAGTGGGGATTTGATTCCTTAGTTACTAGCCATCTGGGCTTTGGAGTTAGTCAGACCTGGTTCACACTTGATCTCTTCTGAGCATGAGGTAGTAAACTTGGAGCAAGCTGCTTATTTTTTTAAAGCCTTCATTTCTTCATCAGTGAAATAAGGGTGCAGTAAACTTCATAGAGTTGTTGTGAGACTTAAATAAAGTATGGTATATAAAGGCTCTAAACAGAATTCTTGGCACCTAGTAATATATAAAATAGTAAAAATTATTATAATGGCAGGGAGCCTATGTAGTGATTTACCAGTGGCCCAACCATCAATACATTTTTACATATGAACATTTTAATTTTATCTCATAAATATCATTATTTCAAGTATTACCTGATCTTTCATAGAACTGTGTGACTACATGGTAGATGATGTCTGACTCCTTGAGGTTATCTGAAACATAAGACTAAGAGATTTCATTCTTGGAGCACTGCGTCACACACATACACACACATTCATACACATGTCTTCGTGCAAATGATAATTCCTAGCTTCTGTAAATGCAGAGCTATCCCCAAATGAAAATCTTAAGAATCTACTATCAGGTCTTGGTAAGAGGGCTAAAGATCATAGATTCTCTCTCCTCTGCTGGTTCATGTTTCTCGCCTGTTCAAATTCAGTTCAGCAGACAGAGCCCCAAGAAAACTGATTTCTCCACTACTTTACAGTATCCTTGGAACCATGGAAGGTTGTTTGAGGTTATTTCTTATTGTTCTTAAATATGATGGTCTTTAGAGTCAGCTCTGCATTCTAATTTTAGTTCCCACACTAGCTTGATTTGTGACTTGGATTACTTATTTAAACTACCGGACCTTCTGTTTTCTCATTCATAAAATTGTAATACTATTCCAAGGGTTTACATGAGGGTTAAGTAAGGAGTAGCTTATTTAAAAATGTGCCCCAGTCCCAGGCATAGTAAATTCTAGATTTATATTTTTTAATACCTGCCTATACCTATTTTGAGTTGATTTTGAGTCAATCAACTCAAGTGAAGTATTACAAATGAGTTATTTCTAATCTTTTGATATATTGTTTCAAAGTCCCAAATAGCTTATCTTTGTGAATTTTGCTTTTACTGTTCTTTGGTGGGAATAGTTTCACTCCAAAGTCACGAAGCCAGGCACATTGAAACCCTGCCATAGATTCTAGTCCCATTTACTACTGGTCCCTCCTGATCAATTTTAACTCTCGAAGAGTCTCTGCAAATCCCCATTTGTTGACACACAATGCAAATATAGGAAGATAACATTTTAAATGGGAGAATATTGGAGTTATAATGTCATTTGATTGCAATTGCAAACGCCAGTTAATATTGGTGGTAATACCTATTACCTATTAATAGGTAATATCTATTTTTCAGTGGTTTCGTGGTATGTCAAGTTGACTAACTGAACTATATTCCCCAGAATTGCCCTTCTAGTGTTTTCCCAGATAGTCTGAGCTATAAGAGATTTTTTTTCAGAAGAGCCGGAGGATGGAAGGAAAGTAGTAGCTCTTTCATATCATAAACATGCCTTCTCATGTAGTTTAATCAGACTCTAGATGCTGCTATGAAGGTATTTTATTGATATAATTAAAGTCCCTAATCAGTTGACTTTAAATTAAAGAGAGTATCATGGTGAGCCTGACTTAGTTGGAAACGCTTTGAAAGAGAACTTAGCCTCCAAGAAAGAGAATGAGAGAGAGAAAGAAAGAGTCGGGGAGGGGAAGAGAGAGAGAGAGAGACCCACCTGTGGATAACAGACTCTAGCTTGTGCCCCTATGGGGTTCCAGTCTACTCATGATCTTCCCTTCTCAGCTACCCTATGGACTTTGAACTTCTTAGTCCCCAAAATTAGTTGCATAAGCCAATGACCAATGCATTGGCAGATGGGTGGGTGGATGGATGGATGGATGGATGGACAGACAGATAGACAGACAGACAGACAGACTGACTACTGGTTCTGTTTCTCTAGTTGAACTTGGACTGATACGATACCTGATTTTGACTATGCTTTCATTTCATTTAGTCACCACTTCTATTCCTGGTATGGAGGGGCAATGCCGAATAGAAGGAAAAAACAATAAATTTAGATTCAAGATGGGAGAATGTCCCAAGGCCATCATCTTTAGCAACATGGAAACATGGTCAATAATTTAATCTCACATGTGCAAATGTGAATGAAATTGTCACCACATTATTTACTGCATAATAAAGACTCAGTAAATGTTTTACCCCATTCCTTCTCTCCCTCCCTCTAATATCACAAGATTTAAGAGGAATAAAGTGAACTATGGTGTGTATTTTATTTTATTAATTTAAGGAACACTTTTTCAGAACTTACTATGTGCCAAGCACTGTTAACAGTGATTTACAAACATGAACTCATTTAATTCAGATAACAATCCCATGAAGTAGGTGATATCATAATCACCTCCATTTTACAGATGAAGAAATTGAGCAGAGAGGTTAGATTATTTGCCTAAGGTCACACAGGTGGTAGATTGTAACCCACGAGGACTGGCTTAGGATTTGAGGCTACTATATTATATTATGTACATGGAAAAAAACCCATGAAATATATAAAAGGTTAAATGCAATAAAATTTAAAGTATTATTATATCAGTTTTCTAGAGCTTCCATAACAAAATAGTATTCACTAGGTGGCTTAAACAACAGACATTTATTTTCTCACAGTTTGAGAGGCTAGAAGTCCAAGATCAAGGTGTCAGCAGGTATAGGTTCTCCTGAGGCCTCTCTCCATGGATGACAGATGGCCACCATCTTTCTATGTCCTCACATGGTCATTCTTCTGTGTGTGTGCACCCCTGATGTCTCTTTGTGTGTCCAATTTTTCTCTTATAAGACACCAATCAGATTGGCTTAGGGCCCACACTAATATCCTTGTTTTAATTAATTGCCTCTTTAAAGGCTATATCTCTAAATAGAATCACTGCCTGAAGTACTGAAGCTCAGAGCTTCAGCATGTGAGTTTTGAGGAAACACAATCCATCCCATAGCAGGTACTATTGCTAGCATTAATAGTACTGCTATAATAAATAATAACCCACTTACATTAGGTGCTGAGTAACTGAATAGTGAGTGATTTAGAAAATAAATAAATAAATAAGTAAGTAAAAATAGAAGAGCTCATCTTGAGCTGTGCTAGGGCATCCAATCATTTTCTAGGTTCTGAATTCTTGAAAATTGTAGATCATTCTGTTATTTCTTACCTGGTCAATATTATATCTTACCTATGATGTAGTGAGGATTTAGGAGACTGCAGATTTGGTCATTTATTGATTAGACTTTAAATTCTGCTGCATTACTAGCCAATGTGTTATTTTAAGCCAAGGAAAATGTGCTCCATGTGAACCTGTACGTTTCAAAGTTGTCAGGAGAGAAATCAGTGTCTTGAGGACCCTGAGAAATTTTCTTGAGAGAAAGTGAGAAATAAGGCAAGGATAACTAAGAAGAAAGACAGCGCCCAAAAAGGATTTTCAAAATGTGTTTGAAGCTGGGACAATAGATTGGGAGCAGTCAGGATAACTTAAATTTCAATAACTGGGAGACTATACACATTTATCATTGCTCTGTAGAAAGGAGAGTTTCCTTCAAAGGGAGGCACTAGCCAAAGTCAACAAGTGATCTTGTTTTGTAGGTGAGCAGGGCAGATGTAAGGATTATTTTCTCCCATATTCTGAGCCGTTTTGCTTAATATATGTGTGATGAGCAGAGGATCTTTTGTTGAATTGTAGTCGTTCAACTTGTTCTAACTTTAAAGGGAGATACGAAGGGGTCTTCTTACTCCACCAGGCTGCTCACGTCCCCTGTTTTGCTTAACATGTGGAAGAGGAACCCTGCAGGGTTATTTCAGTACCTATATGAAGGAGGAAAATGAGAGGAGCTTCCATTTACCCAGCCACTGAGGTTTTCACAGATTCTCTCTCATCATTATAACAAGCTTATAAGGGAGGTGTTATTAGAATCCTCATTTTATGGGTGAGGAAAGGATTTTACAGGAAGTAAAGGATCTAGATCAGAGAATATTCAGGATTTGGGCCCTGAATAAATGGAGTATAAATCTAGAACCCTTGTGTTTAATAAGCTAAAGAAAAATATTACTATTACCCCTCATGCTTTCTCAACAATGTGAGGATGTGTAGGTATTAGCTATCGTACGAATGAGGACATTAAAACCAAAAAAGATTGGGTAATAATTTGCGTTATGTCACACAGCTAACAAGTCATAGAACCAGGACGGTATTCCAGGTCTTTGTAACTCTGAAATCTTTTCCAGGTTTCTCTGTGTTTCTCTTAGGATGGGTCATAGAGGGAGATAACAGCAATATTAACACATTACTTCATTCTTTGACTAAGAAAGTACTGTATCCTAAATAAACAGGTATTCTGACTAGAATATTTATAAAGGTTAATGAGAAACAAAATGAACTGAAAATCAGCAGGGAAATATTCTTAGCTATAAATACCAAACTTAAACATTTCTAATTATACAAAAAAAAAAAAACAGCAACAACAAAAAAAAAAACCCAAGCCAAAAGTCACAATTTTTGTCAGATGCAGATGAATCCACTGAACAACATTTTTACCATTTTCTGTTTCTATTTTCAGGTTACAATTTATTGAACATTTTCAACATCATTCTGCCCAATCAAATATTGCTGGATTATGATATAGGGCCTCAAAAGGGGGATTGAAGACTCAACTCTTAAACAAGGAATGTCTCTCAAAATCAAAGAAAATAATTTTTGATTTCTTCCATCTTTCTCTATTAAAATTGTAAGAGTGTATTTTTTTATCAGAAGGTGGAAAAGTAGTAAAAGAGAAGGAGTCGACTATGTCTTTTTTAATAGAAGTAGGCTTTAGGGAAGCTGACAACACACATCTGATAGAGGCTTCTTTTTCACCTAGAGTATTGATGATTCTTAAGGGGAAGGCCCTGGTGACATCTATGAGCATCGACTTGGGCAGCCTTGATGAGCACAGTGACAACAAATTTCCAATTTTGGGGAAGGACCAGAGTGGAATAAGATTAATTCAAATTGAGTAGAGAATCCAGGGCAAATGCCCTTGGCCCATGAGAAATCTCTCAACAAGTTCCAAATCACTTTATACCTGCCATGGATTGCCTTAGTCTATTAAGCTAGCTTTTACTAAAGCCAGTTCTCTCTTATACTGATAAGAAAAAAAGAAAACCAAAGGGGGTCAGATAATAACTGGCCCTAGGTCACAGAGCTGGCAACTAACTGAATTCCTCGTCTATCAGACTAACAGCAACATCTTTGTTGGTCATATCTGCCCTTATTACAAACTCCCCGCTTACTAGACCCAGGAGGCCTCACAGTGTGTACCATACCTAAAAACAGCGACAGGCAATGTCACCTTCTTTTCCCTTTGCCTCCCTGTGGCATTCATCATCCTGCCTTCCCTATTTCTGTTAATAGCACCAACTTTTTCCCCAAATCACGCAGACCCAAAATGCTGTTGAATCCCCCTCCCCATCCTGCTAATTCTGCTTCTACAATGTCTCCAAAAGTTATTCTGTTCTAAACATCCCAACTGCCGACATTCAGTATAGGACACCATCTCCTATCTCTCATTTATACTGCAACAATGGCTTCCTTAACTTCTCTTCTTTTTTCCAGCCACACTGCGTTCTAATTCATCCTTTCTCAATCTATCTTTATGCAACATCCAAATGAAGCTTCCTAACATGTCGTCATGTCATTCCCCTAATCAAAAACGTTTTAGCCCAAATCATCCCAAGTGATCGTTACTGTATCCCACCTCATTTTAAAAGCCATATACCAAGTCTTCCATAAATATATTCCATGCTGTATATGTTGAATGTAATCCTTTAAATTCATTAGTGTTTGTTCATGACTTTGAGGTGGCACATATTTATTACTTCCTTCAATTTTCTTATCCCTACCCTATTACTCTGCTTATTTCAGCTAGGTCAAACCTAACCAAACAGGCTATAATTAAATTGTCAAGGCCTGTCTAGTGCTAACCTCTCACGTTTAAGCAGAAGGAAAGAAATTCGTAAGAAGATTAACGCACTACACATCGCACATCATTGGGTTAACGCTTAGGGGGAAGAGGGAGAGGCTGCCTAAGTAGGGATACTGTGTGAGCAGCATCCGCTATACAGGAAAGGAAGTGAGGAGGGGACTGTTAGACAAGATAGAAATGGTAAGCCATGCTCTAGAGCAGAAAACCAAGATGGACCAGAAAAGGAAGATAAATCTATGTGTTGGGAAGTACAATCCTACTTTCCTTAAGCCAGTTCCCTGATGGCTGCCCATCTACTATTTTTTAAGGACCTAGGACTAACCAGTATCAGATTTCTATCTAATATTTACTTTTAAATGTTTTTCTAATACTTACGTTTAATACACAGCTTATATCTTCCCTTACGTGTTTTCTTCACGTGAACAAGTATAAAAATGGTGTTCTCGCTATCAGTCTAAGCAACATGTGTTCATCAACAGGGCCCTTGCTAGCAGAAGTCACAGGGTGAAGAGGACAATTTTCTAGTATAGGGAATCTTACCCTTCACAGTGTAATACAATGATAGCATGTAAAGAAAAAAATAAAAATAAAAAGGATAAAAAAGGGAGCACATTACACAGGCTACAGTACTGCAAGTAATTCAAATAGTTATGTTAAAATGGAAATCACATAAATATTAGACATGTGCCTTTCCGGGTCCAGACTCAGCAGACCAAATCGCCAACAGGAATGAATTTTAATGCCTAGTTTATAACCTCGGAGATGCCTGAAAATCTAACACCGTTGTGGTTAAAATGTAATACTATTAAAGCATTAGAGCAATTAACAATTCTGCAGGGAACATTCCCTGCTGGAACATTCACATTGGGAAACTAAGCTATTTCTGATCATTTAGGATGGAATGTGTCTAATTTATTGATCTGTAAACATTACCAAAATATTTGACCCCAAATATTGAGTTGCATTACTAAACAATTCAGTCTCTCAGTGGAATAAATGCAAATATCAACATAAAAACTGACATTTATGCTGGTTTACAGCTTCCCATTTTTATGAACATAGTCATTTCATTTTAAATCACTTGGGTCTTGAAAGCACAGTTAAGAAAACATTACAGCCCCACAATGCAGGTGCCAATAGAAGCGTTAGGTCACGGAACGGTTGCTTTGCAACCTATGTATGGCTTCGTTTTCCACGTTCTAATGTGTTACAGCGAACTCCCTCAGCAGCAACTCCATTAAAAAGTATGGTTTTGGTAATGGTTTGCTTATTAGTAGGAGAGCAACTCCTGCTTATTATGAAGACTTATAAAGAGGTTAGTCACAACAGCTCTTAACTTTCACAAAGATCAAAAACTGTATCTTACAAACCCTTGGACAACAGGGAGCGAAAAGAAAATGACATTTAAATCTATACCTCAAAATATTCTTGTTTCTTTGTTTTAGAGGACACAAAATTAATGCTTCATATAAAATCAAAACTAAATTTATCCCTCAGACCCAGGGCTGATCATACACAGAGGAATCATGCTCAGTTGTATATATATGCTTGAAATCCCAAATTCCCACCAGTTAGGTTATTCCTTGGTTAAAGCAGTGTGTTTTCAAAAGGTCTCTTTTAAAACAAAATTGTGTTTTCTCTGGTGAGTCGCCCTTCTGTATATTAACATATTTAAATTTTGATTTGTTTCTCAGTGACTGTCTTAGGAGACAGAGAAGGGTTCTGCAAGATTAGCCACAGAATAGGTAAATCTTGTTTCAGGGCAAAGGGGAAGAAGAAATGAGCTGGAACATGGCCCACAGGTAGGCCAGGAGCTCGACGTTTAAAGAGCAGGTTAGAACCATTAACAATGTAAGTCTCGAACATGAGGGATTGCTTAGGGTATAGTGATTTCCACACGAAGATGGGGTACACAAGCAAAACGTACCCAGTTTGTAATACTGCTGGGAGGCAACCCTTCTAAAGTCTCCACAAAACCTTAAGAAGCCATTAGGAGTACAATGTACATAGAATATCAGTTACATATGTAATCTACTAGTAAAAAAAATAAAAAAAAAAACCCGGTTAATATGTTTGGCATTGTTCCTAGAACCCAGTGTTGGGAGAGGAAATCTGTCATGAGCCCTGAGCCCTGAGCCCTGCACTTCTTGCTGGGTATAAGAATGCAAAGCCTGATTGCTCTTTACCCAAGCATTTCTCAGAGTTGTATTTGCAGTGAACTCACCATGAAGGATGAAGACATGTCACCTTGTAGTTCTAAAAGCACATTTGTTTGCTTTTAGCCACAAAATGGTGAGTTCTCCAAATCTGATGTTCCTTAGTGGCAACGAAATCTTCCTATGCACTCAGCATACATGGTGGCCCTTAATCACATTGGCCCCACGTTAAGAATAGTGTGTGTGGCAAGGGACAAGAACTGACATGTGCTGATGCTCATGGTGCTTGCTGTGCCATGAGTAATAAAATGTCCTTTGTCTCTGGGCCAGCAACCTTGTGTCTTCTCAGCATCCATAAAACAGATGAGCCTATCAACTAAAAAGTTGTGTTAAATCCCAGACCTGACACATAGGAATTTCTCAACAAAAGCAGCAATTACTGTAAATAAAAAGTAACTATTTACACAGCTATACCAGGAGAAGGCATAATAAAGAAGAACTAGGAAAGCATTCCAAGATTTGAAATCATGGGTGAAGGCTTTGAAATACAATAATTATACTATAGCAAAGTATAATGCAATCAGGCAACCGATGACCAAGGATCACTCCTTTCTCTGGTCAGTCTAAGAGGGCAAAAGCAAGTTTACCTTTAGAATTAGTTTCATGCATAATCCTTATACAATTCAGGACTCTCTATTATTCTAAAATTTTGCCTCTTTTATTAGCATATATAGGATTTCTTGCCATTCTTAGAAATAGCAAAACAAACATTAATTTTATACCCAATACTGTTCCAAGCACCCTATAAATATTAATAATGTAATCCACAGAGTAGCTCTATGAGGTAGGTACTATTATTGTTATCCCTATTTTACAGACAAAGAAACTGAGGCACAAAGAAGTCAAATAACTTGCTCCAAAGCACCCAGTTAGTGAATGGCAGAGCAGAGATTTGAACTCAGGTAGTTTAGCTCCAAAGACTGTTCTTACCTAGTACATTATAAGATTTCCTAGGAAACAATGGTTAATAAAGGGCTGAAAAAAGGAAAATTAACATTTTGAACACCTCCATTGACAGGTATATTTGTAAAATTATCTCATGTAATCTCCTCCTTAAAGGGAAAGCACTATCATCATTTTTATAGACAAGGAAACTAGGACTCAAAGAAGATATTAATATCTAATTCTGGCCAAGATCACACAAATAGAAAGAT
The DNA here is from genome assembly GCA_004026545.1 of Mormoops blainvillei. Lineage (NCBI taxonomy): Eukaryota > Metazoa > Chordata > Mammalia > Chiroptera > Mormoopidae > Mormoops > Mormoops blainvillei. Next base: position 26,806 of record PVJD01002737.1, on the reverse strand, counting down.
GGAGAAACCAGAATTTGAATTCAGTTTTAATTTATTCCAAACCCTATGTACTTTCTATTACACAAAATGGTTCCTTCAAGACACTTAGAAAAAAAGAATATGGAAAAAAGACAAATTTTTCCGATAAATAATTTTTGTCTATGATAAGTCCCTTTTGACTTTAATGGAAATTGAAAACAATAGAAACTGTTCAAATGATAGAGTAATCTTGTCATTAGATGCTTTCTGTATTATTTGAAGGTGTTTGTTTTCTTGTTTGTTTACTATGCCTAATTTTGCATATAACAAATTCTTTTATTGAGTATTTGCCAATCAACTTAACATTGGAGTGGATTCTATGACTATACTAAATATCTAAATTACAGTGGTATTTTAACCTGTCTGAGGCTCACTTAAAATGCCAGAATAGCGTAGCTTGAAGAGATTCCTGAGGCAACTTAATCTCTCTTCTTTGAGGAAGTCAAGGCCCAGAAAGGCCATTGACCTGAGGCTGGATCACCGAAAGAGCTATCACTAAGGTCTCACAAGCCCTACATTTCTGTACTTTTGTGAGCCTGTGATATACTTTTACACTAAGTATATCACAGGTAGTGAATTTTGAGTACAGTTGATCTGAAGCAAGAGTAAAAATCAATACACAAAAACATTTTAGAAATTTTTATAGCCTGAGGGCCCCCAATCCTCACATTTTGGGGTTCATACCTATCCTTTTCAGGTCTCCCTGGCCGACCTACCTGTAACACATCATTCAAGTTAATGACTTTCTTAATGGACAGGGCCAAATGTAGAACACTATCTAAGATATTCCTGGAATTACCAACAAAACAATTAAGTTTCCCAATTATCTCCATGTGCCTGTAACAGAGTTATCCATATATTTATCTGCCAATGCCCTTTTTATGTCAATTATAGATTTCACCGTGTTTTTCTTTCTTTTCCTTTTTATCCTCACCCAAGGACGTGCTTATTGATTTTAGAGAGAAGGGAAGGGAGGGGTAAAGAGAGGGAGAGAAACATCGATGTCAGACAGAAACATCCATTGGTTGCCTCTCCTATGCATCCTAACTGGAGACTGAAACTAGGCATGTGCCCTGACTGGAATCAAACCTGGACCTTTTGAGTTTATGGGATGACGCTCCATCCAACTGAACCACACCAGCCAAGGCTGTATTTTGCCATTTGATATATATAGTATTTCCTGAGCCAATCCCCAGTGACCACTAACCTGATGTTTTTCACAACCACTCTAAAGTATGTCCAAACATCTCTTGCAGTTCCCCTATCACAACCTCTGATGGACATACACTGCAGTTCTCTTCACTTCAGCGGTCCAGACAACACCAAGCCCTTGTTCTCTGTGCCCAAAAGTCCTTCCTCTCCCTTCTTTAGCTGGCTGCCTCCTCTTCCTATTTCCAGTCCTAGTTTCCCTACCACTTTCCCAGGAAAGACCCTCTGGACTATCCCCAGAATGCCTTAACATTCTCTCCCTGTTCTCCAGTATCCCATGCTCCTGTGCTCCCCTCTGTCATAACATCCTTTGTCCTGTGTTGTAATCATTTGCCTACGATTCTGTCTCCAGCACTAGACTGTGAGCTGTAGAGGCCTGGCAAAGGCTGTGTCTAGTTTATCATTTAATTCTCTGTGGCCAGCTCAGTCCCTAACACAAATAAGAGCTCAAGGAATTTGAGTTACATGAAATATTGAATAAACGAATGAATAAACTTTCATTTTTACTTGCCCTAATTAGAAGTACTGCCAGTCCTTTGGAATGCCTGGCCTCTTATTTTACAGATTTAGAATTCCTATACTTAATTCATAAGTTTAGTTTTCTTTAAATGCTTCCATATTTTCCCTGTCCTCTTCATTATCCTTAGTTCTCTTATTCAGGAAGTAGGCTAGATATTAATTTAAGCCAATTTATTTCTAATAATCTGCAAAGTAAAAATTTTCACAGTATCGTAATGCCCCTGTAGGGAAGAGAGGCTCCTAACAAGCACTGCCTCAGAGGCACCCAAAAAGAAGCTAAAAAAGTAACTGCTAATCATTTCATACAACCTCATCGTTCCTCAGCTAACCTAGAGAAGCATGCCCCACGCGGACTGCTCCTCCTGGGAGGCCGCACGTGCCCTCCCATTCTCTGTGCATCCGAGTGCGTGTGTGCCTTTGGGGGGAAGTTGACGCAGGTTCTAATGAATCAATTTGAGTGAGCGGGGTCTGGGTCCCATCATGCGACTTCAGCCACACTTCATCTTTCATGTATCACAAGTGAGCTGCACCAGGCTTTTTTTTTTCCAAAGGAATAAAATGCCTTTAACCATTCTGAACAAATCGTTCTCACCAGGCTCCAAAGTGCTCAAACATTCAGCTCATTTCTCATAATCCGTAATTAAACCCAAGACTCACTTGGAATGATAAAGAATGGTATTTGTACATGCTCAGCCATATTAGCATGGGAAAGAGCACACAGGGAAATCGGATACAGCAAACTCAGCTTCTCAAGGTGAATAAACATATGGAATGATTTTTTTTTTTTTTCTGGCAAAGCTATTGGAGCCAAGGGCAGTTAAAAAATTCTGGTGACATTTGTCTGGTTTCAAGAAACATTGAGGTGAGAATTAGATGGACTAAATAAAAATCATATTAAAAAATAAGTAAATTAGACCCAGGGAATAGCTTCTCCACCATATGTCACTCCGCACATATTTTCACAGGATGGGTTTCACTAAATAATTGATCATAGTCATGATCCATTTTAACTAACATTTATTTGGTGACTGCCAAGGGTGCCAGGCGCTATGCAGGTTAGCAAATTTTATCAATTTACAAATGAAGAAACAAGCTCAGAAAGGTAACTGACTTGCCCCTGATTAAAACCATGTGTATTGCTCTGCCCTAACTTGCAGGTACTCTATCATCTTTGGTTAGAAATAATCTTACAATTCCTCAAGATAAAAAGAGATTCTTTCAGGATGGGCAGACACCAAAACAGAGAGAGAATCCCTGCTATGTATCAACACCCGAATGCATTAACACGTAGGAAGCTCAGGGGTTCCCATGCATCCACCAACACCTATGCACTGACCTTTATTCGCCACCAGCTATATTTCCAGCTGAGTTCTCACTTCTCATAAAACACCTCTGCTTACATGGTTGCCCACTACTTGGAGTCTGACATCCTCAAGCAGGTGACCTTCTTGACCTCCTCACCCCAGAGAAACAGGTAATCTGTTGAAAGGCCCATAAGCTAGGGCCAGGTGAAGAAAAACAGTGCACAGAAGACAGGTCTTTAAGATGTAAGACCTACTTTCCTGTGCTGGAGAAGTGCTTCTTTAAACCTGCCCTGTTTCTACCATGTGTCCGGAAAAATGACAAGTTACCTATATTTCTACACTCTGCTCTCCAGTGCTTCTGACCTCGGAACTGACTATGCATTTTTGTGTGTTCTAAGTTTATTTCTATCTGTAATGTCAACACCTACCCTAACATGATGCCCTGACCACCAGTCCTGATGGCTTCCTACCCGGACACTTTGTTTTGAAGTGTTTCACTTGGGCTTCACCTATTTCCAATTAAACCCATTAGGGTCTAAATAAACTCTTGCTTTTTAAGGTGTTTTATCTGCCAGTCAAGCTAAACACTCATATGTGTTACATTATTCACATTTTATAAATGATGAAATCAAGATATCACTATGTAAAGACATTTTTTCAATGTAAACCTAAATAATAAATCCAAAATTTGAACCTCCCCACATATTCTGCTGCTACAGTTCATGCTCTTAACCACCACACCACCATATCTCCCACTGAGATTGAGTGAAAAACACCAAACCTTCCCCCCAGAAAATCGATGGCTACTGAAAATCATCCTTCCATTATCCCAGGCCAGAACTCTTGGAGACATCTGACTTTGAATCATGTCTCTTCTTTATCCCTTATAGCTATATGTTGCCTAGTACTATCAATTCTTTCAGTTAAAACTTTATTTTATTTTTCATTTTCTTCCCACTTCTCTCTCCCCATCATTATTGCAATAGCATTCCAAGTATCTCCCCAATTTTAGTTTTTTTTCTTCCTGCTCTAATACAACCTACATATGTATTGAACAAATCTTATTAAAATATCGTGTTTATCAGAAAAGGTGGAAGTTTTGAGATATGTGACCTTTAAAGAGAAGATACAGGAAGATAAGACAGATATTTTCAAGCGGTTGAAGGACTTCCAAGTTAAAAAAGGATTTACTTTGTGTTTCCAGAGAACAAAATCATGATGGTCCACATAGGATGGGAAGGTGGAAATTTAAAAAATTAATCTTGATATGAAGAAATAATTTGTATCAATTAGAGCCATTACACAATGGATCCCTCTGCATGCACGTTATATTCTGATTCTGTGCTAATGTGTTCAAGCGTAGACTAAATGACTGCTTACCAGAGATATTGGGATGCCAAGATATTAGACTCAGCTCATTTATTTCTTACAACTTTTGGGTTTTTTAATTTTTCAGAGTCCCTAATCAAAGGCCAAGAATGGTTCTCAAATTCATAGGCCATTATCCATCTAACTTTGCATCTCAGAATTCCCAGCATGAATCTCCATTCCAGACTAGTAAATTAGTAGCCACACACCAAGTTTATTCCCTAACTCTATGTTTTGTTCATTGACCCACCAGAATCCCTATCTCCAAACCCTCACCCCAAACAAATCATCTGCTTGCTATAGCAATGTAATATTTCTCTAGGATTTCACCAAAAATATACAGGCTAGGACAAAAGTAGGTTTACTCTTGTGAGTATGACATGAACACAAAGTTTATTCTTATATTACTATTTATTATTGTATTATTTCCTATACGAACAACTGTAAGCCTACTTTTGCCCCACCCTGTATATTATCTCATTTTGTGTTCTCTCACTTTCTCTTTCATTTGAGTCCTAATTCATCCACACAACCTTCCTTGGAGAAAGTATTTTATATTGAAATATGTTTTATTTAGACACCTATTACATGAGGTCATAACTTTGGTGTTATCAATGAGTTTAAGTGTTTCCCTGAAATCATATTCAAATATTTATGTGCAAATACTCATGTGCTGTTATGTAGTGGATATAATTAATTGTATATTTTATTAGCACCTCAAGATGGCTTCACACCAAAAAATAGGTTACAAAAAGTTTTGTTTCCATTTTTAGTCACCCCTCAAATTTTATCATTTCACTGTTCTCTTTCTTATTCATCCACTTGTTTTCTCTCCCAGACTATAAATCTCTTGAAGATAGAGATCATTTCTCTTTCTCATTGACCAAAAGCTGTGAATTCCTTTAGAAAGGAATAGGATTATGTCTTTATCCCAAGTACCTGATGCCTCTAAAATAGGTGTTTTAAAAAATGTTTGTGGATGAAAAAATGAACGTCACACCCCCTACTAGAGCAACTTCCAATTACCTCAGGTATTTCTCAGAATATTCTAAATTAGACCTGGAGATATATAAACATAATGTTTGTCAAATTTGACAATACATTTGAGATATATAAGCACCTTACGATATTTTGTCAGATTTGTCTGTCATAGATGATCTGTCTGAGACATTTTGCCATGCTAGAAGTAACTGCATTCCCTTAGTTTCCTGTTTCGAGGAAACGTCTTTGATATGCCTCTGCAATGAAAGAGGTCAGATATGAAAGTGTGCAAAGGTGCTACGAAAGGATTTACAATGACTGCCCATCAAGGCCACAGAAAGAATGTCCCGGAGACACAGTCTTAGAAGAAAACATCTTACCCCTCAATGGCCGATAGGGCCAGGATGGCGGTACATTTACCCTGGATCTGTTCCACTCTCATTTCCTGGTTTAAATAATAATAATGATGAAAAGTAATTCAGTTCTCTATTCTTACATACGTGCTAAATGAAAGCTCAATTACTAGGCTTGCCCTTGCAGACCCTAGGAAAATTCTGGGTACCTATTAGTATCACTTTTAACGTGGATGATAAACTGAATGGAAATGTGCTTAACATTATCAGTGCAGCTCTGTGCTAAGTATACCATCTAATGTTTTAAAGTGTGCTTTCTCTTCAGAGAACATTCAGGCAGTTGAACTTATTTTAGTAGCGGTTCTTTAATAAGGTGTCTGTATATTAACGAGGAGAGAGAATGGCTGCCATTTGTTAAATGCTTTTTCTCCTTACAATAGAAACTACTCTATTTTGAGTATCTAATATTAACATTTGCTGAGCACCAACAGTGAGCGAGAAACTGTAGTGCATACAAACACATTCTCCTTCTAGGTTTCTGCACTCCATTGGTCTACAGTGGAATGATAAAGCAAGTGGCTGACTTGCAAACTGAATTATATAAAAAGATACAGACCTGGTTAAGCCTGGAAATACTCTAAACAAAAAGCAAACTGTCTAGCACCAAGATACACATATTTGAGTCCTGAACCTATGCCTGGAAACATCCTAAAACTGCCCTTTCCTTCCCTTCCTCCCTCTCCCCTCCCCCCTCCCCCCTTCCTTCTTTCCTTCCTTCCTTCGTTTCTTCCTTCCTTCCTTCCTTCCTTCCTTCCTTCCTTCCTTCCTTCCTTTCTTTCCTTTCTTCTTTCTTGCTTTCTTTTTCACCTAATTTTCATCAGCTGGTGCTGGTTTTGTAGGAACTAGATATTTCAATGCAATATATGTCTCTTGATGATGACTTTAAGTCTTGTTTGTTATTTCAGAATGGAAAAAAAACAACAACTATTCTTACCATTAATAAATTGCATTAGGCTTTTCTGTATGTGATGTTATTTAATACACCCAACTCTCATTTGAACTAGGGGTTGTTACAGATGAGGAATCTCAGGTTCATTAAAAAGTGACTTACTGGGGACGACACAATGGCAGAGGTGGAAATTTAGTGTAGGTCTTATGAGTCCCATCCTATCCAGTTTCTGTAACTTTAAGGAATCCCATGAAGCATATATATTTGCTTTGAGCCTTGTATGAGCAAATCACTGTCTTGTTTTCTGGAACAGAAAAGCAAAAAATTGGATAGTAAGTGATGGCACCTCTCACGAACCTTGGAATTTAGTAGGAGTAGTAAGAGAAATAAGGCATAACCATAAATATCGATGCCAGTACACAGCATGGAATAAAAGACACATGAGCTATTCTAATCAGGTTTCATGTGGATTCAGAAGACGGTAATGTTTGGCAAAACCTCCCTGGATAGGTGTTGGGTAAACTGAACAATGTTCAATAAATGCATACACAAATAAGATGGGAGTATAAACAAAGAAAGTGGTAGAAATCTCAGAAGACTGGAAACATTTTGTCAGCTACTATGGAGGGATGAAAGAAACACACAGAGTGTAATCCCTGTGCTCAAAGACCTTAACAATTAAATTGAGTAGAAAGGAACTAAACATTCAAAATAATTGAAGAACAACCTAGGGTATCACATATAGAAATGAATGGTGAATTGTGTGGCAGAAGCAATAGAATACAGATGGTCCTCAGGGAACAGGTTTTTCAGGTCTTAAGTCAGGTTTGTTCACTAAGAGAAAAGGTATGAAACAAATATTCCCAAAGGCAAAGAGAAGAGAGCATGAGAATAAGGGCTAAAATGCTTTTGGGGTTACTTGTTTGAATTTTTATTGAGTTTCAGGGTACTCAATGCATACAAGGCTAGGTATACAACATTTAGAAGTCTCAGAGATAGTCACAAAAGTGTAACTAAATAAAAAAAAACAAACCAGCCAGGAAACCATGGTGACTGCTGTGCATAGGAAAGGGAGCCCACACATTTGAGTTGAGTGGGAGAGCCAGAAAAGGAGCTAGAATTCCACCACTAGTAGTGTACCCTTGAATAACTCCTTTATTCTCTGGTTCTCAGTTTTTATCATCTATCAGATGGAACTTATAATGACTTCATTGCCTCAATCTCAAGTTTGTAGTGAGACTCCATGAGACTTATTAATGTCATCAACCAAGTGTCAAAGAAACTTGAAGTACTGCTAGCAACTGCAGATGCAATGCCAAATGCTGGGTGGAAATGAAGAGATAACAAAGCACTGTTGCTATGGCAACACAGGCATCCCAATACATCCAGTCATTAATTCAACTAACATTTCTTTGAGAATCTACTAGATTCTAGTCATCATGCTTCTCACCAGAGATCTTATGTCAGAAGAGACAAAGTTAGAATAAAACATAGTTTTAAAACTTCATGACCTCGGTTTGGCAATGGTTTCTTAGATATAACACCTAAAGTACAAGCACAAGATATAAATATAAAGTATAAGATAAATAGATAATGTACACTTCATCAAAATAAAAAATTTTCATTTTTCAAGAGTGCTATCATAAAAATGAAAAGACAACCCGAAGTATAAAAGAAAATATTTGTAAAGCATGTTTGATAAGACCTAATATTTAAATATATGATAAACTATTACAACTCAAAAGTAAAATGACAATTAACCAAATTAAAAATAAGCCAAGGATTTGAATGGACATTTCTCCATAGAAGATAATCAAATGACCAATAACATATGATAAAATTCTTAACATTATTAGTCATCATGCAAATGCAGGTCGAAACCTCAATGAGATAACATTTCACATGGCTATAATAAAAGAGATGGACAATAAAAATTGTTGGCAAGGATGTAAAGAAATTAGAACCCTCATACATTGATGGTAGGAATGCAAAATGGCATACCCATTTTGGAAAACAGTTAGGTAGTTCCTCCAAAAGTTAAACAGAGTTATTATATGACCCAGCTATTCCATTCCTCGGTATACACCAAAGTGTGTGGAAACACATATTCACACAAAAATATGTACTGGAATATTCTTAGTAGCATTATTTATAATAGCAAGAAAGTGGAAATGTAAATGCCCATTAATTGATGATAGTCAATTAATTTGTTGATAGTCTATAAACAAAATATAGACTATCATTCAGCCATTAAAAGGGATACATTAGTGTCACATGTTTCAAAAGATAAACTTTAAAAATACTATTTGATGTGAAAGAAGTCTATCTGTCCAAGAAGGTAATATATTTTATGGTTCAACTTATATGAGCCATCCAGAATAGTCAGAGAACGTAGATTAGTTATTGCCAGGGGTTGGAAGGAGGGACAAATGTGAAGTGACTATGAATGGCCGTGAGTGTCCTTTTGGGATGGCAGAAAGGCTGCACTGCCATTAATATATAATAATAACACTGGAAATATATTAAAACCACCAAAGTGTACACTTTAAAAAGATAAGTTTTATGGTATGTAAATTATATCTCAATTTTTTTGATAAGACAGAGTTCTTTCTAATGAAGGAGTGCAAAAGACAATGGGAAGGAAAGAAATCACTATTTACAGTACAAAACAAACAAATTTATTGTTCAATATAATAAGCATTGGTGAGTTGTGTCATACATATAAAAAAGATACAAAATAAGAGCTAATAAGAGGGGGCCCCCCAAAACAGAATTGACTTATAAAAATTGTGTATTTATTCTCACATTTAAACTTCAGTCACCTGCAAAGTACTCCACTTGATGCAATACACCTTGAGACGTTTTTTCCACTGATCAAAATAGTTTTTGAACTCGTCGGTTTTGATACCGTTTAGTGCTTCTGCCGTTTTTTGCTTTATCTTTTCCACATGGGCAAAACATTTCCCTTTGAGGACTTTCTTCAACTGTGGAAATGAAAATAAAACTGCTTGGCGTGAGAGCAGGTGAATAGGTATGGTGGGGCATGGGGGTCATGCTGGTTTGGTCAAAACCTGCTGAACACTCAGCCCAGTGTGGGCAGGTGCGCTTGTAAATCACCCATCACGAAATGGGCAAACACATCGAAAGGGTCTTCAAAAAATTCACGGAAGCCAAATGCAGCCTCTCACAACAGCACCAGCTGGCACACTGACACAGGTGGGTTCCTAGAACACTCACTTAGTGGGGGAAACCTGTACTACAAGGGGCCCAGCCTCCAGAAGATAATTTTGGTTTATTGGGGGTCCCCCCCTTCGTATTTATTGAGCACTCACTATATGACCGGTATTGTTCTAAGTATTTTACATGTCATTAACTCATTTAATCCACATGACAAATCTTTGAACTGGGTACTATTATGTCTCCATTTTTCAGGAAAAGAAAAAAAATACTAAAGCATGGAGTGGGAAAGAAACTTGCCCAAGGTTATATTACCCATAAATAACAGAGCTAGGATTTGAACCCCAAGAAGTCAGGCTCTCGTGTCCATACCCTTATCAGGAGGCAATGTCATTTCTTTAGAAAATATAAGGCACAATGTGCATATAAAAAAAATCTTACTAAGTCTCAGTTCACGGAATCATTGAATCTCGGGGATAAAATTTATGTATTCCCTCTTCCTACTTCGTGCCAAAATCCCTATACAACAACCTGCCCAAATGATCTTTGTATCCTGCCTATTTTGTATACTTCCTGAAAGAGAAAACTCAGTATTGACCCAAACAATTAACTTGATCTTTGAATAGCACTGGCTATTCTGAAAGTTCTTCCTTGCATTAAGATTGTTTGCTTCTTTCAGGAAGCAGCTCTTTCTTGGTCAGGTTGCCTGCAAACAGAGTCTAAGATGGGGATTTAGGTAGATAGGATTTATTGGCAGAGTGCTCTTAAGAATGAATCTGTAAGGGAGAAAAGAGAATGGGATAGGGACGTGGAACTATCCCAGCAGGAATGTAGTCACAGTCAAGTATAATCTTAGCCCCGTACATAGGATAAGGCTCATTAGAGCATAAACCACAGCACAGAGTCGCCCACCTTGAAGCATCAATGTGTCATGAGCCACAGTGGTGGGGAGGGATGAGTAACCCTGGGCAAGGCAGCCAGGATAAGGGGACTGGGCAGCTGCAAGCCATTAGCAGCTAATACATCAGCCAGGGGTAGGGTGCGCAGGCTTCTTAAAGGGGATCTCTGTGGGCCCCACAGCATCTCCTACACTCCCACATTACCTAGCAAAGGGTTGAACATGGTAGCTGAGCACAGTGGGCACAGAGTAGAACCAGTTTTAAAACCTAATTTAACTCATACGTCTCTGTTACCTACCACCTACTAGTTGTGTGATCTAAGCCAAGTCACTTTTCATCTCTAAGCCTTTGGGTTCTTTGTCTGTGCAATGGAAATAGGGCTATAATGAGAATCCAGAGAAATGATAAACAAAATGCATTTAGCACTATGCTAAGCACATAATTAATGCTCAAGCAGATATTACCATAGCAAGTATAAATTAAATACTTGTTGATATAAAAATTTGCCTGTTTCCTTACAGACTAAAGTAAAAGAAACTGAATTACTTATTTAAGCCACCACTGATTTCAGAACTTAGAATTTCCAGCCCCCATAATGAAATGTCTTAGCATTTTCCACCATAGATTGAATTCACACAGTGAACATTTGAATCTCATCCTAAAATCCTCTTGCTAGTCACTGAAGCCACCACCTCCAGAGGAACAGTCATTCTTTCAGTTCTGCCTTTTCATCCTATCTGAATTAAGTTTTCATTCTGGACTATCGCAAATCCATCAGTGTCTAACTTTTTCTTTTGTGGTGGTGAATACCAAAGTCTGACTATGAATTCATGTTCTGTTGTAATGATTTCAAATGTATTCCAGGTTCCAGGGTTATCCCCATTAAAGGCATTTTTATAAGAATCTGGTATTTTGCCAGGAACAGGCCTGTGGTCCAGCTGCCAAAACACATGACAATGAGCACTGGACAGAAATCCAGCGATGGATCTGCTGGCTGACAGACTGACAGCTCCATCGGTGACAGAGGAACTAGACAGATTGGAACTTGACCCTGGGCTGGGTAAAAAAAACAAAAAACAAAAAGACAAACTGCTGATATATCGTGATTAGTACAGAATGCTCTAAAGAAAATCTTCTCATTCACTAAGGGTAGGAAGGCCCATACCGATGAGGAAGCAGCCGTGCTGTGCGCAGTACTGGAGGCACAGACACGCCATCCTGAAAAGCTGCACTCAGTAACTCTACAGAGATGATGTGTAGCAGAACGGTCTTTGTGTCACAACGTGTCCTTGCACTCTAAGATATTCTAGATAGTGAATTGACTTGCCATTTTACTATCCTCCCAACCTGAGCATCATCCCACTACACACACACGCCAAGGAGTATAGTCTTCACCATTGTTCTTGCTACGGAGGCCAGTCATATTCTTTTATTCATGCCTTCATTCATTCATGTATTCATTCAATGAATATTCATTGAGTGCTTAGCAGGCACTAGTTATACCAGGTAGAAGAGAGATATAAGATAAAGGAGACCAAAGGCAGGTGACTCAGTTTAACTCCTGCACCACACACTCTGCCCCACCCCTGTAAGATGTGACTATTTAAAAGAGAAATTCTGTTAAAGCACACCTGAGTTGTTTCCATGTCTTAGCCACTGTGAATAATGCTACCATGAACATAAAGGTACATATATTTTTACAAATAAATGTTTTCAAAATTTGCAAACAGATGCTCCAAAGAGGGATTACTGGTCATATAGTAATTCTATTCTTAAGTTTTTGAGGAACCTCCATACTGTTTTCCATAGTGGCTGTACCAGTTTATATTCCCACCAGTAGGATATGAATTGTCCTTCGATAGATGACTGAATAAAGAAAATGTGGTACATGCTATATATGAGGTTTGTCAAGAAGGTATCCAGCCATGTAATATGAAAAAGAGAGACATTTATTGAAGACACAAGATACAAGAAACATTGTACATAGGACAATGACACCCTGGTCCCCTTTAAAGTAGAAACCCTGGGACCTCACACAGTTTTCCCAGTCACCATCAACTGCCCCCCCTCCCTTTGTATTTTCCTGAATCTCATCAACAGTCTGAAACCTCTTCCCTTTCAAAGGTGATTTTGGTTTTGGGAAAAGCTAGAAGTTGCAGGGTACCAAATCTGGGCTGTAGGCAGGGGGTGAGGGGGTGCTGAGTCACCTGGGTGATTTGATGTTTCACCAAAAAACTGCACAAGTCGTGATGCATGAGCGAGCATGTTGTCATGATGAAGCTACCAATCACCAGTTGCCCATAGCTGCGGCCATTTCCATCATATTGCATCTCTGCACTCATTGCATCATCTCTGAAAGCCTTTTAAATCATCTGAATAGTTTCTGCAGAGGAATGTTCACGCTTGGTGCAACAAAATTTGCATTAAGTGTGATTTGATTAACAAAATTTGATCATCGGATTCATTGCTCTACTCGCTCAGTTATTTTGAATGTGACAGCCACACAGTGCACATGCTCACTCAATGACATCTACTGCCCCCACTGACTAGTACAGTGAAGTCATCATTGTTCACAAGGGCACATTCCAGTCCACTCTCCTTGGCTGCCAGGTTATATCGATGTTGTACAAACCATTCTCGTTATTTTAACAATGGTTGGACTTTTTACAGACAGACCTCATTTGCTGTATATACAATGGAATACTACTCAGCCATAAGAAAAGATGAAATACTTAGTCCATTTGCTATGACATGAATGGGTCTTGAGATTATCATGCTAAGCAAAATAAGTCAAGCAAAAAAAGTCAAGAACCATATGATTTGTCTCTTATGTGGGATATAAAACTGAAACAAACAAAACCTCATAGAAACAGACAACAGTATGGTGGTTACCAGAGGAAAAAGGGGGTGAAGGGTAGGAAAAGGTCAAGGGGGTCAAATACATGGTAACTCAAGGAGATTTGATTTTGATGGTGAACATACAATGTAATATATGGGGGTGGGCAAAAGTAGATTTACAGTTGTTAGTATGTAAAAATATATAATACAAGAATAAACTCTGTTTCACGTACTCACAACTGCAAACTTACTTTTGTTCACCCCTATACAGATGATGTATTATAGAACTGTAAACTTGAAACCTATATAATTTTATTACCCAATGTCATCCAAAATAAACGTAAATTTATTACGTTTATTTGGATGACCCAATGTCATCCAAATAAACGTAATAAATTTTTTAAAAATTAAATAAATAAATAAGAAATTCTGGAAAAAATCTCCTACCTTAAATACTAACCCAATAATGGTGAAAAATAAACACTGTTGTATAAGGTGACATTCAGGGGTTGTCCTGGCCCTTCTCACATTATGCCACATAAGCTGCTGGCTATTCAGCCTTCTAGAAAACAGCTGGGCCTGTCTCTTACTGCACAGTGTAGAAAGCCACTTGAAATCCCAGTGCATTGAATGAACCCTTGGTACCTCTTATCACAACCTAATTTACCCCACGCAACTAGTGTTCTGTGACTCCATTCCCCACTCTGTGAAATGGGGATGCTGTCACATGCAAGGCTGCAGACATCTGGGCAGCAGGAAACACTGTTATCTAATGGCTTTGTTTCAGACTGTTAGTTTTTCTTGTATGTTTGAAATATGCAGGCAATAATAATGAGATGGGATGTGACAACTAAAACTCTCCAGTTTAGCAAGATTCATTTTGCAAAATCATCACAGAGCATCTGAATCACTGCCTAGCAGAGTAGAACAACATCTGGCAAACAAGAGGTGATGTATTACAATGTTTTAGCACCATATGGCAATGTCTTCAAAGTCACCTGCAGGCTGAAATGAAAACCCATTTTATAACTACCTCAGGAAAATGGAAGGGGGGCCAGGAATCAAGGGTGTACATTGGAAAAATACTGTATGAGCACCAAAAGAACGTGCTGCTAAATATTAAAGTAAATATTGAAAGAGCAATATGTTATTAAGAAGTTTAAATAATCGGTTGTTCCAAACTTTTAATTGCTATACAGTATAACAAACCAAAGCCTCATCTATTAAGCCACAAGTAGCATTACCCGAACCCAGTTAAAAGTTTTCAGTAGTTATTGTGGTCAGCCTTAATTAAGATTCTTGTCCTTTAATACGGTAAATGAAATAGAGAAGCCAGGGTCAAACAGGACCTTAAAAGTTAGATGAGTTTTTTTTTAAGTTTTCTTTGTTAAGAAAAGAGAGCGAAAGAGTGATTTTTAACATTTTTCTCCTTTTGATAAAGAACTGTCTTGCCCCCCTCTGGGATGGACAGCACAACCTCAAGTATCGGGGGTCCCTCTGCTCTACCTGCTCCTCAGCACACTCCCCTGCGTTTTACAATCTCCCTACGCATAGTTCAGTTTCTCTTGTCTCAGTGTAACCAGTGTTACCTTATATCACACCAGCTGGGGGTTTAGCGTGGAGGTACAGGAGAAGAAGGGACACAAAACAATAACTAAATAGCATTTCCTGTCTCACTTCCTCAAATTCCCCTACTGTTTCCAAGAGTCCTCAGAAAGGTGAGGATTTGCATATGTTCTCAGTTCTCTCCTCAGCATCCCGCCTCTGTCCACCATGTCCTCCCCTTCTCTTTTTGATCTCTGAAATGATGCTGCAGTAGGAGCCACCTACATCCATGAAAAAGGAGCCACAGCATCACGTGATATTCCTTGTTCCAAATGCGGCATACGTGATTCGCGACTCTGACCATTGGGTGCCATGTTCAATGGGCTCCAATAGACTTCATCACCAAGTGTCCAATCAGACTGTCCCACGGACTACAACATTGTGCTTCTTTGTGCTCCCCACATTTTGTGAATTCACTCTTCTAATTTTAACCCATTGTACTATTGTCACATCTCTCCCTAGGTCTCAGGCATGACTCTGTAATGTTGTAATACCAGAAAACACAACTAACCAAGACCTCTGCACCCTGACCCGAGCCCACTGCTTTTAAACCAAGAACAAAAATAATGATAATAATAAAATACTTAACAAAAATTATAAAATAATAGTAATAATAATACAGTCATAATTTATCGAATTTGGTTTTTGCTAGGCACTCTATTAAGCACTACTTTAAGTACATATGTCAATATTATCTCAGTCACTTCGAGAAGGTACATAGCTTATGAGGGCTAAGAAATCAAGGTTCAATTCCAGGTCCGACTTTGATTTTGTTCTCTTATCTATTACATACACTGACTTTTATTCCTCAACTCTTTCTTTTCCAGATAAATCTTTACACATTCATGGAATTATATTTTAGAACTCAAAATATGGTGAGCGATGCATGACTGAATTCTGGGGGAGCTGCCCTTCTTAGTTTATCAAGCCGAGACCCTCTTTACAATGGCATAATGGGTTTTATTTATGTGTTTCTTCGTACTTGACAAAGTCTTAGGTTATTGGCTCCTCTCACCAACTCTCTGTTCTGCAAAAAAACAAAATAATTATCCAGAACATGCTGAGGGGTGAACCAAAATGTCGAAGTAGAACCCGAGCCCAGGTCTTCTGAGTCCCAGCCCTTTTTTCTTTTCAAGTTCTAGCTTATCTCCCCTATGCCAGTCGGCTGGCAGGCTTATCCAAAGTAAGCCTCAAACATGGCTTCTCAGGCTTTATTCGCACTGGCTCCCCAGACATACCCCGCTACAACCAGAGTAGACCCCGCCATTCCCTTCTCGCCATACCTCCCCACCTCTGAGCTAATGCTCCTGCTTGTTCCTTCTTCCTAGAAGTCTCCCTGCTGCACTGCTGATCCCAGAGCCCACGTCTCATGAATGAAGTCTCTCCCAGATCTTGCATTGTGTAAGGTCACCTCTTCTAATTTTTACCTGTTGTGCGCTCCCCTCGGCTGATAATTCTAATGTCCTGGTTACTGTGGCTATTTGAATACTTGTCTTATCCTATGTCCTGCTTTAGATTGTAAATTCCCTTAAGGGAAGGATTCCGCCTCATGTCCCACACACCTTGCTGTGCCGAAGAGAGGGTTCCATTCCCAGAGAGGACACTTAATGGGTATTTGTTGAATTAAAATAACTTCAATTTGATTAATAGACTACATTTATAATCAACTACTACACATTCCATTTCCACTTGGGAGTCTCCATAATTTCCCCCGAAACAAGGGCACTGTGAAGTCATTCTGAGCTTTTAATTTAATCTCCCCTTAATGGAGTTTACCTCCCAGTTGGTTCAATATAGTCTCTTGAAGTCCATTTCATTATGGATTTATAGCCCTAAAAACTTTTTTTCCTATCTTAAAAATCTCTTGGATTACTTATTGGAGCTGATTCATATCTATCGTATTTATATTGTTTTCTTATCAAAAGGGAATATCCCATTACATTTCAAACAAAATATCTTAGTTTTCTTCAAGTTCCAAGTGATTTATGGTATAAAATGTATATTTGAGAAAAGTTAACTTTTCTATAGATCAAATATTATTAGTCATGACTATGACATAAGCCTCGCATGTCAGAATCTCTTCTGCTTAGTTTCGGCTTTCTATGCTGTGTCCAGTAACAGCGAGGACGACGGTGTGAGCCAAGTGGCAAACACCTGCCCCTGCCCGGGCGCTTATCTAAGCCGTGCATGGGTCCATCGGTTGTTCTGTTGAGAGCTCTAGGTTTGCCATACAAAGAGATTTGAGAAAGACTGCATGGGGAAAAGTACAGCCTCTCAAACCCACTTTGGCAGAGTTATTTTTAAATGTGTTTTGCTTTTATTTATAAGTTAATGCAGGCACATGGTAATTATTTGCACCAAAGGTGTATGGGGAAAGTGTGCTCCCCTCCCAGCTAGCTCCCAGTCCTATACTCCAGAAACAACCATTCTTAGTGTTCTTTGCACAGTTGAAGCTCGGGGTTTTAAAGAGAAAGCAAGGAAATTACGATCAGACACAAGAATAGTCAATGAATAGCTATGCACTGAGCACCTGTTAGGTTGCAGGCACCGTTCTGGGCGCCGCGGATGGGCCCCTCCCGGCTTCGGAAGGTTTATCGCTATGGGCGGCACACTACGTAGGGACTTAGCACACAATGTAATCAGTGCTACAATTATAGAAGTGTCAGGGGCTAAGGGAACTGTTGACTTTCCCAGAGGTGGTTAAAAAAAAAACAACTATGGAAGGGCCTCTAGTAGGAAGAGTTTTGTCAGGTGCAGAAAAACGAATTAGTGATCTCTCTGAGAATAACCTGTGCAAAACCAGGAGGCGTAAGAGAATGCATGTTAAGTTTGACACACAGAAAAATGCTAAGTTTGCTCAAAGCTTACATCTAAAGGAAGGTGGCCAAAAAAGATCCTAGAAAGAAAAAAGTAACCCAGTGGCCACTGACCACCTTTCCACTGTTCTTGCCATCCCATGGCAGAAAGAATACTGCCCACCCATGAAATGATAATAAAACCTTGTTTCAAGTACTGGCTAATGACTTGAACACCTCAGTTGCCTTATGTACAAAGGAAGAGAAACTAGATTCACCTCACAGGGTTATTGAGAAAATTAAATCGAGTATAATATTCATGTACAGGCACCTAGCATAGTGCCAGGCCAAAACAAACAGTACAACCCAATAAATGTTAAAGGCAAAAGAAAAGGGATTATTCTAGGCCGTTACATTTCTTTTGTACATGTTTGTCTGGCAAAGCCTCAAATACAAGGTTCTGAACTGCCAGGGTACCCATCAAGAGGAAGAATGGCCCCTCCTATCCCCCATCGTGGGAAATCCTAGACACCACGATCTTGAACCACCAGTCTGGTTCTGCCTTGAAGACTGGACCCCTTTGAAGACTTTCCAAAGCACATTTTAAGACAACACACCACCTGCTTTCTAAGGCCTGATATTACTTACAATATTACTACTTAAACAAATGAATACACTATTATCCTTCTGGGGTGAAGAAAAATATTGTTTGGGAATCAAATTAAGATATGAATCTCCTACTTTTCAGGGTAAAGTTATAAAACTGGTGAAGGAGTTATAATACTTTTTTTTTTAATTGCTTGTATTCTTGCTTACTTGCTTGCTTTTGTAGCCATGGAAAGGCAGAAGTCTTGGCAAAAAGGTTATTTTAAAATGGACTATTCTCAGAGAAACAGAAAACTCAGATTCTTTAAATGGCGATGGTTGGTTTGTTATCTTTACTGAGAATTTCTATGCAGCAACTGGTGTTGTGCAGAAGATTGAAGAATCACATAGTTGTGTATTTTTACACTCTACTATTTAATTTGCACTTCGATGCTTGCGAAAATGAGTGAAAAGTGAACATGAACATGTAATAATTAGAGGATAAGAAGCATAACTGCATGATTTCTGACATCCAGCACAGAGTCTCAATAGGAAGGACAAAATAACTATGACTATGGCTGGAGCACCGGAAATGCCAGGAACTATAGTTCTGAAACACTTGAAGAGATCCGGTTTGACAACGGAATATGTGAACCTGTCATCAAGTCTATAGGCTTCCACTGGAAGAACCCCATGTAACTCCTTTGAAGAATTGCGTAGGCATTGTCTAGGTGTGCCAGGGAGAATGCAGACCTCTATCTAATGCAGGGTATGATCTATAGTGTGTGAAAAGTCACTTAGTGATCAATCCTGGCCATGCTACAGGTGGTGACCCACCTATTACAGAAGGCAGGCAGCAAGTTATATATAAACAGCAGAGAAGGGAACAAAACCAGCTAAGCCTAAGCATGATTAAGTCTGGAAGTTACAGCTGCAGACACCCCCTCGGACAGCCACATCCTCCATCAAAGGGGGTTAATCCCCAGGCAGGCTTTCCAGTCTCTCTGGAGGATAACTGGCTGTTTGCCCAGACTACTCCCGGCAGGGCAAGGTGGGGAATAAAACAGTAGGGGAAACTTTTCTGCTGAGGTACGTGCAGTAGAAGTGAAGATGGTGCAGGGGCAGGTCCTTCTGCTATGAGACATGTGCAGTAGGAACTAAAATGCTGACATACAGGGGAGGACTCTAATCTGGGGAAAGGATGGGATTGGATAAAGGCATGAAACCCAGAAGATCCTGGAAAGGGGTTGGTTAATGGGAGGGTCCAGCACAAGCTTGCAAAGAGCCAGGAGAGTGATTGGTTACTTTGAAAGAAAGCTTACCCCTTCCCAAACCCAAGAAAATACTGTACAATCAAAGCTTAACAAAGACCTGTGGTCTGCTCGCTTGTTCGTTTGTACGCTCTCTCTCCCTCTGGTAGAAGTCATGGAGGTCCGGCAGTCACACAGGTCCAGGTGCAGTGCCGGGCACCGCCTAAACACAGCCTTATCCATGGGCATGCAGATAGGGGAAGGAGACACAGAGAAATTCTGCATCTCTGGGCCCAGGCATCCCTGGGCCCTATGGGCATGGGTGCAGGCTTGCGGTTCCAGAGGCTGGACTTCTTTCACAGTGAGATGGAGCTGAACCACCTGGTCATGGATGACATACTGGGCACCTGGAGACAGTCCTTCGTTTTCGCTCCAATAAACCTTGCTGCTATGCCTCAAGGCCTCCTATGCATGGGTCCCTGAAATTCTTTTCTTGAGATTCCATGGAAGAATCCTATTTCTGCCAGCAACACAATTATTTATTCAATAATTCATAAGCATTTCTTGAGCACCTAATAAAAATTAGGTAACATACTAGACACTGGAGTTTCAAAGGTAAGTTAAACATGGTTCCTAACTTCATGGAACTCATAATGTAGTATAGCAAGTACCACAAAAAGTAATAATCATTACAGTAAATAATTTTGTTGCATAGATCAGGGGATGGTTAAAAAATTGATCCGCTCTCGGTGTCAAATAATTTAGATACACTTCTGGTAGATATTTAAAAGTAAACAAATAATTGCAATGGCAACTCCTACAATAAATATGTAGTTACTATAATTTTGACCCCTTTATTGAAAAAATCAAGGCCATTTCCCACCTAAATTGACCAACAGCAAAGAAACAGCTGATTTAGGTGGATTAAATATATTTAGTGACTGTTGCAAGTTCAACAGAGTCAATCTAAATTGGTCAAGGAAAAACTGTATTTATTTTTGGGGGGAGGGTATATTTTATTGATTATGCAATTACAATTGTCCCATTTTTTTCTCCCCTTTATCCCCCTCTGCTCTGTACCTGATCCCATCATCCTCACACCTCTTAGTTCATGTTTATGGGTTGTCCATGTCAGTTCTTTGGTTTCTCAATTTCCTGTACTATTCTTAGCCTCCTCCTCCAAAATAAACAAGCAAGCAAAATATAACCAGCAACATTGAAATAAAAAACAAACTGACAGTAACCAGAGGGGAGGATGGAGGGGGATGACAGGGGAAAGAGAGGGGAAGGGTCATCAAAGAACATGAGTAAAGGACCCATTGACAAAGCCAAATGGGGGAAGGATGGAGGGTGGGAGGAGGGGAGGGGTGGGGCTGGGGAAAGTGGTGGCAGGAAAATGTTGCATTTATTCTTTAGGAGACGGTGCTTGGTGTTTAGGATCCAGTATTCAGCTCAACGGAATTGCTTCCATTGCAACCTTGTGATCTCTGTCACCCAGGGCTGAGTCCTCTAGGTGTATGGCCATTGATGAGGCAGGACACTGCTGATGCTCAAAAGCTGAGATGAAAGAGATGAAGAGCACCTGTGCTGAATAAACAGAGCTGTTTGTTTTTGTCTTGTTTTGTCTTAATGTGGATATGACTGTGACAAATGTTATCACTTGTTGCTCAGGCTACTAACCTTTGGTCTTTCTTTGGAATCAGAAAAATGTCTCTGGCCCTCAGTAAAAAATTGGCAAAACACTACATTATACTCTGCAAAGAAGCACATCTTCCCTTAGGTTAACACAAAAATAATCAATTACATTTTTATGATTTATTTTTGTTTAATTTTCTTAGCATAGTTCAGATTCCAAAAATTCCTTTGAATATTTTAAGAGTCTCCAAAAACTCTTTTCCCACTTTGAATAAGAATACACCTTTTCTAAAGGTGGAAGAAAATTCCTACCTCAAAAAGAAGTTTGAAGATTCAAATCCATCCCTCCTTCTAAAGGATAGGCCTGATTAGAGGGATGATATACATTACCTGCACATACTCCATGAAGTAACCTAGAGGGTTGAAGTTGCACCAAATGATTTTATTAACCCTTTGTTACATCTTTCTTTTGCACTAAATCTCCCAAGATGATGCTTAGAGTTTACCAAGTGTACATTGTATGTTCCTATAGATGTATGGTCAGTGACGTGTAGACCAAAAAGGGACTGGAGCACAGAATACCCCTCGCAGGCAGGGACTACAATGTAATTGAAAAAGTGAAGTATATACATATGATATATGAAAGAGTCAAGAACATTAATGGTATATAGCCTTTTAACAGGAAGGTATCTTAGAGAGTGTATATATCCGTCATTTTAAAAATAAGGAAACTTAATCCAGAGGGAAAAAATCAATACTCTGCCCAGGGCCACACATTTAGTTCCTATAGAGCTAAAGCTAGAAGTAGGTCTGCTTCCCAGGACACTTTCTCCTACATGGCATCATATACTTAAAGAATAATGATGGTTTGGGGATGATATATTTCAGAGCAACCTCTAAATAATGAACATGTGATGATAAAAACCACAAACTAGAAAGAAAGAAATTCAAGGAGATGATCATTAAATGATGGGGATAATGAAGCGAGATTACATAAAAAGATTGTCTTTGTGATTAACCTTAAGAGAACCAGAAGGTGTGTACCAGGAGAGACAGGAAGAAGAGTATTCCAAATAGGAGCCATTCAATTCCAGTCAGAAACACTTTTTTGAGTACTCTTTTTAAAAATTTATTCATATGGAGAGAGAGAGAGATGAGAGAGTCAGACAGACAGACTGGCTCTGATCTGTTGTTCCACTTATGTGTGCATTCATTAGTTGCTTCTTGTATGTGCCCTGACCAGGGAACAAACCACGACCTTGGTGCATCAGGACAATGCCCCAACCAACTGAGCTGCCTGGTCAGGGCCTTGACTGCTCCTAAGTGCCAGGTAATATGCTACAAACTGGAAACGCATGGTCAATTAAGACAAGATTTCTACCTTCAAATCATCTAGCTACACACACAAGATCAAAATTTCATTGAGAGAAGATGGAATGGGAGACTGTTCGGGCTACTCTGGAACCACAATACAGGAATAGGTAAACCAGGTGGACAAAGAGAAAAGGCTTCCTAGGAGTAGTGATGTTCGAATGAACATTTGGAGGACAAGTCCAGAATTTAACTGGACCAAGGTGGTAAGAAGGAACTTCCAGCAGAAGGTCACAAAGTATGAAGGAACAACGGTATGAGAAAGCCACACATGACTCAGGAACTCCAAAACCTCTGTGTGGCTAGAGCCAAGTATCTGCATGAAGGGATAGGGGAGTGAGGTTGGAGAAGGGCTACAAATGCGATTCCGCAGAGTGGCAGAGATGTACTGCAAGAGAAAATGGTCATTTGTTTGCACATCTTTACCTACAATTTTTCTGTTTCCTCACATTCTTAGATGAGTACAAGACCTAAAAAGAGTTAATACCCAGTGGAAAGCAGCGTAGGTGGGGGCTAGATCATCATGAGACTTAATGTGCTACTATGCTAGGCTTAAACAAATCTGAAAAGCATGAGCATTTCTGAAGCATTTGAAGCAGGGAAATGGCATGATCAGATTTGTGTTTTAAAAACAGCAGTTCAGCAGAAGACTGGAAGATATATTGTCAGGAAAGCAGACTAGAAACAGGGAATCTAATCAGTAAACTGTGACAATAATCCAAGTTGTCAGAGATTTGGACCGACAGTAAAGCAACAGCACTGATATTGTTGCTGAGATTTGGGAGATGAATGTTACAGGACCTGATTGTTAAGGAAATGTGGAATATGCAGGAAAGGACGTGAGACGGTGGAGAAAAATACATCTTGTCTAACTTCCAGTGGGAGGGAAGCGCGTTATTACTATGAAGTGAGAAGTGAGATTGTATATATGTGTATACAATCTATATCATCGTATAGATGGTAGTTTTGCCACAGGAGTGGGTGGGATGTTCCAATGACCATTCTGAGTGAGAAGGTAGCTGAGTTAGGTGCCTTTAGAAAACTAGCTTTAAGAGACAGGGTGGCAGCTGTGAAGGAAGCAAAAAGAAAAAGAAAAAAGAAAAAAAAAAGAAAGAAAAGGAAAACCAGAAACAAAATACAGGAAACATAAAGGTAGGAATAAACAAAATGTGATGTGAAAATAGCTTAGTTGGAGCAGAGTTCAGGTAAAGGATTTGTAATAATACCACACAGAGTCCATTTGAGAGAAGGACTTGGAAGTCCTTCTCTTCCTAGAAGGACTAGGTGAGGAGTTCGTGTTTGCTCTAGACAGCATTGTGGAGCTAGTGACAGCAGACAGCATTTGCAGCAGGGATAATAATGTCTTTCTCCTGTGCTTTATACTATTTTCAAAGTTCTTTCACATTCATTAATGTTCTCATTTGGTACTCATCATCTCTTTGAGGGAGATAGGGCAAGACTAATTATTCTACTTTACAGATAAAGAAACCAACTCCCAGAAAAGTCTGAGTGATTAGACCTCACTTACATAGCAATTAAAGGCAGAGCTAGGACTGGAATCCTGATTTCTCGTTCCTACATCAAAGACTGTTTCTAATTTGCAATCTTGCCCAACCTCAGTCCCTCTCAAGCTCAGCAGAATGCATGTGACTATCTTGGACCCCAAGCATAGGCCCTTCCCCTCTGCAGCACCCCGGACTCTTCCGTGGTGGCCAGAATTATGTGAAGCCTTAACCCCCACTTGGCATTTTGAGAGAAATCCAACAGAGCCTCCACTCTAACTCAGGGCTCCCCTCCAGCTGCTCTGTAGTCCCTCCCCCAGAAGGGTTGAGTTAGCAGCCACTGCTGCTGGGTTTCACATCCTGCCTTATGAATGGCAAACAGCCACTACACTCGACGTGTAGTGAACAGGTCTGTTTTAAAGATCACTGCAGGCCAACTCACAATTCCGCCTAGTCCAATTAACAAGGTGAAAACAAGCTCAATCCTTTGACACAATCCTGCATGTGCCAGTTATCACAGCTCTGCCCGCGGCCACAATCTCAAGCCAACCCCTATTCACTCAAATGTACACTTTCAGTACGAAAAGTTTATAGGGGAGGGACTGAGGAAAGGTTGTTACACCCATGGAAATCCCTGACCACCACTATAAAAGAAAAGTGCATAAGTTTTTCAAAGTGTCCGAATTTTTGGAAGGAATCCAGAGTTCTCTAGAGTCAAGTGTTTGAATCAGGGGCTGAAGGCCCTGAACTGTGCCTTCTCAATGTTGAAACCCCCGTGAAGGACCTGAAAATCTGGATGAGACCACTCCAGTGTTCTGTTTTCTGCTGCGTGTGATTCAGCGGCTAATAAATCTAGAGAAACAAATGGATTCAATTCCTAAATTAAGCCTTTTAATGGCTTAATACTACATGTACCAAGTCCAAGTCAATTAAAAAAAAAAAAACCCATAAAATACAACAGAAGCTTTAGCTGCGAAGTCAATGAAATATATAGAAAAATACGAGCTGTAAATGCAAGCAATCTTAGTCAATGTCCTACTTAACTCGAACTGGCCAGATAAGGAAAAGGGAGAACCTGGAAATTAGGTCCACTGGGCAAAGTTCGCGCAGGTCTGTTCCGAGACCCAGGAACAATCAGGGGAATGAAATTCAGAGCAACAGCTGAGGCCTAAAAGCAAGAAAGTACAGGACAGGGTCTGGTAGGGAAGTGAGGCCCGCACAGGTAGGTGCCGTAGAGGTCCAAAGGGGCAGGGTAGCTGACTTCTTCATTTTTCTCAAAAGTAAAGCATATCTATTTCCTGTCGCTTTCATCCCACTGGGTTCCTGAACTAAAGCTAACTAGAAAAACAGCATTTTAGCAACATCAATGCTGGGGCAGAGGGTGGTCAGAAATTGTTCTTACAATCATAGATTCCCTGAGATAAATTAGTTTGCCTGAGTACAAAATCGCTAACCGATTCATAGCATTCACCAGTTACTGTAGGGTTGGTTCAGTCTATATAATGGCTTCCAATTCAATTTCCTGCTATGGTTCCAGCTCCCTATAGAGTAGGAGTTTGCAAACGATGACTCTTGGAACAAATCCTATCCTCAACCTACTTTTGTTTTTTTTTTGTTTGTTTTGTTTTTTGTTGTTGTTGCTGACAGAGGGGAAGGGAGGGAGAAAGAGGGGGAGAGAAACGTCCATATGTGGCTGCCTCTGGCCCGCCCCCTGTTGCAGACCTTGCCTGCAACCCAGACACGTGCCCTGACTGGGGAATCGAACCAGTGACTCTTTGGTTCCCAGGCTGATGCTCAATCCACTGAGCTACATCAGCCAAGGCCTCAAACTGTCTTTGTAAATAAGGTTTTATGAGAACCTCATTGTAACTATTTGCTTTTCTATTGTCTGTAGCTGCTTCTGAGCTATGATGGGAGTTAAGTAGTTGTGATGAAGACCATATGACCTGCAAAAATCTAAACTATTTCCTATTCGGCCCTTTGCAGAAAAAGTTTGCCGGCCCCTGCCTTAGTGACTAAAACTCTGTCTTCAATCCTAGAACATAGAACAAATGTCCTAACCTACTATGGATTTCTCTTCTACACACTCTCTACCAGGATCTGCCCCCACTTCCTATTCCTCCAGCCTCTGTCCAGGTGACAACACTAAATGGATTAATTGCTGGACTCAGGTCCTTGATTTCAGCCCTGTTAGAGAGCAAGCTTAGCCCAAATCCAGCGTGAATACACCATAAGGCACAAACTGAGCTCCTCCTTATCCACAGTCCACCCGAGAAAATTCCCCTGTGCTCCAGGAGGCTGACTCATAGGGACTGTATCAGCGAACTCCTGGCCCTTTGTCTTTTAGTTAAGTCCCGTCCATGAGCAGCACCTGCAGGAGATCAAAGCAAGGAATGAAATGAGACTAGAGTATTTTCCTGCTCTTACCAGTAGCAATGGCAGTGAGGT
>PVJD01002736.1:0-190317 GCA_004026545.1 Mormoops blainvillei | reverse complement strand
AAGAGCATGTGGGATGTGGCATATGTTGGTGCAGCAATGTGTGGAAAACACAATCGGCCACGAGGACCTACCATTTCTCTGCATGTCTTACACTCGGCCCAAACAGGGCAATGCCATTCTCCGGGAGGCTTGTCTTACAGCCTCTGTTTCTCTGAGAATGCCCATTAAAGGGTTTTCTTTCTTTTCCTTTCTGGATGCAAAGAGGTTAAGTCTCTTTCTCTTACTCTAAGGTTCACGGAATTCCCTATACAGTATATGAAAGACTGTATCGTAGACAGTATCTTTTCTATGTCTGTGGCCTTTAACATATTTTTTGTAATAAACTAAAGGGGAAAATATAAAAAGTATATGGACTAAATTTTAATATTTATGATTAGCTTTATAATATTGAGTAAATTATATTACAAACCACTACCACTGAAGACCTATTGTTTTCTTGTTTCTGGTATTAGTATTTTTCTCAAACCCTTGGGCTGCTATAAAGTCAAGTTAATGAGTGTAATCTGTTTGCAGTGCTAAAATAAATAAATAAATAACTGTGCAACCAGAGTATAATCATTTTATCTTTGACTTTGTGGGTAACAAATCACAGATTCATAGTCAACATTTGTCAGTTTTGTGAGTGAACCACTGAGTGTCTTAAATTACTCCAACTTTCCCCTTCTTTCATCATTATAAATTCTTTGGGGGTCCTAGGCAGTTATTCATGCAAGTTGTTCAGGCAGAAGATATGCTTCAAGCACATTGTTTAACATCAACATTCTGTGGAAGTGTCACAGTCTCCCCAGAAATCTCCTGCAACGGTCAGCTTCGGACATCAGGATTTACGTATTATTCTTTTTCATTATACGCTAAGCAAGTAGGAAAAACATCATGACCCCTGAGTACATAGCTTCAATGATACACAGATTGTGATAATGATAATTAATGATAACAGACTGCAGTAAGAGGTTCAAGTGAAGTTCTTATTATATTGGTGGAAATTGAGCAGGGGAAGATTGTTGGCTTCGGAAAGGACTCATGATACATGGTATTCATTGATGCACATCTCAGAACCAGCCACCATCATTTTTTTTACACTATGTGTAGCTCCCTCACCATAAGCTGAAGAATCATTGGTAGGAAATTGTGGCTTATTCTCAACGTGAGAAATTGATTCTGACTGGGGAGTGAATATAACATCCTAGAAAGTAGCATTTTGCTGAGACCAGCTCAATAGAATAATATTTTCAATAAGTTGTGAAGTGACCCGTACACTGGCAGACTTCTGGAGAAGAAACACAATAAAAGTGTGGAGCCCCATGAAAGTTTAGCCTTGTTTAGTTTTAGATTCTATCTGGCATTGCACATAATTTTATCTCAGTTGGCCAAATGCTGATAGCAGGGATAGAGTAATCCAAGAAGGTGCCAGTGGAAGTTCTCATTCCAAAATTCCCCTCATTATTTGGATGATGAGTACGTCCTCTTTTTATGAGATTATCAGCATTTTTGTTCTTTGAAAAGACATCAGTGTTTTACCACTATCAGCAGTTATGGGAAACAGTTTGTGAAGCTGAGGTTATTTTTCCCTTTATATTTCTGAGTATTCTGTGAATTCAGCCTTTCTTATGGAGCCCATGGTTACCAGTGTTTAAGTATTAGTAACTTCTGCTAGTCATTTGTCTGTTTTGCTCTCAGCTACAGTCCCTATTCTATGTATTAGAGGGAGCTTCATTTCACAGGTTTCCTTGCACTCTGGCATTTGGATAGGTTTGGTCAATAAGATGAGAGACTGGATGTTGCTTTGAGCAACATTTCCAACAAAGTGTGTGTCTTCTGTGTGGCTCCAACTGAACTGTCCACCATGGTTCTCCTTGACATTGGACCCTGGCTTTGGAACTTCCATAATACTGACTTCTCCCTCCCTCTTTCTAGTGGTAGTGGCTTCTACTTTCGTTAATTTCTGGTTTTCTCATCATCTTCTGCTTGCCTTCTCAAATCTTCCATTACCAGTGTAAAAGATTTCCTATATTAAACTCCTCTGTTGGAAACGTCTAGAATAATTTCTGTGTTCTGCCAGGACACTGACTGATAGACACCTGAAGAGTCTTTGTAAGATGCCTGAAAGAAAACTCTAGAATGTTAGAAAAATAAAATATTTAATGGATAACAAGAACTCTAAGCGATATTACGGAAATTCTTTCTGAATCATTGATTGTTTGGCCACCAGCAGTTATGCCATTAATGACTGGCTACTACTAGGCAAAGAAAAGGCCAGTTTTTGCAAAGATCTTAAGCTTAGTAAGGGTAGTGAGAAGTTATTAAGTACAAACACTATATATGGGGACTTCGTAGGGTCTTTCTTCACAGCTCTTTTATAGTCTCTATAGAGTTTAACATAAAGCATTAGTAACCATATAATTAGATTACTCCACAGAGTGCCCAAGGTATTCAATGGTAACTTAGTAGACCAGAACCCTGAATAGTTCCTATATATTTTTCCTTAAAACAAAAGATTTATTTCCAATTTGGAGTAAATTACCACAGTGTCTGGCTCTAGACAGAATGACACAGGCATACTTTTTGGTGTAATTTTTCCGAGATGTCATGAGAAATCTGTTACTGTCTTGTGGAAGCCAAGACGTTTTATGATTTTGAACATCTTGGAAATTGATTCCTAATGTTATGAGACAGTTTCTCCCCTCAAGTATATTTTGATGACAAATGAAAATGTGTCTGTAACCACAACATAGCTTCTGGTAATATCAGTTATTTGATTATTACAATCTCCTTGAAGAACTATGAGGAGCGTTCCTAGTAGTGAGGTAAAAAGGCTTGGAGAAAAATGTTACAGAAAGACCTCAATCATACTTTTAGACCATTCTATAACATCATCTCCTGCCTACTCTGCAAGCTATGGCCACCTGGCTGCCATGTCTCAATTCTGACCCCATCTTCCAGTTTTCTATTGGAAGTGTCTCGAGAAGGCCATCAGTGATGTGCCATGTTAAATGCAGTCTTCTTTTCTTCAAAATCTCTTTCCTTTGGTCTTCATTTTTTTTGAACTCTACTTTACTGTAGAGGCAGTTAATTAAGGACCTCACTTTCTCTTCCCCAGGCAATGTAATAGCCTCCTGTGTCTCATTGTCTCTTCTGTGTTTCCTTCCTAATTTATCTTTCACTTTGTTATAGCATAGAAGACAACATAGCACATTGAAAAGTTCATGGGTTTGAAGCCATAAAGACCTAGGTTTAAATCCCAGCTCTTTCATGTAAGTGACGACACTGACCTCAATTTTGACACATCTTGTAAATGTGAATAATAGAACTGATCTTGTGAAGTTGTTTGAAGAATAAAAAATAATAATGTCTAGAAAGTGGCTTGTGCATGATACAAAGTCATTTTTATTTATTAAAAATCAACTCAAATGGTAATGGGGAACATACATATAACATAAAGATTATATATTAAAAAAATAAATTTTATGGCCCAGAAAAAAATATCAACTCCATTGTGAACTTGTCTCTTTTCTGTTAGTTACAGGCTGAACCGCAGCTTCCTCAGCCTGGCACATGTAGCCCTTCGCCAGCTACGGCTTCTTTTCAGTCTCAGCTTCTGTGCCTTCTTCCCGTGTTCTGGGAACACAGATGGGCTTATTTTTTTCAGCACTTGGCCTCCGATTTATGCCTCCCTCCATGCGTTTGCATACATAGTTCTCCATCTGTGATGTCTTTGCCCTTCTATTTGAGTGGCAGCCTCCCAATTCATTTTTTAGCACCATATTCAAATATTATCTCCCAGTCTGTTGGCCTCATTCTAGTAGATTTTGAACAGCTTTATTCTGTTAAAGTATGCTCTTGAGGGTTCTGCTCTTTATATGTTAGAATTTGCAAATATAGCCTACAGCTTCCTTACTTAAAAAATAGATAACAGAACCCAGCAGATATTGTGGAATTTATTTTTCTTATGATCTGTTGAACTAGTTGTCAAGGGCATGTTATTTTCATGTTAAAAACAGAAATTTTGGTTAAAATTCTTCATTATTAGAATTCTTGTTACTGGTTAAGATACGATAAGATAAGCATTCCCATATCCACTTATGGAGAGCAAATTTGGAAGAAAATAGTTTATCAATATATATTTATTTATTTTTCAGCATATATTTAAAACAACACTTAAAATATTTACATTATTTAAGCCAGTGATCACATTTATAAAACTCTATTTAAAGAAAACAAAAATAAAAAATGAAATAAAAAAATACATGTACAGAGATTTATGCATAAACTTATTCATTATAAAGCTATAGTAAAAAACTAGATAGAATTTAATTATCCAAAATAGGTTTTAGTTATATAAATTATAATATGTACATATAATTGAATACTGTTTAGTCATTAAAAGATACATTTACAAAGCATTTATAATAATACAGAAAATTCTTATGATATAACATTAAATAAAAAATCAGAATACAAATGCATACTTTTAGTATGACCAGAACTATATAGAATATCCCATATACATAGAAAAAAGGCTGAAAAGAAATATGCAGAAATGTTATTGATTGTCTACATTCATCAAGGATGCCTATCTGCTGTAATCAACTCTAGTCTCTGTGGCTTAACACTAAAAGTTTATTTCTTGATATGTCACAATCCAGTGCAGGGTTGGAGGGTGACTCTTCTCCATGCAATTATTTGAGAAACCAGGCTCTTCCCATCCTCTAGAGGTTTTGTTCTTTTATGCATTCACTAGGCACGTGAAGGAAGGTTTCAGAGGTATGGCCTAGAACTGAGACATGTCACTTCCACCTATACACCACTAGCGAAAACTCAACCACTTGACCCGGCCTACTTTCCCAAAATTTCTATAACTATATTCCCAAGAGGAAGAAAAGGAACTTGAATAGTGGTAGCATTAGCATGACCCTTCTCATCTCTGAGAGGAAACCTAAGAAATAACTTCTGTTTCTTGAGAGTTCTATGTACTGGGTCCAGCAGAAGTCAGGCCTGCTTGAGTGTGGTTGGGAGGGTAATATTATGGGTGTAATCATTTATAGTTTTAATTTGAACATTTCACCTAAAATGTCTTATGGTATTCTAGAGTGTGACATTGTTATGTTATAGGACTACATGTTTATGATTTTGTAAATAAAAGATTTTGTCATAAAAAAGGACATTATTTATGCTGGACCCTGTATTTTCTAGTTTTTTACCAGTGACTGTATTAAAAGAGAAAACTGTATAATTAGAAGATCTCAAAGTTTTAAAATAAACTACCTCATTTGTGTAACATTAACTTATGCTGTCTAAAGTATTTCCTTGGGCAATCAAAAGATAAAATTCTATTCAGGCAAGAGTTGTTGCAAGATTTCATTATTAACATCATAAGAAATTTATGCAATATGAACAGTCCTTTGATTCAACTAATGGTATTAAAATATCTAAATAGTATTGGGAAGTACAATGATTATTTCAAGATTCACCAAATATTATTTAAGAAAATAGGATGTTGAGAAACCTAACTCAAAATCATGTTTTTGGTAGAAAGAGATGGTTGGGTGGAAATATCTGAGACTCAAATTCCTGAACCTCAAGCCCTTTCCCGTTAACTCTCTAAGTTCTATTGATTCCAAATTGTCTTCAGCCCATCCACATGAACCCTCTTCTTATTTGGGAGTAAAGAAGAAACAGAGAGAGGATGATGGAGAACTACAGTGGTCCCTTCCTTCAACTTCTCCTTTCAATGACCGGCTGCCAGCATTTATTGTGGATAGTATTGAAAATATTGACTCCCAAACAATCAGGGTGATAGCATCTTTTTCTTTCTTCCTTTCTTCCAACCTTCATTCTATCTACCCATCAACTCAACTACCTATCTGGGAGACACTGAGACTCTATATGAAACAGGAAGTATGCAATATAACACTTGTTGGTCTTCCATTTTTATTTGCTATCTAACGATGAAAATCTTCCTCCATATGCATACTGGAGAACTGGTACACTGACAGAAAGTTTTTCTATTTGCTCTACAACAGCCATTTTAAACACCAGGTCTGCTCAAATCCTGGTCTAAGGTCTTGCCCTAACCACAGATGGTTCTTTCTGCATCTAGACGAGCACCTCTCCACCCCCACCTGCTTGAATATCTTATAATATTTGTGTTCTCACTCTAGTTCCTTGGGTTACATATTTTCCTTATCCCCCTCCAACTTTAGCTGGATTGCGGAGCTGTATATGATAACAAAATAAAAACTAAACAACAATAACAAAATCTACACTACCTGCTGGTCACCTTTCCCGTGACCCCCCCACCCCACATATCAGATTCAATCCAACCATTATGAAAAGTGTGCCATAGCAGTTGAAAAAAAAAAAATCAAGCAAAGACCAGCAGGTCTACTACAGGAAATTACTACTAAAAGCAATGCAGCTTGCCACCAGGAAGTCTCTGAAAGACTGTAGCAGCAGAAGACAATAACGAGCCCACTACCCACAACATATATAGAACTATACATTGAGCCTCGGTGAATGTACGGTGTATGAACCACTGAGTTTGCCAGTCCGTGCAAGCCAGGCTTGCTCATTTTTGCCCAGAGCAGTTGCAGCAGTGAGATTGCTACACCAGAAGGCATTGGTGGCCTCCTCTTTGGGCTAACCCAATCATGGTCTTTCTACACTCATTAGAATCTGCTTTCACATTAGTTCATGGGTATCCTTTGTTCCTACATTGTTTAAAAAAAAAAGTCTAGAACAAAAGTCCTAAAGAAGAAATTGGATTTGCAATTTGTTTGATCTATAATACTCTATTTAAAATTAGAAAAGTCACATTTATTGTCCTTCTCCGTTTATCAGAGAGAGCAACACAGATTTCACTACATACAACCCCTTGGTTGATTAGCATTTCACAATCATTATCTTTTTTTTTTAAAGCACAAAATGTCACTATAAACATATGTGATATATTTAGGGATTTTATATAAAGTGTACCCAAAAACATGAAAAATACTGGTTTTTACATTTAAGAGAAAAAAATTTTAATGTCTTATTCATTTTTAAGGAGAATTTTAAACTCTTGGTTAAGCGCTTAAGTCAATCTTTCCTAACAGAGTGGAATTTGCCATTTCTCTATGCCGTCCAGCCTTTTTTGCCTCTGATCTGCATTCTTATATGTGCAGAGCCTGGAGAACCAGGGCATCGGACTTTACTATGTGTGTTTGGGATTATTTAATGAGCCACTTCATATTAAACAATGGCAGAGGACACTGGGTTTTCTACATGACTTGCTAAAATAAGTCAAATTCCGTAGGTATTTTTGTGACCATACCATCTGTTTTCCAGGAGGCTGATGTGGGGAGTTACTCCCCCTGTAGGTGCTCTGATGGCTTTGCTGAGCACACACAGTGAGCCATGCAAAAAACTCGTTTTCGATTCCGTCCGCGACCAGCAGGTAGGTGCACAGCTTTCATTTCGCACTGGTACTTAGAAGGAAAAAAAAAACAAACCTGCATTTTTACTGAAATGTACTTGCTTTAGCTACTAGCAAAAAATTAAAATTTTTTTACTTTTAGTCAGCATTTCCTGGTGGTGATAATTCTGGCCATGCACTAAAATAAATAAAAGATTTCTCATTTCACCAAAGCATTTTTAATAATACAACTATGTTCATTTTGAGTGAGTGTACTTCGAGACTATTTTAACCAGATATTTGAGGAAAGTGTCAATGCTTATTATTTGAGGTTAGTGTTTCTCAATGAGACTCAGTTACACGAAAGACCAATGTCCAGTAATTTACTCCCAAAGAAGGGGTTTGACCTGCTTTACAATATCATTTTCTAATAACAATGAGTAAGCTGTATTTATAAACTGTTCAGGAAACCTAACACAAATTTCCATGGGATCCGAGAGAGTGGAATAAAAATAATTGGTGCTTTCTGGCAATGGTTTGGATTAAAGGGCAATGTTACTTCTGTTTTTAAATCTTATTCATTTTCAGGTTATCTCCTCATTCCCCTGAGTGGAGAAGAAAGGTCCAGTCATGAGAAGACCCAGATTCATCTTTCCCTTTTTCTTTTGATGGGTTAGAAAAAGAAAGTATAGCAGTTTTCCTCAGAACCAAGCCGGCTTACTTTGGCTTATGTTTTTATTTGCTCTTCTCTCCCCAGCTTTGCCTTCTTTGTGCCTGTTTTTGCCTTTCTGCCTCTTCTGAGTCATATGTTGACATAAGTCAGTGCAAAGCCTGGGGTTTGAAGACACTTGGACACAAAGTCCAGGTACACAGAGATTTTTGTCTGATAACATCACGAACACTCTGCCAGCAGACTTCCTACCCTCGAGACGTAATATTTTCAAGCACCTATTGTCCAAGCCGGTTGGCCGTGATCGTGCCAGCCTGCTGGTGGTTTGTCAAAGCGGGGATGCGTCTCTCTATCCTTCCAACCTTGGGCTTAATTCTCAGTTTAGCCACACTAATAAATATAGCTTCCTTTTGAAGTGGAGAGTCTAGATACTTTCTCTCCAAGGCTGTGGAGAGAATGTAAAAGAATGAACGGCTTTATTCCAAACCTCATTTTGGATGAAATACAACTCACAACTCATTTTAGAATTAAAAACCTCTTGAATTTCGAACCGTTGAAAGTTTGAGTCTGAGGTGCTGTGACAGCTTAGTCACTTGATAACTTTACTTCCTGCCTTCTCTAGTCACAACTTGGAAGTCAGGTATACCTAATACTCATCATTTCTATTTGATGTTTTCAAATGTGAACAGTGGTGACTTTTTGTCCTTAATTAAATGTCTTCTCCTCTACTCCACCCTCCCATTTTTATTAATTCTTTTCTGCTCCATCCACAGATATAAAGAACGAGAGGGGAGGGAACAGAACAGGAAAAATAAAGGGACAGAAGGGAGAAACAAAGTAAATGAACAGAAAAGACAATAAAAAAAATTCTTACTTTAAAATATGGGAAATTTCACTAGGTATAAGCAATTTGGGTTCTGTCATGAAACAAAACAAAAAAAACCTGATAAGCTTTTAAATAAAGAAACTACACTTAAGACTGGCAACAAATGTGTGAATAAGTAGAAATTAATGAGTCTGTCTTTCTCTCCTTGTCTTTGTCTCTCTCTCTCACTCACTCTCTCTCTCTCTCTAACACACACGCATACACACCAGTGGGATTTGGTTGTCAACATTTAACCATGTAAGAGCAAGTAATTTCAAAGATAATGATTCTGAGTCAGCAGAATGACTCTCTCTCTGATTTAGACCAGACATTGTCTGTTATTTGGCTTTAGACATGTCTTTTGGTCCCTTTTAGGTGTGGTCTCACTGCAACCAAAAGCTTAAGGCAAAAACAGACATGTTTTCTCCCTTTTGATGTTCATGCTACTTTAGCACCAAAATATACCTAGCATCTATGGTCTATGGCGGTAGACCTTCCATGATCACTTAACTTTAAATAGACACATGGGTAAATAGATGGTACTTTCTCTTACTCAGCACTGGTCAGATTTTTACAAGAAAGTGCCTTCCAGTTTGGGGCTCCACATCTTAAGAGAACTCTGAAATTTGGAGGGGATTCAGGAGAGACTCTAAATGTTGATGAGAGGGTTGGAAAATGGAACTTATAAGAAAGAGTTAAAGACATTGGAATTGCTTATCTTGGAGAAGAAAGGTAACCTAATAACAGTCTTGCAGTGTTTGAAGGTGTATAATATACGTAATGGTTACCAGCTGTTCTCCCCGCCCTCAAAGAGAACAAGAGGCCAAGTTCTTACACTGCGTAGATCGAATATAGGGAAATGCCTCTTGCTGCTGGTGGTGACAGTGTTAAAAAGATAAACTG
Organism: Mormoops blainvillei; assembly: GCA_004026545.1. NCBI lineage: Eukaryota > Metazoa > Chordata > Mammalia > Chiroptera > Mormoopidae > Mormoops > Mormoops blainvillei. The sequence continues at coordinate 180,489 of PVJD01002736.1, read as the reverse complement.
GTAACTGTTGAATTTATAAAAACTTCTAAAAGTTATTTAAATGTGGATTTTTTTTTTTTTAGTCTCCTATTTCCTGGGAATTGGAAGATAAAATTTATGTTGTGGTTCTTAATGCTGCATTGTGATTTATAAGTCTATAAGAAGAGAAACTTACTTTAAGAGAATCAGTGTACATATTGGCCAAGAATCATAGAATCTATGATCTACTTTCCACCATATGAGTGAAATCAAGACAAGGAGACATGATTTCCATAAGGGCTTTGGATGTAAACTTTTTAGAACCATGCTCTGATTTCTCAGAAGAGTACTACTGCTAATTGGCATACAGAAAAGAAAAAAACCCAAGAGACAACAGAAATTAAAAAATATACAGTACATACTAAAATTATGGAGGCACTAAGAATCTCAGTTAAAATTATACTGGCACACACACACACAAAATCTCAGACTTTCATGTTTTCTGTTTTTCTTTTTTGTTACAACAGGCCAAGTTAATTCTTCCAAGTTGATCCACAAGTAGATCTGTGTCTGTGAAAAAAATGTCTGTGTGAACCAGTGTGATTTAAATATTCCTCTTATTCCCAAGCCCATAAGATACTCTGATCAATTCAATAACACAAAAAAATTATAATGCCTATCTAGTCTATAGTAGCCAGTCATACTGGTTATTTAATTAACCTCAAGAAAGAACTAAAACATCCAATTTCTTGGCAAATTTCTCTTCTGTGTTGTACTAATATCATAGGAACTCGGTATCACTCTTCATCTGTTTTTGACACTCAGAAGGCATCACATGATTTGAATGGAATATTAATATTCACATAATGCTAGTGAAAGTGGGATTAATTACTATACTTATAAAATATAGTATCATATGTTTTTCATGATGAATGTTATGTTTTTATGTTCTTTTAGTTTTTTGTCACACAATTCACTGTGCCCTGGTTTCACCAGTTCTACTTTCATGACCAAGAGCATTTCTTTTCTTCCCGCACACCCCCAGTTTTATTGAGAAATAATTGATACACCTCATGGTATAAACTTAAAGCATATAGCTTGGTGGTTTGATTTATTGTGAAATGAGTACCACAATAAGTTCAGCTAACATTTATCACCTCATAAATACAAAAAAAAAAAGGAAAGAAAAAAACTTTCTCCTTCCAATGAGAAGCCTTAGGATTTATTCTTAATAATCTTCCTGTATATAAGATAGCAGCATTGACTACAACCATCATGCTGAACATTACGTACATTCCCTTGTACTTATAACTGGAAGTTCATACCTTTTGACCACCTTCCTCCAATTCTGCCCCCACCCTCACCCTTCATCTTTGGTAACCACAAGTCAGGTCTCTTTTTCTTTTTTTCTGGATTTCACATATAAATGAGATCACACAGTATTTGCCTTTCTCCATCTGACTTATGTCACATAGTATAATGCCTTCAAGATTCATCTATGCAAATGGTAAGATTGTCTCATTTTATACAGTTGAATAATATTTCATCATGTGTATGTGTGTGTATATTTATACACACTTTTAAAATTCATTCATCTATCAATGAACACTTAGGCTGTTTCTGTGTCTTGGCTATTGAAAATAACGTTGCTATAAATGTAGGGTTGCATATATCTTTTTGAGTTGGTGTTTTCATTTTCTTTTGATATGTTTCTGGAAGTGAAACTGGAGTCATTCCATTTTTAATTTTTCGAGGACCCTCCATGCTGTTTTCCATAGTGACTGCACCAATGTACAATTCTACCAAAGTGCACAGATGTTCTATTTTCTTCACATCCATACCAGCATTTATCTCTTGTTATTTGATGGTGGCCCTGGTAACCAGCATGAGGTTATATCTCATTGTGGTTTTAATTTTCATTTCCCTAATGATCAGTGACAATGAGGACCTTCTTACCTACTGTTGACCTTTGAGATATCTTCTTTGGAAAAATGTCTGTTCGAATCCTTTGTCCAGTTTTACATTTGGTTATTTATTTATTTGCTGTTGAGTTGTATGAGTTCTTTATATATTTTGGATATTAACCCTTTATCAGATATATGGTTTATAAATATTTTTCCATTCTGTAGGTTGTCTTTCCACTTTGTTGATGGTTTCTTCTGTTGTGCAGATGCTTTTTATTTGATGTAATCCCATTTGTTTATTTTTTATTTTGTTGCTTGTACTTTGGGTGTCAGATCCAAAAGATCATTACCAAGATCCATGTCAATGAGCTTTATTCTTATTTTTTCTTCCAGGAGTTTCATGGTTTCTGGTCTTATGTTTAAATCTTTAATCTATACAAGTCAATTTTTGTGTATGCTGTAAGTAGGGGTTCAGTTTTATTCTTTTACATGTCAGTATCCAATTACCCCAGAATCATTTATTAAAGAGACTGTTTCTTCTCTGTGGAATCGTCTTGGTCAAATATTAGTTGACTATATATGCTTCAGTTTATTTCTGGGCTTTTGCTTTCTGTTCCAGTGGTTGATGTGTCTGTTTTTATGCCAGTATCATACCATTTTGATTATTGTAACTTTGTAGTATAGCTTAAGGCAAAGACAAAGTCAGTTGATTAGCAAACCTAATTTTATCTACAATCTTATTCCCCTTTGCCATGTAATCTAATATGTTCACCAGCTCCTGGCATTAGGACTTGGACAACTTTGGAGACCATTATTCTGCTTTTCAGACTCAGCATATTTTATATGGATTCACGAATACATATTTAAGTCTTCCATGTTAAATATATAATATAGATTTAATAGTCGTGGAGAAGTAGCAAAGAGGTATTTTGCCAATCCAATTCGTTGGTCCTATCTTCAATTCTGTAGACTGATTATTTAATTTACTGTTTAATTTGAATGAACACAGTAGCAATTATCATGTCAATTAAACTACAACAACCACCAAAACAGCCATTTGGTTGGCAACAGATCAATTACAAATAGAATAGCTTATGGACAGATTGGGCCTTCCAATGACATCTTAACATTACGATCTATCCATTTATTTATCGCAGCATATTTCTACAGCTCTGTTGCCTCGCACACCTCAACCATCTGAAATCTTAGGTATTTTCTCTCTGGATTCTCAAATTTTCTTGTGCAGATTGCCCCAGACCCCCATGCCATATGTCCAAACATGCATTTTCCTTCTATCTTGTTCCCTAACATTATGCTTAGCTGGGAGGCTTCTTTGATTTGTCTTACAGTGGAGAGAGATGGTGTGATTTTACAGTTGCCCCTCAGCAGTAAAGTCATAGACAGAAAGACTACAGATGTGGAGCAGATGTGTATAATGATCATTTTAAAAATTCCATGTAGAGCTCTAATAAAAAAGTGATTGTGATAAATGTTTATATGTTTGGCACTCATACCATTTAAACAAAATCATCAACTTATTGTGTTGCAATCGACCTTATATATTTCACTAAAACCAATTTATGACTACATTCTTTTTTCTTGAGCTTGGGAAGATGATAGCTTTGTTCTCTTCAAAATTCAGGATGAATTGGTTTATCTCTCTCTCTCTCTCTCTTTTTCTGTTCTAGGTAGAGTTTTTCCAATAGGAAGGGGAAACACCTTCCTTGAAAGGGGCATGTTCCATGGAGGGAAGAAACATGAGCATTCAAATTACATGAAATCCCACCTCAGCCATTTTTGCTAGTTAATATCTCTGAGCCTTCATTTCTCATATGGAAAATGGGGCTAACAGTATAATTCATGAAGAGAAAGCTGGGATAATGTATCAGAAAGCAGTTAATGCTGTATCTGGTGCATGAAAGATCTGTTCTCTTTCCCTGCCTATGGAGGAGGGGGCCAGGCCACCAGAAAAATACTTTTAAGACCACATAAATTTGTTTTTATTTATTATTTTATTTTATATTTTCTATGATACATGGTCTGTATATTGCATTGTGTGCCTACCAACCAAAGGCAAATCATTTACTATCACCATATACTTGGCTCCCTTTACCCTTTACTATGCCTCCACCCCTTTCCCTCTGGTAACCTCCTTACTGTTGTCTTTGTCTATGAGTTTCAATACCAGTGAAATCATATGGTTCTTAGCTTATTTTGCTTAGCATAATATTCTCAAGGTCCATCCATGTTGCTGCAAATGGCAGTATTTAGTCTTTTCTTAAGACTGAGTAGTATTCCATAGTATATATATAACACATCTTCTTGATCTATTCATCTGTTGAAGGAAACTTTGGTTGTTTCCATGTCTTATGATTTGAAGTCAAGTCATGTGGTACCTCTGGCTTGTTCTTTTTTTCACAGGATTGCTTTGGCTATTCAGTCTTTCGTGGTTCCATACAAATCTGATGAATTTTTGTTCTATTTTTCTAAAAACCAGCATTGAGGTTTTCATGGGGCTTGCATTAAATCTCTATATTGCTTTGGGTAATATGGACATTTTAATTATGTGGATTCTTCCAATCCATGAACACCAAATATCTTTCCATTTCATTGTGTCCTTTTCAACCTCTTTTTATAATGCTTTGTGGTGTTCAGTATATAGGTCCTTCACGTACTTTGTTAAGTTCATTCCTACGTACTTTATTCTTTTTGTTGCAATTGCAAAAGATATTTTATTTTCATTTCTTTTTTTGAAATTTCTTGTGAGTACATAGGAATGCAGTGAACTTTTGTACATTGATTTTGTATCATCAACTTCCAGCAATTCATCAAAATTGCCATTTAGGTGTTTCTATTAGTTTATGGCTCCAGTGGCTTCTGCTCCAAGTATTCCCAGGACCTTGAATGTACCCATGTATTATGACATACACAAGGAGGGTTTACAGTATTCGAGTTTTCCAAACTTACATTGATGAAATATCATGGGGTGTCACCAGTTAAGAGCATGGGACCTGAAATCAGGCTACCTATGGCTGAAACTCAGTTTCTCAATTCCTAGTAGAGACTTAGGAAAAGGTATGGGACACGTGGCATTTGAAAGGAGAGTTCATTGCATTATTATCTGACTTCCAAAGGCCCTTTGAAGCACTTGTGTGGTAGTCTTCAGTGTGAACCCATCAATTAAAATTTAATTTTAATGGAAATCAATTAAATTTTGGTATTTTATTAACTATTTAACACTCTCAAGAAAGAATGGTTTTATTAATCACTAGTTATTTATACTGAGTACATGAATGCTTTGCATTTGTAATCATTAAAGCATAATAAGCAGTAGTCAATTATGCACAATAAATACTTTTTCAGATAATGGTAATAAAAGCCGATATTCATATATACTGGCAGTTTATAATCCATAATGAACCATGCACAATAAAATTATATTAAAAATTTGTTTTGATACAAAATTAGTTCTCTATTTGTGGATATCACGTGAAAATGCCTGGATAGACTTTCATAAAAATTGTAGGATATTGTTTGGAAAGGTCTGATTTGAAACTTACGTTATGTGGCAAGTGATAAAAATCAATTTTTTGCAGGGTCCTAAAGCACCTCAGAGAAATAGATGGTCATCAACCAAGAGCTGAAAGTAGGGGTCAATGAGGGGTCTGAATAAGTATCATTTGGAAGAGATGTCATATTTAGTAATATGCCATCAATGTAAAATAATAAAACATTAATTTCTAATAGATTCCCCCAAATGGCCAGTTATAAGGGTAGGTGTCCTACAAAGCAGGTGTGATTTATTATGAATCACCTTTCGTGTGGGCAGCATTATTTTGTGGATTTCTCTGGACAAAAGCATAGCATGACCTTGGGGTTTTCTTGGGGGGGGTTGCTTTTTAAAAATGAATGATGGTTAGCTTTTCAAACAACCAGGATAGCCAACACGAGATGTAGGTTCTGTCTCAATTTCCCCGCCATCCGTAAGGCATGACATCGGTGTGTCTTCTGCATGCATCATGTGGCTTTTCTCCTGCACGTGGGAAGAAAGGTGGTCTTCTGGGGGAAAAAAGAGACTCAGGAAAAGAAATTATCCAAGAAAAATATGCTGACTAAACCAGAAGACTGAGCAGGAAACTTTTTCTGAAATAGTAAAAGATAATAACTTGGTAAGAATTACACGAGCAGTTAAGCAGTTGTTTCCAAGGCTACAAAAATACAGACATTCTATGTGTAGGAGGGAATAGGCATTTCAGATTTATTAACATGGACTGAAGAGTTTAGGGTTATTTGTATTTGTGGTAAAGAACTCAGACATAAAGTCTTTGTTTAGTGCCTCAAGATTTAGTGAGTCAGTTTGTTTCTTGTGTTTCATCTCATGCACAGATAATATCTTTTTAAATAGAATACTAGATTGCATGCATGAAGTTAAGCAAATGTGGAGTAGGAAAATTACCACATTGAAATAGACCTGAGGATGTCCTTAATTCATAGGAACATTAGAAAATTTTCAGAGTACCTCGCCAGCCAAGGAGATGAATGTTTAAGGCAAGATTTATTGCTATTTGCAAAACTCTGTAGTTGGAATAAATACTTGTACTTATGGCAAGTCCTTTTTTAAGACTAACTTCCAAATTGGATCTGTATTGAATGACAGAAAAAGAAAATGACTGAATGAACCAAATAACAGCTAAGATTCCAAAGACATCCTCATGTATAATAAAAATTTAGAAATAAAGTACAGTTCTGCATTTGATACTGGCTTTAGATGAAATACGAAATAAGGAAGAGTGGGAGGAACCTGTTTTAGAAAGGAAGGCTGGCCACAATTTGGGAGATAAGACAATTTCATAAGCAAAGATTAAAAAAAAAATCCTTGAGAGGAAATTGCAATAGTCAAAGAAGAAGTGATTTAAGCATTTCACAAGAATTTCAGAAAAGCCAGGGTCAAAATGCAGTCACAGTCTGATAGGTTTCAACAGGAGGTAGGAGGCGGACAGAGGAAAAAGTGGTGGGAAGAGAGTTAGGTCCAAGTCCAAGGGCATCTACTGAGTCAGCAAACCATCCTTCTGGCTTGAGGAAGAGCTCTAGCTATAGGCCCTAAAGTGGGTCCATGTGTGTGAAAATATTTTAGATTTTTGATATCTAAACCTGGAGTTTTGATGTAATTCAGGTCCGAGAGAATTCAGGTAGCAAAACAAAAAGCAGTCATGACCAATTTACCTCTTACTTTATTGCTGCTCTGAAAATAAAATTGTATATTTGTTAGTAATTTAATCTCATCAAAACCCTTCATGATTAATATGTCCTTAATTTCTGTGTGACCCTGATATACTCCAACAGCTTGTGAATGTGACAGAAAGTGAGATGAGAAAGAGAGAATAAATATTCGTAGGCTGTGGTTAAGTGGAAATCAAGGTAGGATGCTGTCCTCCTCAACCACAGAACGGGCACATACAGGGCCTGAGCCTAGGGAGAGAGGTCCAAATGGAAGTTGAGTGTGAGGCAACAGCCACCATACCTTTTGGTAAGTGGCCCAGGCCTGGCACTAGCAGCAGGCAGCCTAGATTCACATCTTGGCTTTGCCTGGGAATCTCCAAGCCCAGCAAAAGGAGTAGCTGTCTCAGGTTGCTTTGTGGTGCAGGCAAGGTGCCCTAGGCAAAACACACCTGGGGGCTGAACTTGGCCTGTACCACTCGGGAAACCCAAGGGCCAGTGCATCCAGTGGCTGGCTACAGACCACGTCAGAGCACCACCACCCTGCCCCTGCAGAGCTGATCCTCCACAGAGGGCAGAGGTTTGTGGTCAGTGGTCACAGCCAGTCCTTGCAGCTGACTGGTCTGGGTAAATCCCTCCCATTGATCTGCCAACAGCAACCAAGGCTCAACTACAAGAGAAGGATGTACTCAGCCCACATGAAGGGTGCACCTCGAGTACCCAGCTTGGGTGATAGGGGAGGTTATGCCACTGGACCCTACAGGACACCTACTATATTAGGCCACACTACCAAGGCATGGAGTCAAATCAGGTCTACCTAATACATAGAAACAAGCACAGAGAGGCTGCCAAAAAGAGGAAACAAAGAAACAAGCTCCAAATGAAAGAATAGATCAAAATTCCAGAAAAAGAGCTAAATGAAATGGAGATAAGCAATCTATCAGATGCAGAGTTCAAAATGCTTATTAGAAAGATGCGCAAGGAACATAGTGATGACCTCAGCAGTATAAAAAAGATCCAGTCAGAAACAAAGGATACACTAATTGAAATAAAGAACAGTTTACAGGGAAACAATAGTAGAGTGGATGAAGCTGAGAATCAAACCAGCAATTTGGAACATAAGGAAGCAAAAACAACTACAAAAAACAACAAGAAGAAGGAAGAGTCCAAAAATATGAAGATAGTAGAAGCAGCCTCTCGGACAACTTCAAGAGGTGCAACATTCACATCATGTGTGTGCCAGTGGGAGAAGAGAAAGGGCAGGCAACTGGAAATCTATTTGAAAAAAGAATGAAAGAAGACTTCCCTAATTTGGTGAAGGAAATAGATATGCAAGGCCAGGAAGCACAAACAAGATGCATGCAGAGACCTATTCTAAGACACATCATAATTAAAATGCCAAACGTTAAAGATAAAGAGAGAACCTTAAAGAAGTTAGTTACCTACAGGGGAATTCCCATAAGACTGTCAGTTGATTTCTCAAAAAAACTTTGCAGGCTAGAAGAGATTGGCAAGAAATATTCAAAGTCATGAAAAGCGGGGACCTACGGCCAAGATTGCTCTACCCAGGCAAGCCACCACTTAGAATCGAAGGGCAGATAAAGAACTTCCTGGGAAAGACAAAACTAAAGGAGTTCATCATTTCCAAACCATTATTATATGAAATGCTAAAGGGACTTATTAAATAAAAAGATCAAAACCGTGAACAATAAAATGGTAAAAAAATACATATTTATCAACAATTGAATCTAAAAAGGCAAACTAAGCAAACAAGAAAAACAGAGACAGAATCATGGATACAGAGAGAATTTTGATGGTTGCCAGATGGGAAGGGGTGTAGGGGAATGGATGAAGAAGTGAGGGAATTAAGAAGTACAAATGGGTAGTTACAGAACAGTCACAGGGGTATAATGTACCATGCCGGAAATGGAGTAGTGAAAGAACTTATACACATGACCAATGGACATGAACAAAGGTATGAGGGTTGCCAGAAGTGAAGGGTGCTGGGTGGAGGTGGGCAAAGGTTGAAAAATCAGGACAACTGGAATAGCATAATCAATAAAGTATAATTTTTAAAAAAGGATGTGGAAGAATTAATCTCTCTTTGAATGTGTTATGAGAGTACTGTGTTTAAAAGTTATTTAAATTATAATTTCTGACTTTTTATAATGTTCAGTAGTTTACTTTCTTCTTTAATTATATTTTCTGGACTGAAAAATATTTTCATGGTTGGAAATCCACTCCCACAAACCCTATATTCTTAACTCATATTTTTGTCATTTATTCATCTATTCATTCATTCACAATGAGAACCAGGTTTAGTTCTAGGTATTGAAATGTAGCAGTGACCTGGAAAGTACAATCTCTGCTCAGTGAGGGAAGATAGATAAGAAACAAATAAACAGAGAAGATAATTTGAGAGTTTTATGGAGAAAAACTGATTAAGATCAGAGAAAGACTAAGATTAGGGGTAGGAAGAGCTACTTTGGATTGGGAAATCAGAGACTGGCTTTCTGAGGTGACCTTTGGACTGAGACTTAAGTACAGATTTAAAAGGGTCAGGTTTCTAAGCAAAACATGCCCTGTACCACTGGGGAGTAAGTTGGTGCCAGAATGTTCCATTGTACCCAAGCTCCTTATCTTGCTTTTCCTATGTAAATATTTATATAAATACAATATAATCATTAAAATTAGGGGGCTAGTATCACTTTATTATGGTGCTCTAATTCTCAGACTCCATTCAAGTTTTGCCAATATTTACTTATTTTCTCCATTTCATTATATGATATGAATTTGCTGCCTTTCATTTCAAGCAGATAACCCCCTCCACCTAACACGCTGCTCCAGACAGCCTCTCACTGCTTTGCGGATGCCCTTCTCCTCAGCCGTTTGGATCCCATCACTCAGACTTTGATGCTCCAGACCAAGCCAGTGCTGCAAGGCTCCTTCACCTGCTTCAACCACGGACCCATTTCAATCTTGCCGAGGCTCCAACACTGCTGATTATTTCAACCCTCCACATTGCGTAGACACTCTTCTCACTGGACACTCTGTATTGGACCGATCCCTTCTTGGACATCCTTCTAACTCACTTCAGGGTTCATTACCTTCCTTGGGCCTTGAGGGTGCTCTGTTCACACTGCTCAGGTTCTAACACCCCATGGAAGGCTCCACCTTCGCACCGGTGCTCCTTATCCCGCCGAGGCCCTGACATCCCATCGCGAGGAGCCGCATGTGCGACTGTCCTCTTCACCATCCTGGGTTTCAGCACCCTCTGCTGGGCCATGGTGGCTGCCTCCTCCCCCAGAACACATTACTGTCTTGTTAGGCTTCACCTAACAATGTTCAGATAGAGTGCAGGAACGAAAGAGAGGAGAGGGAAGCGACGAGGAAGAAGAAGAAAGAAAGAGAGGGTTTTAGAAATAATGTTCTGAAGTTGGGTAATATCGCACAGAAAAAAAGACAATTAAAAATCACATTATACAACAATCAAATTGAGTCCCCAATCCTTCAAGGCTAATATTATAAAATGAAACTTATGAAATTAAAGAGTACCATGACTTAACTGAGAAAAACCTCTAAAATTAAAAAAAGTATTGGAGAAAGCATACTTAATGCTTTCAATTAAACATTAATGAGATCTTGTAATTTTTAAAACACAATTTACAAACTTTTTCAAATGAGGGAATATTAAGCATTGACCATCTTTATTTTCCGAGTAATGTGTTACGATTTTAAGAAAAAGTAGAAACCCTTTTGGAAGTCTGGAGTTTTTTTCCAGAGGAAATCTTAGAGGAAAATAAATGTCAGTCTGATATAAAAACTAAGCAGTTTGGGTAACTGTTATGGAGAAAAACACCAACACCTATTACTTTTATTACCAATAAAGTGAAATTTTATCTTTCTCCCTCTCCATCATTGTAAATACCACTGTTTGTGGTGTGCTTTGCAAGGGCTGAAAGTGTCATTTCCTCATGTCCTAACGGTTCCAGGCACAAGCATAAAGACATATTTAAGACAAGAATTTCTCTCTGCATTCCAAAGTTTCCTCTCACTCAATAAAATAATTAAGATTTGAAAAATAACTATATTGTGAAAGTGAAGAAAAAAAAAATATCACAATTTGGAAGTTATTTTTAAGTTGGCATAAAAAAGACACTGATCTTTATGACTTGGAAAATTATTGCTTAGAAATTAAACTCATATTCTTTAGGCCTGTCAGTCTCTGAAATTAAAAATAAAACAAAACAAAACTGTTAGTATACAAAGAGAGTTACCACAATTTCAAAAGATTCTGATTTCAGATCTATATAAGCTATATATGAAGTTGAAAACTTAAGCAGCCTGAATAATTAAATTTTAAAACATGTCTACCTCAGGTCTTTGGTATCTCTTTAGACTACATTCAGGTTCTGGATAATTCGCGTAACTATACCTTCTCACTTTGTCTGCATTAGGAGTGACTTTGTTCTTAGAGCTTTATAGGCCTTGGGGGGCCTTGGAAAAATGCAGGTGCCTCAGGGCTCACGGGCAAAGGGTTCAGTGCCCTAACGCAGGTCATCCTTTCCTCTAGAAGCCTGTAAGGTTATATTCTCAGCAAATTGGCATCATACCCCTCACAGTGTTAGCTGAGAGATGGCATGTTTATTTACAGTGCCTGGGAGAGGGACAGTAATTTAGGTTGGTTGTCAGGATAACCTAGAGCCAGAGATGAAGACCTTCTGCAGGAGAAATCTGGAGAAGACCCAGACCCTCTTTCCTGAGCTTCCGAGTACCATGCCCTTATTAGGTCATGGTCATGGGGACTGGCCACAGTAAAACTGGGCCTGCGAGTACCAAACGATGGCCCAATGAATCCCCCAAGTTCCCCAGTGTGGGAACTCCTGTGTGACCAGGAGGCAGCCAAAGATTTAGGTTTAGAGTGACTCTTACTGTGTCCCCCTGATGGAAGAATTGTCCCTTCAGCAACCAGAGGCTAAAATTGCTCAAGTCGACAGTGATGGTGAATGAGCTCATTCTATCTCCACCCTTTGAGTACTGGATCTGTTTTCTAGTTATTGGGAATATAGGACTAGTACAATAGCCATCGGCTAAAATTCTACACTGTATCTTAAAGGATAGTGTCCCATACTCACAAAATGTCATCTTCAAGCTGGTGTGACTCAACTATGTCTTTAAGAGTTCATTCTGTTCAATCATACCAGTAACTTCTGGGTGACGAGATGACATGGTATGTGGCATGACCTGTAGATTCCATGATCATGGGCTTACTGTTGTACCTCTCTGGCCAAAAAGTGGGCCCCTCAATACAAAGTAATGCTATGCAGGATACTAAGTCAATGAACCTGGGAGTGGGGCTAGCTGAGTCACTGTGGATAGTAAAGGCAAGCCCAACTCTGGAAGATATTATCAGTCGTGGTCAAGATAAATGATTATTCTTTCCAGGATGGAGGTGGTCATCTTGGAATGCATTGTTAGTCTTGGTTTGGAAAGGAGGCAAATTCTAGGCACTCACAAGCTAAGGGACTTTGATCATCCAAAGACAATACTCCAGAAAAGACTGCAATTATGAGCTGTTACCAGCAATATCTATAGCAGCCAGTCAAAGACATTTTCAAGCATCTGTGTTTTCAGCCCTTCACATTATCTCCTGAAGAATAGGGATAGTATTCCCAGACAGCCACAGAGGCCGGCCTGGTATAGTAATTGAATGAAGCATGCCAAGTGGGAGCTGTGGCCAACCTGAAAGCTAGCACCTACACTAAAAGGGAAGTGCCAATTTATTATTGCCAACACTGTTGCCAGATTTTCTAATTTCTCATGAGGATATGACAATCCAGATTTATTTTCATGCAAAAATATGTCAGTTTTAAAAATGCTGACAATCATGTCATCAGGTTTTCTAACAGAGAACAGATGAGATACCCATATTAGTGTAAATGGAGGAGGAAGAATGATGGAGAGTGGATCTGAAGGAGCAATGGAAGTTACCCAGCACAATGACCAGTTCAGATTTTTAAAAAACACTCTGGATCAATAACATGCAAGTATTATATTAGTCTGCTTAAGCTGCTGTAACAAAATACCACAGACTGAGTGGCTGAAACAACAGATATTTATTTTCTTATGGTTTTGGAGGCTGAGAGTCTGAGATCCAGGTGCCAATGTGGTTGATATCTAGTCAGGGCTCTCTTTTTGGTTTGCAGTCAGCCACCTTCTTATTGTTTTCTTTACAGGATCTTTCCTTGGTGCGAGCATGGGAAGAAAGAGAGAGAGATAAAGAGGAGAAGGGAGTTTTCTCTTTTCTCTTTTTATAAGGCCATTAACCCTATAGGATTAGGGCTTTACCTTTATGACCTGATTTAACCTTAATTACTTCCTAAGAGGCCCCATCTCTGCACTGGGGTATTGGGGCTTTAACTTATGAATCGGGGGGCACAATCATTCAGTCCATAACAGATACCAAATAAAATACTCAGAGAAAACAAAACAAAAGAAACATGTCTTCCAGCTAGCACTGAAACACTAGGGTTTGTTTGACCTTTAATACAAATAGCAACTAACTGCCTACAATAAAAGGCTGGACCTAAGTCTGATGCATTTCTGTGTCCCAAGCTGTAAGTCAGTAAGACAGTATTTGGATCACAATATTTGATTTACTGTTTAACTGATTACCCCAAGTTTTCACCTGTAAAAAGAAATAATAAGAAATCTGAGAAAATTATAGAACTGAAAAATATATTGCTGTACTTTTCATTTGAGATGAATTATCTGGTTCAACAAGTATTGACCTAGTAATTTTCTGATTTGTTTTGACTTCAAACTTAGCTCTGCACTCAAAAGCAGTATGCAGAGGAAAAGAGAATTAAAAACAATGCAGAACTGGAGATTGAATCCAGAGCAGAGAACCAGTCAGCACCTCAGCCTTTGGTCCAGGATCACCCAGTTTGAAACTCAGTCTTCTCAAGGAGCTCATGGTCTTTTAATTATCCACCCCTACCAACACAGGAGTTCAAGAAATGAATCCTGGAAGTTGAGTCTCTGAGAAATATTGCTAAGAATGGATTTAGTCCTCAGAATCTCATTTTTATCTGAATCATGCAGGGATGACTGTGGGTCAGAAAATATGGACTTCATACCCAGCTGTAAACCTGCTCTCCAAAAGGCAGTAGGGTCTCTGGGTTCCAGAACACTCAGCTGAGCTCATTTCAAAACAGGAATAACTCATGTGCGAGGCAGGAATTGTAAAGACTCCATAAGTCATTCTAGCTATGGCTGCAGCCAGAAAAACACAGCAAGGACGAAATTATTTTTCAAGTGGTCCTGGAACAGTTTATGATCAATAGGCACTGCAGGGACGGGTCTACGTTGAAGGAGAACTGGGAATCAAGTGGCAGAAACCTGGAGACAGTCATGGAGGACCAGAGTGATGATTGCCGGAAGCTCCCTGGCTTGGTCCACATCCCCAAGCAGGGACAGGAAGCCCTCTTTTCTGAGAATATGCCCTTAAGAGAAGTCATTGTCCATCTAACAAAACAGTTGTCAATAGGATTCCCAACAGAGACAAGCATGGGGACTCCCTCTTGGACTCTCCGAGGTACCTGTTTGCAAACAGGACAAGGAGATGAGGATAAAGAAAATGGTGGCAGCATTTCTTCAAAAACTACTGAAGTAAATGACAGTTTTACTAGTCAAGGCCATCAAACACCTTCACTGCACGTTACCCAGAGAGAGAACATTCTGGGCCTGAAGAGGGAGGTATTTCTTTGGAGAATCCACTCTGTTCTAGAAGAGCAAGTCTAGGCAGCTCCAGATCCCAGGAAGGGTCCCTGAAAGGACCTTCTTATCAAGATATCCTTGGGGAGGTGGGACGAGCATTTCTCTCCAGGCAGGATCAGGTCACCCCTGAGCCTGTTCCTACCTACCAGAGCAAGGCAGGAAGCTTCACATGTGAGGGACACCCAGAGAGATTCCACAGAATCCAAAAGTCATACCAGTGTGAGAAGTGTCCCAAGAACTTTAGGTATTTCTCTCAGTTAAATGTCCTTCAGAGAAGACACAATAATGAGGGGATGTTTATTTGTGCTGTGTGTGCCACAGGCTTCTTCCAGGGCTCAGACCTACACAGACATCAGAAGATACATCAGAAGATACAGAAGATGCCTTTCAGGTGCAGCACATGTGCCAAGTCCTTTGGCCACAGAACCAACCTTCTGGCTCATGAGAGAACTCCCACAGGAGAGAAGCCCTATGTGTGGTCAGTCTGCCAGAGACACTACCACCAGTCATCCACCTACCATGGCCACCTGAGGATGCACCAGGGAACTGCCTTCAGATGCGTTTTCTCTACACCAGAAGCTTCCTCGACATAAGGTACATAAATATGTCTGTGAGTATGTAGATTTCCATAGTACTCCTCTATTTAGGATTTGCTTTATAATTCCTGATTATATTTTCCACTCATTGTGTCCCCCACTGAAACGTAAGTTTAAGGAGGTCGGAGAATTTCCATTTTGTTCACCAAAGTGTCTCTGGTGCCTAGAAAGTGGCTCACATATTTCAAATGATCAACAAATACTTGGTTTAATTAATTAATTAATTAATTAAAAGAATTGAAAATAGAACTCAGGTATGTTGTCACCATTAGTGTCACAGTAAGTTGTCTCAGCTGATGTATTATAATACTACTTCCAATCAGAAACCAACAGCTGAGACTGTGTCTTCCATGCACCTCAAAGTAATTGCTCTGTATCCATATCAATGTCAAAGTGTAGTTCACGAACAACTCTTCTAGGAACTTGCTAGAAACACAAAATTTGGCCCTTCTGCAGGCTTACTAAATCAAAAACTGTGGGGATGGGGTTCAGGTGTTGGTTTTACTGAGCCCTCCAGGTGATCCTGGTACACAGAGCAGCTAGAGGGTCATTGTTCTCTATTAACAAGTGGATGGAAAGAGGTAAATCCAGGAGGAAGAAATTTACATTTCACTGAGCTTCTACAGTGTCCCAGGCACCTTATTAGGAGACTCAGTGATGGCCTCAGGACATGGGCTCAAGCCTATCCCACTCCAAAGACCTTGTGTTCATCCCATTTAATCAATTTCCCTCCTTAAAATACATATTAAGTATTTCTATTGAGCCAGGTGCTTCATACATGTTACCTTATTTAATCTTCACAGGGGTTCTGAGAGGTAGGCTGCATTATTCATTCCCACTTTACAGACCAAGAAAGCCAGGCTTATAGAAATTTAGTCATGTTTTCACTGTGGCATAGCCTTTAAGTAACATAGATGTGATTTACATGCAATTCGGATTGTCACAAAGCCCATGTTCTCACCTTGCCTTCCTAACCCCAAGCCATTTTCCTTCGTTTGCTGAATCTCCTACCTCCGGTTGCCATCGCCTACCTACTGCTCATCCATTTCCTGTGTTAGAGGATGTAACCTTGCCCAACTGCATCCCTCATCTGAACACAGGAAATGATTTGAATGACTATTCACTCTCTCCTTCAAGATGGTCCTTCACTGGTGCTAGGCTACCTGCATGGGTGAGAGTGGGAGGAGCCAATTCATTCTACACAATGGAAGCCTTGGGCATTAGAGCTCAATTCTCTCACAGAACCCCAGGGAGAAAGCCTAGAAGACAAATGGAAAACCATTCTCGTTAACCCATCTGGCAATTCACTTTACTCTCCTCTTTCCAAGTTCCTTTTCCCTTCAGAAAATTTGCGAAGAGGAAGCATGGTATAATTGAGAAAACACTGAGCTGGGGGTCAGGAGTTCCAAACCCAACACCTCTGCTAGGTAGATGTGCCTCCGTCGATAATTCACTTCTATTCTCTGGCCTCTGTTTCTTCACAGGAAATGCCTGGACTAATGAATATTGAGGGTTCTGTCCAGCTCTAACATTCTGTTTATGAGAAGAAATTAAGCATTACCATCAAATCATCCTTCTTCATTCCAGTGAGAAAACAAAGAAGGGAAAATACATGTCTCATTATTGCTGTATGTGTGTACCTTTGTATGTAATCACCAGACACCCTTTCAATATTACGGGATATGATTTTCTTCTTGATAGTGATGGGGTTCAAATAAATACTACCCCCAGAATACGGCACCTTGGCATATTTTAAGCTGAAGAATTTTAAGAAAATGACAGACACAGGAAGGTCACCCTGACCTCCTTCCCTCTTCACCTGTCTTTCCTGAGACAGGTTCTAAAACCCTCATTTGAGAGGTGACTGCCTTGTGCCCAGAGGAAAGGAGCATCCTTATTTCTGAAGACAAAGGGATGTCAAGAAATATTCTAACAAATAGGACTTGCTAAGACTCCCCCAGTTCACTGCACAACAACATACTCCTTAACCTATCACATTGCTCCACAACTGTCTACTCTTCATCAAGTTTATCTTAAAAATACACAAGTTTAATGGCTCCTTTGGGTCTGCATCTCCTTAGGAAGGTTCACGTACCACAGAAACATATTCAAGAAATTTGTATGCTTTTCTCACTTAATCTCTCTTCATTGGTTTAATTTCAAACCTGGCCAGCAATGCCAAGAGGGTGTTTTCTCTCCTACAATAGCCACAATTATTTCTTTGAAAGTGTTTTTGATAATATCTTTGTTCGTGAAATATCCTCATTTAGAGTTCAAGGTAAAATTAAAGGTGAGTATATAATTACGCTAATGGTTCTAGAGAAGTCTTTATGAATCTAATGTATTTATGGTACTTTATTTAAGTTCAATTCCATTTCACCAACTGTACTCTGCAGTATTTTGCTATGTGCATCCCCTATAAATATATTAACTCATAAAAAGCTGGCTAGAAATTCTCCACCAGTGGAAAAGTTAGTGCCGCAATGACTAGGTCTACAAATTAATAATTTTAGAGGTTACGGTGAAATGTTTCTTAATAGGAAATTCCATTTTGGAAGAGAAGAGTCCATTTTTATTTTTGTCTTGAACGATATACATGAAATAAAGCATTTCACATCTCTAAAGCCTTAAATTGGCTATTTTTGGTTCACTTTTAAAAAGTATTTCCCCCAGAAAGAGAACAGTAAGAAGTATTCACTTATATAATCATCCACCTTCTATCAGTCCTTGTATCCATCAAATAAAAAGAAATTTTTATGAAGAAAATCCAAAACATGCTAATTAAGTAAACCTAGTCTGATGTTGCATATTTTTATAGAAAATTAAATTAGGCAAAATAAGACTTAGAGAATTTTTCAAAGCTCTGTCAACTGGGTTGTTTGTACATTCATCAAAAGAGGCTTTAAATGACCAAAGGGAGGGGGGCAGGGAAGAATCTCTTAATGCTTAACTGCTTACAGCTGCTATCCTAGCATCCAGCCTATAAAGATTTACAAACAGTACATTCTTTGTTTCATGCTGAGGTCCTTCAGTATACAAAAAGAGGATGAAATCCTGCATGGTTATTTTCAGCCTAGGACAAGCGGGACCAAGCTAATAATTTATAGAAAACACAGGATGAGAAAGTAGCACCCCAGGAAAGAATGGGTATCAAGAATTAAATGAAGTGATCTCTTATAACCACCCCCAGTTCACCAGCTGTAATATTTACATGCTAATAAATACTTCTGATAAAACATTTCATCTATATAGATATCAGGTCAATAAAAGTATACTCCTTTTGCCAAAGGTGCAAATATACATATTTGCCAAAATTGTCAAAAGCTCTCTCAAATAAAATCAGCAGTGTTCCTTCTCTTGTTAAGAATTGGGAGCCAAGAGCTTTCAGACATGATTAACTGACTATGAGAGTTAGACTATACAGACAAGTGTACTAAGCATATGTATGTCATAAGTACACAGAGTGTTCTATTGTGGTTAAGTAAAATTAACAACAATGTTTATCTAACAAGTTGAAAATTGAGCTTAATGATAGATGTAAGTAATTATACTTCAACTTTGCCATTTTTAGATTTTAATACTCTACATATAATCTATTGTATAGTTATGGCACCCATTCTTTCATTCATTCAATATTTATTGAATTCTTACCATGTGCTGTGCTGGGCATTGAGAATACAAGTACTAGGACAGGCAAGATCCCTGACCTTTGCATTTAGGGTGAAGGCATATAATAAATAAACACACAGATAAGTAATAGTAGTGACTTTTCAACAGGAACTGAAGGGACAAGAAAGAGTCAGCCATGTGATGAATGAAGGAACAAACCTCCCAGGTAGCCAGAAGTGACAGAGACTGGTGTGACTAGAATTAGGTAAGGCAGGGAGATGCTATATAAAAGGGGAAGTTGGGGTAGGGTCATAGGGAATTTTGTAAGACACAGGGAAAAGTTTGGATGTTACTCTAATACAATAGGAAGCCACTGAAAAGGTTTTAATCAAGAGAGTAACATGAGATAATCTCTCATTAACAGTGATGGTCTGGCAGCTATATGGAGAATGGATTTGAGGCGTATTTCAATTGAAGAAGTAAGGATACCGATTAAGTGAGTATTTCCGTAATCCAGGTGAGAAATGTTGAATAGAAGTATATTTTTATAGGTAGGACCATCTATACCTGTTCAGGATGACCCTCAGATTTCTGACTTTAGTAACTGGATTGAAAATGATTGTGCTGTCTCCTAAGGTAGGAACTACTAGGCGAAGGTCAGGTGGGTGGGGGTGGGAGTGGGGATGAGAAAGTAACAAGAATTCCATTTTGGATGAGTTATCCAACTGTAGATAATAGCAGGCAGTTGGCTATTCAAGTGTGAAGCTCAGTGTCAAAGTTTGGACTAGAGATATAAATTTAGAAGTTATGAGTTTATAAATTAATTCAAAATTATGGGAATAGAAAATATCCGCTTGGGTGAAAATATAACAAAGAGAAAAGAGGTACCAGAAAGGAGTCCTAATGAATGCCAATATTTTTAAGCTAAGAAAACGGTAAGAAAGCACTGAATTAGACCAAGCAGAAGAGGCCAGAGAAAACTAGAACAATAAGAGTTGTGAAGAAATAGGTTTAAGGAAGGAGAATGTTCACCGAATTAATATTACACATCCTAGAAATTCTAATGTAGCAGATTCACTGCGTACTGACTAGGTCAGATCAAAATATTAAGTATTTATCCCCACTTATCCATTATTTATAATCAATATTAACGTTAATGGCTTTCTATGTTTACATAGTCTAATAAATTACCTGTGTTGCCATCACACTTACCCACACTCAACCATATTCAGAAATTCTGAAGCTTCTCCAAAATTCAAGTTCTCTGATCTGCTCATGAGCTCCACTCAGCCAATTGTTCCTTGTTTCAAACATATCCCCATTTCCAGAACTAGGGCCTCTATTGATGGGGGAACTCAATAGTTCAAGATTTTAGCCTTAGTTGATAAGCTTAAGTGATTAATGCATGTAGAAACCTGTTGTTCCAGGAACTGGAATACATGACCTGTGTGACTCCATGAGGTCTACAAGCAGTTCAACCTTTGTGTCCCAGAGGGTCTGCAAGCAATGGAAATGGTATCTGGGTTGTTGATCAACAGGTAGAGAAGTACTAGGAAAATTGCCCCCAACGGCAACTCTTACCCTGTTAACCTTTTTTTCCAAATGCCTTACCTACCCATTCTTCTCCTTATAAAACAGTTGGCTTGAGATGAGATGTTAAGATGGTTTCTGAAGGTACATAACCCATCATCCTCTCATATTGCCAGCATCTGAAAGAAGTGCCTATATAGATTCAATCCTTGTCTCTGTTTATTGGTTCTAATAGTGACTGGAAGCAAAAATGCTGACTTTTCCAGTTTTACTATGGTGGTGGATCGTTTGGGGATGAAGATGGCATGGCCATTTTTGTGGGTTGAAGAGACCTGAGGAGGTGAGGAGCAGATTAAGGTTGGTGACACAAAAGAAGGACCAGGGACACACAAGTCAGATGGCCCTTATACTCCAGGTGTCTTAAGACAGAGCAATGAGAGGTAAAAGGCATGAGTACAAGAGGCTGGCTGAATTCCCTCCAACTATTTAAAGTAGGTTTTATCTTTTAGGGCCAATTTAATCTAAATGTTAGTAAGAGAGCATACTACACAGGGAGCAAAAATCAGGTTAATAGCATCCCCCCTAGAAAAACAGCAAACACAAATGTTGTTAGGGACTATTTCAGCCTGGAAGTTTTCTTCTCCCCGACATGGATTGAAGGAATTTGCGCAACTCTAGCCAGCACAGCAGGGAATATAAAGAAGGCATTTTCACGGATTAGAGGAATGTAAAACTTTCAGCTTTTGCAAGGATATGTGAAGCAGCACATGGGTGGGGAGGGGCCTATATAGAAAATAGCTGATAAATGTTTATGTCTGAATTTTGAACAATTGGCTTCTGACTGAGAATTCATGTCTGTATCATGTCCATGTCTCAGCAGAAAAGTGATTACTTTTCCATGGGTTAGCCTGGGCTATGGAAGAAACTGACAGATGACTCAGAACTGGAGTTACCTCAGAAGAAACTGACCCGAATAGGAGCCAGCACAGCCGAATTGCCTTGACCACGCCCTGCCCAGTGGTATATCAATACCTCAGTGAGGAGGGACAGCCACTGAACTCCAAAAACGGTGAGAAAGAGCTATAAAACAGTAAGCCACTCACTCTTAAAACAGTAAGTTATAAAACAGCGAGGGAATCTAAAGGAAAGAATGGCAGCAGAGGAAGGAGAAGCAGAAAGGGATAGCTGATGATGCAAATGACAAACATCAAAACAAGCTTTATAGTTTTACTTCTTACAGCATGCTTGTGCACCATCTTTGTTCTAGTTCCAAAGAGACAGGTAGGTATTTTCAAATTTGGGGCAACACTCCCCATTTCTTTCCTCCTCCCTCATATAATGTATAATTTATCCCTTAACTCTTCCAAGGTCAAACAGACCTAGAGAAGTGATGTGATTGACTATTCAACTCAGGGAAACATATAATTTAGCACTATGGCTAAAAGTTTATAGTTCAGGCAGCCATGCTAATTATGTAACTTGTTGATACTGATGACCTGGCTGAGGCCTCGTTTCTCCAAGCTTCTGTGATCACCATTAAGGCTGGCAGTGGACAGGGAGCCCATGCCCCAGCTGGTGGGGGTGTCCTGCTTGAGGGTTTCATGACTAGGCTTTTGCTCCAGCTCAGCAGATAATAAGACTCTGGAGGTATTAGGCCACCTACAGGACTCTTTCTCAATGTTGTTCCCAGAAACAGGAATCAAAAGCCCACAGGAAAAAGAGTGAGGAGACCTTGGAATCCAAGGCTGAAGTGTGATAACCTTAGGGAATGACCCAAAGCACCAGCCCTCTCCTTACGTCCCTAGTTCTACACAGAACAAGTGGCTGTAATGTCTACATTGGAAACAAGATGAGTACAGGACTGAAAACAATGGTTTGTTGGCATAAGATCGTGTAGTTGACAAGTGAAAGCTTTTCTTGAATAAAAAGTGGAGAATGACATCAGCTTTTTGGATAATCTAACTACATTGTTTCAAGTCGAGTTTTTCCCCCTGAAATCTCTTCCAAATCCTTTTGAATTAATTTGTATTATGTTAACAAACATTCTAACAATAAGACAGTTTAGTGAAAGCAATTAAATCAGGCTGTAAAGACACACAAACAAAAAACATGCTGACCTTTCTGTTAGCTACATAATTTTGTTGACATCCCTCTTGGTTTTAGAAGACTCTTCGTGATCGTTAACTAACAGAGAGCTGTTAAATGAAGTCTACACCGAACAAGAGGAAAAATGGGGAAATGCCTTATGAAGGAAAGTGGTACTGATAGTTTAGATTTCAAAGCAGATTTCTAGGTTAATTACCTTTCTATACTATTTACGCATTGATCATTGACTAGTTCTATACTCTGTTTTGTGACATGTGTTTGTGTTTGCATATGTTTCTCTCTCTCCTGAGTTGAATTCCTGTGTTCCTTTTATATTTGTCAAAAGTATAAGAAGGCACATACCCTATAAGTAGGAGGTATGTATATAATTTTTTTCCTAATGGTTAAAAAATGTATGTAGGTGGAGGATTTGTCTTTATCTTGAATGAATCATAGGATTAGAATCAATTGGTTCAAGGTGAAAATGACTCTCATTTTTGTATCTTGAACCTACTATTTATTCCAGAAGTTCTGGGTCGATTTCCAACTTAGTCTCTGACTCATTCAGCTGATTCTCCCCCCACAGGATGTGAGGAGGTGGTAGTCTGGGGCCATGAGCATCCCTAAGGCCTCACCCCACCTAACCCTAGGGCATAGATTGAGTTTTCTCACACACAGGGAAGAGATTGGCCCTTGTATTTCAGCCATTCTCTCTAGAACTGAAACAATAAACCACTGTAAGGATGAGCATGATGTCTTCCTATTCTGCATAGTCTGCGGCTAAATGTTCTATCCTCCTGCCTGTAGCTCAGTCCATTTATTCACTCTTTCAATAATGAGTGAATTTCTAAACTTTTATATGTAGTGGAAAGCATGTTGGAATAATGTATACATATAGATTGAGAATCTTACAGTCCATGGAACAAGTAAAAACCTGAACTAAAGAGAGTCTGTAAAAGATCTGTATTATGACCTTGTAAGGTAGTTCTTACAAGTGAAATTGTGTCCATCCTCCAGTTCTCCCACATTCATATGTTCAAGGCCTAACCCTCAGAACCTCAGACTATTATAACAGTGATTGAAATAAACACAACATACTAATTTGGTGTTAATTATAGAATAGGCTATGCTAACAAACTCATAGAAGATTCATGTATTAAAAGTTTCCTTATAAGTATTGTGTAGACATCAGCAGTTGCAGCTCCTGCTTAACCAAGGAATGACCGTGACCACAAGAAATTGGGCAAACGTCAGTGACTCACATCAGAACCAGAAGAGACGCTGCCTACACGTCCTATTCCCACATATCGGCAGTGAAACTGTGAATGGAGCGATGACCCCACATGGTGATGCACGCAGGAGATAGCATCGAAACCACCTAAAGAGCAGAGCTGAGAAACTGCATGTCGCCAGAAATTCCTTAGTTCCCCTCTTCCTATGGTTCTCCTAGGAAATTAGCCAGGACACCTGAGAGGTTGAACTGAGCTTTGAGATGAGAGTCCTCATCTTCCAGTTTGCCAGCAACTGAATAAAACCACTTTCCTTGACATCAGCACCTGCCTCTCTACTGTTGGCTTTCAAAGCTGTGAACAGCCAGATCTGAGTTCGGTTAAAATATGACTGCATTTGGAGATAGAGCTTTTAAAGGGGCAATTAAGTTCCTATGCGTGGGCACTTATGTAATCTGACTGGTGTCATTCGAAGAAGAGGGAATTTGGGTACCCAGAGATCCGCTCAGGAGCACACAAATAGGTGACAGCCATTTGGAAGCTAAGGAGAGACCTCTCAGAAAAAGCCAAACTTGCCAACACCTTGATCTTAGACTTCCATCTTCCAGAATTGTAAGAAAGTTAATCACTGTTCTATAAACCACCCAGCCTGTGATATTTTGTTATGGCAGCCCTGGCAAACTAATACAGTGGTGTAAAAGTAAAACTCAACTTGAACTGCTAAAAGCTGAGTAAACTATGAAGCACTTGTATAACCTCAGGGAAATTGTTAAAGTCTCTGAACACTAACTTCCTCATTTGTAAATTGAGGATAACAATAACTACCTATCAAACCTATCTTGAGGATCAAATGAATGTATGTAAAGTGTTTGACAGGCAGTAGGTATTCAAAAATTATTTTAGGGAGGTTGCTACTTACTGGAGAAAAGATACGAGGTTTTCAGCAAATTACACTTGGATTTGAAGCCAAGCCCTGTCCAGGCAACCTTAGGCACATTACTTAGATCCTACATATAAAATTTTGAGATATATTATCATATATTACAATAGTTAATTAGTACACACGTCAAGACATGTTAATTCTCCTTGGAGATTCTTGCAGGTCCAATTCTGGTTATCAGAGTCACAGTGGACCGTGTGTTTAGCAGGGAGAGATGGAAGGTGGGGAATCTAGCTGGAAAGGCAAGGCTATGATTATATTGTTTATGTTGTGGCCTTTTACCCTTACTTACCAGGTGATAAGTAAACATCTTTCTAAAGAAGGAACAATCAGAGTAGGGAGTCAGAGAAGGCTTTACCGCCAAGCTGATGCAATGCCCGTTATATCTTATCATAAAAGCGGCCATGTGAGATCTCGTTACTAAATTCATAATTTCTACATGGGAAAATTGAAAGAAAGTAGAACTGAATTAAGTAAAAAATCTACCTCTGTAAGCTACATGTACTCTTCCCCAAAAGTATAAAAATAACCATTAATTTCTCCACTGAGAAGTAATCATCATTAATTTGGTACAACTTTCCAGATGTATGCCAGTTAACGGTGACATGGTACATATGTATATATTTCTATTTAAAATTACATAAATATTTTTATGCACAGTATTTGGTTAACTACTTTTTTTCCCAACTTACTACTAGGTCATAACCTATTCCATGTTATTAAATAATGCACTCAATATTTTAAATGACTGAATGGTATTTTATTGTTGAATGTAACAGATTTTTAAAACAAACCTCCACCCCTTTTTTTGGCCATGTAGGTCTTAAAACTCTTGTTTTTAAAAATCGAGATGTCACTTCTTCAGAAGCCCATATAAATAAGGACTCAGACATGCATAGAGTAATTTAAAATAGTCTGAACATGCAAATGTAAGTTCGTGGGGGTGGGGGAAGGCACGTCTACTGTGGCTCTGGGTACTGAGGGAGAAAACAATGAAAGAGGAACATTGTGAGAAATGTATTTCTACCTTAAACATATCGGGACAAATCATTCTTTCAGGGCCTAGTGAAGCACCACATTCCTATACAAAGTTGCGTATCTCATTTGAATTCATTGTGTTTTGGGCATCAACTAAAGACTATACAGCCCTGTGGTTCAATGGAAATGGAGCAGTTTCAAGGGCATTCAGACTTAGCAACTGGAAAGAGAGAGATAACTTCTATATTTATGATTCTTCATTGATGACTAGAAGGAAAATGATCATAATTCTAAACAAGCATTTTATTTCTCATTGAGGTTATAGATATCTTTTTAAAGATAATTTATATTTTTAGATATTGTAATTATCTATTCATTAGCGATAAGATATCCTTCCCCCCACTTCACTCTCTCTCTCACACACCATTTTCTTATGCTTATAAAACAAAAGTATCTTTCATGGAATCAAATACCCTGCTAGGAAAATGTGTCATGCTTACCAGTTCAACTCAGAAACATGTAAAAGGTGAAGTCTGTTTAGCTTCTCAGAGCTTTTTCTTTTTCCTTACTCCCAGATCTGTGAGTCACCATTTGGTGTTAAAAGTATTTAGAGTGAGAATTATTTCTTGACAAGTCATGCTGTTAGACAAGCTCCCCTATTATTCAAAGAGATGGCCCTTCTCTCTCTCTTTGGGGGAAGAATGTCTCATGGTGTCATTTAATCTAGTCCAGAATAATTTCTTATGCTTCTCAGGGATTGACTAAGCTGCTTTCCAGAGATTATGTTCACACCACTATCCATTTTAAAGAAATGAGCTCCTGTAGCAACGCTTGGACTCCTTGCGGCTTGCTTCCTTCCTTGGCTCCTGGCATTTGCAATGGGTCTGCATTCCCAGGTTCAAGGACCTTTCCAAAAGTGCCCTGGCAAAGCTCTCTGCCAGCCAATAGTGCAAAACATGGCAGAGAGCACACCCTATGGCATAGTGCTAATTTTCAGTGAAGGCTCTCCTAATAAGAAGCGAAAGTTAGGAGTCATGCGCAGTCCAACCTGCCAGAGAACTGGGACCATAAATATAAATAAAGAATTCTGTATTGGGGTCATTTTTATTAAAAAAAAGGGAAAAAAAGAATTGAGCTCCTATTTATTGTGTTGGTTAGTCAATGGTGGTAAAGTCTGTCGGTTTGGTTTTATAGAGAGAGGCCCTCAGAAACAATTTTATAGACAGAAGTTATTTAGTATAATGATTCATGAAGAAAAATGTCTAGGTTAAAATATTTTTTAAAAATTAAGTGACTAGATAATATGCTATTCGCCAGGAAAGTGTAAGTACAGACTGTCATAATAGCATTTTTGAATCCACTGAGACCACTAAAACCATCAGTCTGAGAACTTAAGATTTCCTGACTATAAGAAATATGTTTTAAAAAAGTATATTTATTATAAGTACATCCTGTGCCCACTTAATTTTTCCCACCCACATTCCCCTCTAATAAGCAATCAGGTTTTAACCAATGTCAGACCTCAAGAGATACATGCATTGACAATCTATTTTACTTTAAGGTAAGAACAGAAATTTTTAGTGTCCATAAAACTGAAGTCACCCTCATTCTTGCTCCAAGATTTAATGTGTATATTGTCACTGTTAAGTAGCATAATGTTGAGAGAATTTTATTCTCTTTCAAGCACCATTTTTATTCCATTTCTCCCTAATTCCTCTTAATATTGATGATAGGATTTATTTTCATATGGCCTGAGCTATTCTGTAGATGTGTTTCATAGTTGTTTTTCATTGTGTAGCATGGCAACAACAAATCTCTAAAGAAACAGTTTCATCTTCATGATGCTTCCAGATGATAGGTTGATCATAAAATTATCATAGGTGTCATAGCATCTGTTAACAATACATTTCTTTGACATGTTTGGGCAATCTAGACCTGGATTCCTGTAATTAGCTATGGTGACTAGTTGACAAATAATAAGCAGACAAGGGGAAGTGAATAGTTTTATGTCCACATGCTTACACGATGAAGTGGCTGAAGGGTGGAGTGTGTATTTGGGTCAAGAGAATGTTTTAATGATATTTTCTTTTCCACGTTGATTATAATTGAGCTATCCCAGAAATCTAAATATATTCAAGTTTGCAGGTATCACTTGTCTTGCAAAGACTGATATTTTTCATGACTACCTAATAAATAGTACATGGGTCTTCCTCCCTGTGAATAAAAAAAACAAAAACAAAAACAAAAAAAAAACCCCTGCAAGATGTATGCCCAAAGAAGCCCTATAAGGGATGATTTATATGTACCTAATATCAGGAATAAAGAATTTTAGCCCTGGCTCAGTGGACTGTGTGCCAGCCTGGGAACTGAAAGAATTCATTTGTTTCGGTAATTTTGTATTTTGAAGAATCATTTTTTTAAAATGTTTAATTTTCCAAACACATTGCCAAAACAGTTCTAGGAGTAAATTACTGAGATATCACAACTTATCACTATGTCTTCCTAATTTTTCCAGGTGAAAACAAAATTAATACATAAAAACATAGGGTGGTGCTTGAGGGTTTAAAGCCAATTGCTCCAGTTCAAAAGGCTTTGAGCTGAGCCATAGCACTGGGAATACCTTTGCCTCGATACTGGGAATTTGCGAGTGAAGTCTCACGGAGTGTCCCTGTGGCAGTTGACCCCCATTCATTGGCCAGTGATAATTTCCTCCAGGTTCAGATAACAATGAGACGTGCAGATACCTTTACGTTCCATGGAACAATCTGAAAATTCCTTAGGCGTACAACTGAAGGCAAAACATACTCATTTTAGATGACACACAGGAAGGCACTGCCAATCCTGACCTCATGTTTTTGTTGAAAAGAAAAAGGAGACACTAACAGACTGCTTTGCTAAAAATATACGATAGCAGCCAGCTTCTCCCTGTATCACCAGCATGAACTTGTCCTGTCCTCTCCATCACTCACTGTTCCTCACACCTCTGGCTTCTTTCAGTGTCTGGAAAGCTCAGGCTCATTTCTGACTCAGGGCTTTGAACACGCTCTTCCTGCACACTCTTCCCTTCTTCAGTTATCACCAGGCTTCGGCTTCAATGCAATTTCTTTCCTGGTTTTCCAAAACAGAGTATATGCTCCCCTGTTGCACACTTTGCTAGTACTTTATCACTCCTCCCTTCTTTATTATCTTTACTGTAATTTAAATGTATATTTATGTAATTCTTTGTTTAATAGTAGTCTCTGACACTAGACTAATAAGCTAAGCATGTGGGTGGGGAAAATATGTATCTTGTTTTCCCCAACACACAGTTCAGTGATGGCACATTGAAGGGAATCTGTAAATGTTTGCTGAATAAATGAATAAATGACTAAATGAAAAAGTCTTCATGTTGCAGCTGTTACTTGAGAAGGTCCAAGGGAGTATATTCCCAAGGATACAAAAGGGTCCTTAGTGGTCATGCTTCCTCTGTCTCCTAGGAAACTCAGCTTCATTTTGAGCCTGTATATCTGCCCTAAGAGTCAGGACTCAATATCAAAACAGTAGCCAACATAAAGGTAAAATTGTTACCGCCATTAACTTTGTATAAACAAGGATATGCCCATTTTCATCTAAGGTCCAGCGGAAATCTTGAGGTATTTAACCAAGAGCATCAATGAGGGGTACGTGTGAGAAAAAGCAACATATAGATTTAACATCATCATTTTTATTTTTTATTTTTGCCGAGTTTTCCAATTTTTTAAGTATATTTTATTGATTATGCTATTACAGTTGTCCCATATTTTTTTCTCCCCTTTATTCCCTTCCTCTCTGCACCCCTCTTCCCACAAGCATCATCACCCCTTAGTTCATGTCCATGGCTCGTACATATAAATTCTTTGGCTTCTCCATTTCCTATACTATTCTTAACCTCCCCTAGTCTATTTTCTGCCTACCAATTATGCTTCTTATTCCCGTATCTTTTATCTCATTCTCCCCTCACCCCAACCTCCCTGCTGATACCCTGTGATCTCCATTTCTGTGATTCTGTTCCTGTTCTAGTTGTTTGTTTAGTTTGTTTTTGTTTCTGTTTTTTAGGCTCAGTTGATAGTTGTGAGTTTGTTGTCATTTTACTGTTCATAGTCTTGATCTTCTTCTTTTTCTTAGGTAAGCACTTTTAACATTTCTTATAACAAGGGCTTGGTGATGATGAACTCCTTTAACTTTACTTTATCTGGGAAGCACTTTATCTGCCCTTCCATTCTGAATGATAACTTTACCGGATAGAGTATTCTTGGATGTCGGTCCTTGTCTTTCATGACTTTGAATACTTCTTTCCAGCCCCTTCTTGCTTGTAAGGTTTCTTTGGATGAATCAGCTGATGGTCTTATGGGAACTCCATTGTAGGTAACTGTCTCCTTTTCTCTTGCTGCTTTGAAGATTCTCTCCTTATCTTTAATCTTGGGTAATGTAATGATGATGTGCCCTGGTGTGTGCTTCCTTGGATCCAACTTCTTTGGGACTTTCTGAGCTCCCTGGACTTCCTGGAAGTCTATTTCCTTTTCCAGATTGGGGAACTTCTCCTTCATTATTTTTTCAAATAAGTTTTCAATTTCTTGCTCTTCCTCTTCTCCTTCTGGCACCCCTACAATTCGGATATTGGAGCATTTAAAGTTGTCCCAGAGGTTCCTCAGCCTCTCCTCATTGTTTTGAATTCTTGTTTCATCATTCTGTTCTGGTTGAATGTTTATTTCTTCCTTCTGCTCCAACTCATTGATTTGAGTCCCAGGTTCCTTTCCTTCACTGTTGGTTCTCTGTATATTTTTCTTTATTTCACTTTGCATAGCCTT
Source organism: Mormoops blainvillei (assembly GCA_004026545.1). NCBI lineage: Eukaryota > Metazoa > Chordata > Mammalia > Chiroptera > Mormoopidae > Mormoops > Mormoops blainvillei. Next base: position 149,838 of record PVJD01002736.1, on the reverse strand, counting down.
CACTTTTTCCTCTATTTTGTGACCATACTCCACCAATTCTGTGAGCATCCAGATTACCAGTGTTTCAAACTCTGCTTCTGATAGGCTAGCTGTCTCTTCATTGCTTAGTTCAAATTTTAGAGCTGTTCTTTCATTTGGGCCATATATCTTTTCTTTCTGGTACACCTGTTATGTTGTAAGCAGCAGAGCCTTAGGTACTCACCAGAGCTGGGGTAGGGCAACCCACACGCTTCTTTGTGGTGCTGTATGTGGGAGAGGGGTCTGAGAGGGAACAATGCCACTTAATGGGCTCTTTTGGTGCTGGTTCCTGGTTGGGTGGGTTTGTGTACATTCTAGGACCCTGAGGGCTCCTCCAATAAACTCTTCTGTGAGGCTGGGAGCTTCCCTGGCTGCTGCAACCCCACAGGTTTTTATAGCCAGAGGTGTTTATGTTTCTTTCCCCGCAATGGAACCCTGGGTTGCATGGTCTGTCTCGCTCCCCTGTTGATCCTCCCCTTTATGCACACACAAATGAGGGACTGCAAGCTGCTGTCTCACCCACCTGATCCTCCAGACGCAGCCTTGTGGCACACATCCCCCCTGCCCCGACTTCCCATCTCTGTCTCTACCCCTCCGACCAGTCTGGATGAATGTTTCTTCTTTAACTCCTTGGCTGTTGGACTTCCTTACAGCTTGATTTTCTGGCAGTTCTGGTTGTTTATTGTTTTTTAAATTTGTTATTGTCTGTCTTTTAGTTGTGCAAGGAGGCAAAGTGTATCTACCTACGCCTCCACCTTGGCCGGAAGTAACATCATCATTTTTAAAAAGTCCTCTAGCTCTAATATGTGATTGTATTAAAATGAGCTTGTTTATTTAATGTATACCATCCATAACATGGTGATTTAACATTGTATGGACAAAAAAAAAATTTGCTTCAACTTTTTAGTGTGTAGACCCAGTCTAGAAGCTCATAACAGAGCCATTGCAGTCCTTGCCCAAAGATGGTGACATACCACTTTAGGTTGAGAAAATTGGCCTCAATTTATAGTTTGAAATCCAGACTGAATATAAAAAGACCCCAGTGAGTCAACATTTGTGATTGTTCCAAAAGTTAGAATAAAGGTCAATCATTCATAGCTTGCCATTTTCAATAAGATTTCAAAACATGAGTAATTTTAGGCTCATCATTAAATAGCAACAATAAAAAGTCTAAAACAACAGTGACAAACTCTTGAATATAAAGATGTAAACTATGTATTCAGGTTGCTTAAAACATTCATTGTGATATCATTTATGGTCACTGAGATTATTTGAATAGCAAAGTCCCATATTATTAAAATATAAAACCTGACAAGTCAGGAATTTAAGACAAAGTGTTGACTGTTCAAAATAGGATATGGAGTCACCAAAACTTGTCAACACACTTAAAATTAGAATTTAACTGCATAAATTACCATTTATTTTTAGACCTTTTTCTCGAATGCCAGTCCCGTGTTTATAGAACCTGGGCTGGGCTGAGTGGCAGCCAGTGTGGCGTGGCATGTGGCAGTCCTAGACGGTGTCCCCAAGGGGATCTCCCCTCCAGCCCTTGCCTGTCAGCCAGAAGTGCCTTTCATACCTGCACAGCCTTTGAAATTTTACTATTTAGACATCGATATTTTTAATGTCACAGGGTTAGAGTACCCTGCCTTCTGTGAAAATCCAGACATAGCTGGGAAAGTCAGTGAACACATCAGCTTGTTATCAATCGCTACCAACTTACCTGGAAATAAATGACCAGAGGGCCCATTATCAATAATTCATTCTTACTTACTCAAATTAATTTTTCTATTATTTTAAAACAAATAGAACTTGTTGTACCCTACTTAATATTGATCACTGTAGGAAATGCAATAGGCATATATGACTTACAGTTTGTCAATCACTTTCACACAGTCCCTTGAGACATAGTACAGGAATATTCTGAATAAAAGAAAGAAAGGGGGTATGCTTGGAATAACAGGCAGATGTGACGAACAGCTTGAGGGCCCTGTGTGATAGTGGAGTGGGAGTGAGAAGATGAAGAAGAGAATGGGATATGGAGGCCTTGAAATGGCCTTTGTCTACATTATAGTTTTTCCCAACAATGGTTCTAATGTCGAGTTTGCATGTGCTCATTGTTTTGAGAGAAACAGAATTAATGTGATTTTGAAGGGCCAGGGGGAGAATCTACATGCAGGTCTGACTTTCTCTATGATGCCACAGTGACCAATGGAAAATTAAAAAGGAAAGAATTAAAAGGTCTATCCAATATTTCTCAAATAAAATAAAACCATTTTGCTACTTTTCCATTGATCATTGCCTGAATTGATCAAAGCTGTGGCATATTCTTGCATCCAATATATTCAGCTTTAATCAGAAAGCCCTAGTATCTAGCTAGTTTTCAAGGATGTGTATAATTTAACAGAATGTACAAAAGTTTCACTAAGGCACATATTAAATATTGGCCAGCTTAATCATCTTCCAGCTGGCTTATGCTTCCTTCAGCAGCAGCTGGTGGTGTTTTCACTCTGAGTTATTCTTGTAGAAAATAAAAGGTAATATATCTATATTTTGATCAAGTATTAATTTTCCAAATTGAAGCTGACAACTTAACCCTCTCAAATCTCTGCTTATAAACTTTTATGCAGTATATTTAAAGAAGCCTTTTGCAATGATGTCGTGCATACATCTGGTTGAATAATGCATTGTTCGATGTTCTTTGTGTTTGGATACATATGTCACACCATGTCGGGACATCTCATAGAAGTAGAGTCACACCACAAAGCAGGCTGATACCAGGCTTCTTTAGTAAATGCTAGAAAATTCCATTCATAGCAAAATAATTTAATTATTAACGAGATGAACTAAAACTTCAGTTTAGTTATAGCTACAGTTACAGCACTTACAGTGCTATAGAACTGTATAAGTTATCAAGATTTAAAGACTTAAAATTTCCATTATTGTGTAACTTCAATGTGGTCAAAATTTTTAAGCATCATATAGGCAATGCAGTCATTCACTTTACCTATTTTCATGGCATGTATGATTTGCAGCCTTTTCATTACACCTTTTTATTTTAAAAAGACTTTTTTTTAAGTGCAAAGAGTTGACTTAATCATAATAGTTTATTGTCATCATTTCTCTGGCAAGTTTCTTCCCTTATTTATCGATATTATCATTTTTCTTTTTTCCCCAATCTCTACTCCAGGAAGTCTTCACTTCAGTGTGTTTGGTTTATGAACCAGGATTCTTATATATCCTTAAAAAGAATATACTGGTTTTTTTAATTATTGAATGAGTTTTAAATTATATGAAGAGCATTATAGCACAGAACAAGCTTAGTTTCTTACCCATGGCATTTAATACTGTGTTTTTGAGACCCGGCCTTGTTAATATCTGTAGCTGTAGTTCATTGTTTTTGATGTTGCATAGCACAGAAAAGGAGTGAGAGCACTCACCTGCCCCGTTTTACCTAGTCTTGGGCATGTGGATTGCCTCACATTCCCAGGCCATCGGTTTGGATAACTGGGTAGATGGTAGTGCCATTCTTGACACAGAAAGTCCAAAATGAGGAGCAGGTTTGGTGGGGAAAACTGTTTTTAGAGTTGATTTGAGTTGCCAATGGAACGTTTCAGTGGGTAAATAAAAGAGGCATTTGGTTCTATGAGTGAACCTTCAGACCCTAAGAGCCTGGATCTTAAGAGACTGGGTTAGGTTAGAGACCCTGACTTTAGAGCCATGAGCATAAAAGGTGAATCAGATGAGGTTACCTGGGAGCATGCACAGTATGAAAAGCCTCAAGGGCTCTTGATAGGACTCAAGGTCACACTAACGTGTAAGGGTGGGTAGGGGCAGGGACTTGCAAGGCAAATGAGGTGTAGTGGTCCTGCATAGAAATGATGCACTGAATCAGGGTCAGCTGACCACTCCCTTTGAGCCAAATATGGCCAGCTGCCTGTTTTCGTAAAACATGCTTTACTGGAATGCAGCCACAAACGCCTATTTTCATACCGCCTATGACCACTTCTGCGCTACAATGGCAGAGTTGTGTTATGTCAGCCCAGACGGTGAGATCGGCAAAGCACAAAATATTTACTATCTACCTTTTTACAGAAAATCCTTGCTGACCCCTGAACTAGACAGTGAAAGTCAGGGAAAAGGCGAGTGACTCTCGGGTTCTTAACATCTCTCCTTTGTACCACAAACAGGTTACACAATTATGATAGTGTCTGTATGCTCAGTACACATAAATATTGTAATTCTGTAAAAATGCTTTGTGTTTCTTCATTGCTTTTGAACGTATCAGTTTCTTAATGTCAGTCCCCTGGACTCAGGTTTGCCCTTTTTAGGACAACATGACTTTGCTTCTGTTTGCTTGTTCTTCCCTGTACGATATGATTAAGGTTGAAGTTTCCACATTCCACATTTTATATATTTGAATTCCTCTGGGTATGATTACCCATGAGTTAATGCCTTGGTAAGAACAAAAGCTCTTTTCTATTATATATATTTAAAACACATCTTAAAAGTTACTGAAGCCTTAGTGGAAGTGTTGGCAAGTAGGTATCTATCAACTCTCGGATATGCAGCAACTGTTTTCTACCTCAAGTCTGAGATTCTGTTCTCATGCAGTTTATTTCTCCCTATTTTCTTTTACATTCTTTGGGAGGAATGAACTCACATTGTAGCATCTGGCTTTCTGAGACCTTCCTTTGAAACTAGTCTGCATCTGAAACAAGTTACAAATATAATAAAAGGATCCAACATTTCATCTCTACTAGTTTTTTATACCTTCTCTTTCAATATAGACCTTTACCAAAAAAAAAAAACAACCATTATATTTTAAGTAGGCTACCATTATTGAGATAAAGCATCATCAACTTTTGTCAATATTAAGTTCCAAGAAAAAAAAATTTTTGTTTAGCCACTTTGTTTTCTAAACAAGTTTATGAATTTTTCATGGTTTAATGGATTAAAAGGAATATATGATATACAGGTGTTTGGGTGACCAGATCCTGAATTAAATTTCCAAGATTAATAAGAATAGATGTCAAAATAGGATACACAAGGATGCTATAATATGGTGCTTCTGAAACATGGCTGCACATTGGAATTACTTAAGAGCTCTAAATTTAAAATAATAATAATAATAATAATGCTTGAATCCCATTCCAAAGTATTTTGATTTAATTAGTCCAGAATATTGGGATTTTAAAAAAAACAACTTCCCTAGGTAATTTTAATATGATATTAAAATTGAGAGCTGTTGCAGTAAATAAGTATTTATTGAAATGAATGTGTGGAGTGATAGGAGAAAAGTTTAGAGACTGTTATAGAAGTGACAGTCTAAGAATTTGTTCTTTGGGAACCACTGGAAAGAAGTAGATGAAATCTTATTGAACTGGAGGAGGGGAAATTATCAGGACTGGTCATAACATATAGACTATGTGGAGTCTATGAATTTAGGAAAGCAACTACATGGCATCAACATCTTGTGGAGATTTTAAGAAAATAAGGAGGAAAAAGAACAGAATGTTTACATTTTGCAACCCTTAAGATCCAAAAGTGGTTGAATTTTGTACCTGTCTCTTGATCACTGAGCTAGTGGGCCCCATGTCCCTGTGCTGCTTATGGAATAAGAAATCCTAAATGAAAACAAAGCAAATTGTAATTAAGGTAAGAGTAGCACATGGCCTGGCACCATAGTTCTTAAATTTCAGTGAACATCAAGAATCACCTTTAAACACATTGCTGAGCCTCACCCCAGAGTTTCTGGTTTCATAGGTGGGGTGGGACTTGAAATTTTACATTCCTAACAAGTTCTCAGGAGTCCCTGATGCTGAGAACCTCCAATCTAGCAAGTTGCCACCGTGGGTGAAGGTCTGGGCGGAAAACTCAGAAAGTGCTTTTTGGAAGTAAAGGGATTAGTAAATACTTTGCATTGGCTGCAGGTGACAACACAATGAAAAGTTGTTGCTTCGCTTTCGGTTTATGTACAGCTGAAAGGTGCTAATTTGGGTCTACTATCATCTCGACATTTTAAGGTTGTGCCCTTACCTTTGAATCTAAAGTCATGAGAAAAAAGCACTAAATCATTCTTATTTCATATTAGCAGCACAAATTCTAAGTATTTTTTCTCTCTTGTTCTATTAGAAAAGAAGTGGATGTTTGACCCAGTCATTTCATTCTTTCTAAGAGAGATCACCTACCTACCTACAGATGTCTCCTTGGTTTTGGACAATGACTACAATTTGGTATTTGGCACTTTAGCTGTGACAGCTGGTTTTCTTCAGCCTAATCATACTGGACCACGCCTTCATTCTAGTAACATTCCTATTGCCAGGCTTGACACCTGATTGGGAAGCAGAGAGGTATTAATATGTAACTAAGGCTCTGTCCACTTTCAGAAAATTGTTATCTACATCTGGCACTCACACTATGCACAGTTCCTCCAGAAAGAGCAAATTCCTCGTTCCAAGTATTCATGGGGATGGAAAGCTAGGCAGTTCCAGAAGGTTGTGTCTCCTACAAGAAAAGATCTTGCTAGAATCTAAAGAATAATCACCTCAAGGGACACTTACAAAATTCAACTAGGCTTGACAGGTAATGGTGACATAGTTCAGAGCTATACATTTTACAAAAGGTTAGACTTTTTTTAATGCCAAAATAAATGGCAACATTTAAGGCTACCCTAAGTACAATACAACAGACATTTAGATGGATTTCACCTTAAGCTTTATTTTTTGCCACTACTTTTGAAATATAAAATATAACATGGCACTCTAAGATAAGGAATTCATTAAAGTGTAAAGAGTTCTCTCATGCAATAGTAATCGATTGCTTTGTTTAACATCTAAGAAGAAAGGACAAAAAATTGTTTTAGTCTTGAAGTAAGGGAGAACATGATGGATGAAAACAACCTTTTCCAAAAAAGCAGACATGCTCTTGAAACAGAGCAAAATCAGTAAGTGGGCCTGAAGATGGCGTTGCCTTTACCATGTAAGGCTGTCTCTGCTGGAAAGTCGCTGCTAGCAAGTGGGAACGGGCTGTTATTTGACTTGGTCTGGTTATTAACCAGCATTCTCAGGAGCACAAATTATAAGCAGTACCGTTATTTTTCTTTTTTGAAACGCCCCCACCTTTCACGATTCAAATTCAATGAATGAAACCCTTTCCCCCCTCTCCAGATGTCTAACAAAATGAGTCAACACTTTGCTCACCACAGCTACCTAATTGTGAAGTATCTATTTCACAGTCTGACAGAAATGAACAAATGCACCATATTAGGAAAAGAAGCTCAGAGACAAAATTAGTCGGTCATTTATATGAATCCTATGTGCCTGGGAAACAGGTGAGAACAGACCTTCAGTCATTTGCAGCAATGCTGGGAAAAGTGTTTCCAGCTAGGGACAAGATGATTAATTAGAGGTGTGTTTTTCCCATCAAATGTACACACTAGGCTCAGAACAATTTGTCTCAGGTGCTTCTTGAATGATGGGAAGAACTGCATGTCTGTCCCCAAAGACTGAGAATTCCAGAATCTCAAGCACAGTTTTTTGTTAAAACGCATGCTATTTTAGAGTAAAATGGATGACTAGAAGTGACATGTGGTGAAAGCAGGTCTACAGGGCAATTAGTGTTGAGTGAAGTCTTATCTTTCTCTGGTGGCATTTGTCTTCTATATGTAGGCACTGAATAATAACATTTGGGTCTCTGAATTGCAGATTTAAAACAAAAATCTTGCCTTGGGAATGCACTATGCTATAAAATAAAAGAACTAGGTGGCAGTGGGTTTTCAAATTTTAGTGTGTCCAAGACCCCCTGGAACATACATTAAAAGGGCAGAATGTTGGACCATAGTCCCTGAGATTCTGATTCAGAACCCAGGACTGTTTTGTAGCAAGCGTCCTCTGATTTTGATTCTGTTGGCTCAGAGCTATGTTTGGAGCAAAGTTAAGAATTATCGCTTTCATGTTTCTTTCAGAAAAAAGACCTGTCTACTTACAGCTGTAGAGTCCTCCATGTTATCTATTTAGCAATATTCGCCGAGCCCTTAAGCCCTGTCCTAGGCTGTGGGGATTCAGTAGTGAACAAAATAACCAACCAGTAATGGCAGCTCAGAGTCAGGCCGCTGATAGTCTGGTGGGGAGAGGGAGACATTGATCACAGCATCATACAAGTAATGGTGAAATGACACCTTTGGTAAGTCGTATTGGAAGTGGGACACGGTGTTATGAGAGTAGAAAAATCAATATGATAGGATGTTTCACAATAACTCCTCAAGGGTAAACAAAGCTAGTTCTTAAGTTTAAGTTGGAAAGATTTCATTTTGTATCTCGCTTCTAGGAAAGCTAACTTGTCAGCAAGCTACTGTTGCCCTGCTGCTTTACGTGATGCTGGAAGCAGCATTGATGTTCTACGTGTCCGTGCTGGAGATAACATCAAGGGCTCTAAGCCACAAGCTGACACCAGAAATTTTTCCTTTGAAATGAATCATGCAACCAAAGAAAGAGCCCAGTGTTAGAATCCATGAAGCGTCCGGCAAAAACTCACACATCTTGCTCTAGAACTGTAATCTTCATGAAAAACATTGTGCACTTTTGAAAGAACTGGATTATGAAAACTTCCAAATCTATTGCTAAGCCTGTCTTGCTCAGAATGCCCGAAGTTGTTGGATATGCTGATGGGGGGTGACGGCTGTTGAATGCAACCACGGGCATTCATTAGGTCTATCAGGAGATGCGAAGTGGGGAAACAGAAAGGGTAGATTGCAGCTGAAAATGTTTTCAACCTAAGTATAGTTGAAACATTATCAAAAATCTGAAGTCACCATACTAGATTATTCCATTCGAAAGCTATCACCTTGAGAAAGGACTTAAAAACAAAAAGGTTAAGAATTGAACAATCTTGTGGGCGAGACACTGGTATCCAAGGACTCATTCTTCACACATTTTTCTTGACACCTCTTCTGTGTCAGGTCTTTGGCTAAGTACTGCAAATAGAGTGGACAACAGAAGAGCAGGACCACTCTGCCCTGAGGGAGCTTTCAGTGTAGTGGCGCCATAAATTACTTGCACCTATAATCGGTGACAAGTGCCTTGCTGAACAATTTACCATGTGCTAGGTGCTGTTAGGCTTTGGGGAGCAGCAGATGAATTAATAAATGCTCAGTCTAGTGGACGGTGTCCTTCAGTGGGTAGGAAATAATCAGCAGAAAGAGTGTGGACCTTGAAGCTGGAGAGAATTTGATTCAATCTCCAACTCGGCTGAACATCACGGGGCCTTTCTGAGCCCCAGGTTGCTCTATGATATCAGGTCAATACTTAGCTTCAGAGGTGTTGTGGGACCGCCCATATGCAGTGAGTCCTGTGCACCATCTGTTTGTGCTCAGGTGCCAACTCAACACTTCTTCACATTCACAGTGAAGGCTCCACTCCCAACCATCTCACTTCAGCAGGGCGATTTCCTCAAAATTAGTACAGGGAATGATAGGAGGTGCTTACATTGCACTTCCCACTGTACTTTATTCCCTTATTTCCCAAAATCGTGTTTCTCCTCTCTTGTTGCCAGCCAGCTATGGTTAGCCAATCTTTCCAGCAATTTAGCATAGCTCTCAATCTCTCCCATTTTTTCCTTCATTTTTTATTGTTGACACTATTATAGATGTCCCCATCTCCCCGCCTCTGCCCACCTCCACACTTCCGTCCCCCTGGTCAGCACCACACTGTTTTTCTGTGTCTATGGGTTATGCAGGATTTATTTAACTCAACCTGAGCTCCTCCAAGTTTGCCTGCCTACAGTCTCCTGGTACCATATTCTAGCACCTTTCAGGGAAAAAAAAAAATATACAAATATGTAAATATTTATTTATATAAAAAACAGGTTTTCCTGTCCCAGAATGATTAGAAAGAGTAAAGCACACAAAAATACCAGAGTGCACAGAATATGTTGGATACATGGTCCAGAAATAATATTAGGGCCTCTATTGCTCCTCCTTGTTCTGATAGTCTATGATAAGCATATATATTTAGAAAATTATTTAATTTGAGCAGTTCAAAGCAATTTGTAAGCTTCATTATTTGTTATACAAAACAGGTTACAGAAATAATTGTTATAAGGATGAAAAATTTGTAGGGGGAACTATTCAAATGCTCAAAGTCTAGTGATTGGCTCCAAAAGGAAGCATAACACCCTGGTTTGGCATCTGACTACGGTCATGCATCAGGGATACCATACTTCTAAATAAAAAATAAAATTTGTATTAATTTTTCCAGGTGTTTGTTCTGCATGACGTTAAATAGGAAGCTATTCGGCTTTCTGAGTTCGCAGATGAGATCTTTGATTTAAACAGTTATTAAAATGATTTATTTTAAAGAAGCCAATTACTATCTTACTCCCCGAAAAGTAAGTTTTTTAATTGATTACTACACAGCATCTACTTAACATTCTGTTTGCAAAAAATTCAGCAAATATCGTCTTTATACCCGCAGCACATTCAGCACCAAATCCATTTTGAAAAAGTAATTATAACTGTGCTCTCTGTAAAAACTATGTGATGAAGGAGAACAAATTTCTTCAATATCTTTTTGATGTAATCCGTTCAAGTGGTTCAAAATGCATGTGCTTGGCAAAGTGGATTAAAAAGGGAAAGAAAAGAAAGAAGTTGTTCAAGTTGAACTTTCAGTCCTATGGCTGTTTTTTAAAGGCCCCTGATTAGCAACAAATTCTGGAATCTTATTTAATAAAACTAAGTTCTCTTTGATTCGATTCCCCTCTGGGGTAGACTTTAAAAGAATAAATATGCAGAGTGTGGTTTCTCTAATTTTATGAATCAGGGTCTTTTCCAAATGTGTTTCCCAAAAGGTTGGCGTTTTATTCAGTAGCCTCAGCTCCGAAGAGTCATTCCATTCCTCTGCATGGCTGGTGTCATGACATCCAGCTCTGAGACACTAAGTGTCCCCTAGAACCTGAGGAGGCGGAGTTCAAGGTGACTGTGTAAATAGCCCCCCAGAGACTGTGGGTCGCTGCTGACACTGGCCTTAGCTGCCTTTATTCCCCCTGACTCTTTTTTCTCTACCCAGCTCTCCAGTGCTAGAACCTGCATAGTTTTTGTATCTTGTTGGAAGTGTTTTATGTTATTGGGAAGGCCAGATGTAGGATACTAGACCATTATATACTACTTTAATCCATTAAATTAATTTTAGTTGATGTGAGGATAATTCGCAGCCTGTAAGCAATCTCACATTAATGCAGTAAGAATGTCAGGTAGTAGGATTCTTCATGAAAGCTCAAATATCAGACTGTCGATTAAATTACTTATATCAATTAATATTATGGGCCTGAAACTGTTGTAGGCACTCTCCATGTATGAACTCGGTTAACCCTCACACTAACAAAAAAGAGGGCATATGGACGATCTGCAGTTTACAGATGGAAAAAAAAACTGAGATTAGCAAAAATTAGCAAATATGCAGGAGCGCCCCGGTGGTCTGCCTACCGAGACCACAATCTTAATCACCACAACATGCCACCTTTATGGTTATTTGGTAATTTGTGGGAAAATATAACTGGGGTTGTAGGACGTTTAAAAATATTTTAAGGGAATGAAAATTAATAGATGAATAAGACCCGTTTTGCTTTCTGTTTTATTGTAGTGGCATTTCCCACTGTATTAAATGTAGATTTGTCAGTGTAGACAAAGTCCTTGGACTCGACTTCAAGCCAGGGGAGTATGAGCCGCAGATTTTGCAGACAGAGCGCGCACAGCAAAGCAAAGGCGGAGAGCGCCCAGGCGCTGAGGCCGACTCTGCAGTCTGCGTGCGGTCTGCGTGCGCGGGCTCGGGCCCCGCCACGTCTCGCCACCGGTGGGAAAGTATAAAGCTGTTACCAGAGAGTTCGGGGTGAGATGTTTTCTTAATAGCCACTTGAATTTCTCATTCTTGGAATGCCTCCTTCATGCCAGAAGCTCAGTTCTTAAAAAATGACCAAAACAAATGTCTGCGTGGTTTTTATGGAGAAATTTAGATAGATTACCACTTTGGGGCTAATTGAATTAAGCCTGTCCCAAATCCACACACTTAGATTTTCTGGAGGGTGGTTTCGTGATTCTAATATTTCAGTATAACATAGCTTGCACTAAAACCAAATTTGGCTTTCAGTATGACTAAAGGAAATAGTGTCTACGTAAAACACAAGATTGAAACAGCTGAATTTTCAGACATATAAACCCTGAAGTTATTAAGGCATTTATAGCTGGCAGTGATTGTGTGTTACAGTGATTTGATGACTTTATGTTCTCATTTCTCAGCTGCCTCTCCTATACTTGGTTAATGGATAAAACCAAAGGATAGAGGACCCAGAGGATAATTATTGGGTTGGGTCCATTTGGTTGGGAGGAACTGGAATGGTGTTTTAAATGAAAAAGGAAGAAATAAAATTAGCAAGTATAAGAAACTTAAACTAAAATATATTGTTATCCTTCTTTTTTTTTTTTAATTTTTTGATTTGGAGATTTTTTTACTCAGATGAAAAATCTGGAGATTAAAGAACATGAAGGAGAAGAATTTCCAGCCAGAAATTCTTGACTTTCTCCCATATGCGGAAGTGATTTATTATAAAATTGCCTTGACTCAGACTTCTGTATCACAGCAAGATTCCAGGACAGTGCACAAGGAAGAGAGAGGCTTAGGAAAAAGTTGCAGATCAGAAGCCCAGGGAAATATGGAAACTCCAGAAGAATATACCTCAGTTCAGGGGAAGTTGGGCGTGGGGTTCAAGGATAGGCAATCACTTAGGAACTAGATTATTTGTAGAATCTGAGGAAACATAGAAAGCAAAGAGGAAAACAGATGCAAAGCATCCATGGACAATAAAAGGCCTTGACGAGGAACCGAGGAGGATTTTCTTAGGGCTACAGGGGGAGCGGCAAGAGAGATTGGTGGGGGTGGGGAGTGGGAAGTTAACAAGGAGCCAAAGAGGACACTGGGCTAAGAGGCAGCCCCAGATACAGGCTGAGCCTGACAAAGCAGTGGCACTATATGCGTAATACAATGTATATACACAATATAATACAATCATATTATTGTATTATGTCATATATATTATATAGTACACAGTATATATAATATACTGTGGGGAAAAATGTGTTAAATTATGAGCCATTATCACCTAAAAGATAAGTCATAAGTAAGGATAAAAAGTAATAAAAATAATAATAACAACAAGGAAAAGACAAATAATATATTAATAAATAAATAATACAAGGATAAACTCTGTTCCATGTACCCACAACTGTAAACCTGCTTTTGTTCCCCCACCGTATGTAATATATAATGAAGACAGTACATATATATTATCATTCATAATATATATTATTTACAATACATATAATTGTGCTAAATTGTATCAAAATATATATAAGTACCTATTGTAATATGCTGGTAGTTTACAACAAAACACCTCCAGAAACAAAGTGTGTCTGTTCTGGGCTGAATTGTGTCTCTCCGCAATTCATATGTTGAAACCATAACCTTGAGTACTTCAGAATGTGACTACATTTGAAGACAGAGCCCTGAAAGATGTAACTAAGGTTAAATGAGGTCAGATGAGTGGGCCCTAATCCAGTATGACTGGTGTCCGTACGTGAAGAGGAAGAACACACGGACCTAGAAGTGGCCACATGAGAACACTGAGCGGACACACCATCTGCAAGCCGGAGAGGGAGGCCTCAGAAGTCATTCAACCTGCTCATCCCCTCATTATGGACTTCCGGCTTCCAGAACTGTAAGAAAATAAATTTCTGTTGCCTAAGCCAGCCAGCCTTCAGCATTTTGTGATGGCGGCCCTAGCAAACTAACAATATACAAAGTAATTCTCACCAGTTCAACTCCAGTAATCCTTTTATGTATTTCTATACCACCCCTGGCACTTAGTTATACCTTTAATAGGTATTTCTCATAAAAATATTTTATTTCTAGTCTAATGCTTTCAGGGAAGGAATGTAAAATATTGACGTTTAACGGGATTACATTTTAGTTGTATTGTGCTTTTAGGAGCCATGTTTCCTTTGAATCTTGGAAAAGTTGATGGAAAAATAATACAGAAATGAACTTGATGTTCCTGTCATTTGCGTTGGTGGAATATCACCTTGCTGATGTGTTATTGTTTAAAACATCTGGATAGACTCATTTATTTTTCTTTTCTGAAGAGTGTATGGATTAAAAACAAACACAGCACGGAGAGTCTGACATCCAGGCTTTGTCCCACCAGCAGGGAGCACAGCGTGAGGTGAGGAGAATGTAGTTTAACTGAGGACCATCCTCATGGCCTGGACAGGTTCCCAAGAGCAATCAAACTGAGGGACCTAAGTAGTCTTGACAGCAGCAATTAACTAGACCAGAGATGTGAGGGCCAAGCAGCTGTTCACTCCATTTAATGTTCACCCAGCACCTTTCTCCGAGCTTTAAAATCATGTGAGGCATTGAGTTCAAATTCCATTTTTAAGCAGCACTGTGGCCAGGACTTAAGGGCAAGGACTGGGTCCAATTTGTTTGTCTCCTCTCCACTCAGAAGCATAAGAAAAACTTGCTTACAGCCAGTGCCCGTATGTCTGTTGAATTGAATCTACTATAAAAGTGCAAAATTTCCCATTGCAATGGGCTCCTCTTATTGATAGGCAGATGTGGGTGAGTGTGTGTATAAGTGCATAAATATGGGTATTCTAGATTATAATATTTAAAACTTCCTGTATATAACTTTTAAGCCTAAATTTTCTCCTAAGCAAAGCAAACATTACCATTATTATTTTGATCAGGAAACAAAGAAAAGAAGCAAACGAGTCTGTCAGAGCTCAGTCACGTGGTAAAGTCAAATCCAGCGCTCACCAGAGACCCCTTCTGTTCCAGAGAAGCTAAATTATGATGCATTTCCAACCAATTGTATTCAAGCGGTTGGGGAATTAGGGCTATATCATTGCCCTAGAATATAAATGAATGTTCTTTCACCAAAGAACACCATCAGCAGATGTTCTTCTTCCCCCTACTTTAACTATAAAACACTTTTGTTGAGGTGGTGGTTGTTTTCAAAAAGAATTCATAGTCATATTTCAAAGGAACTTTCATTCCCTTAGGGGCCAGGTGGTGACTATTTATTATGTGGTACCGCTTGTCATGAGCCCATCATATGTTATGTCATTTAATTCCCAAAGTAACCCTTTAAGGTAGACACTGATAGCCCTTATTCAAAGATGAGGAAACAGAGACTCGGGAGGATGACAAAGCTTCCCCACGGCCGCCCAGGGAACAGGACACGGGCTTCCGCTGGATCAGTAATTCTGCGTAGGTTTCCGCCTTCTCCCTCATTCACTGCTTCCCAAATTCCCTACGGTTGATTGGGGGACTCCAGGCATGTTCTATAAAAATTAAATTACTTTGCTTATTAGCACATCGTGAAAAACTGGCTAGAGAGATTTTCATCAAATTTGGGCAGAACATATGGGATGATCTGACTTTAAAAAGTAGGCCATGTGGCCCATGTGAATTTCACTTTGGGGGAAACTGAGGAGTAACGGACAGTCTTTCAAGGATAAATAAAAGTGATATCCAACAAAAAGACATTTGATGGGTATCTAGGAAGGAGACTCTGTGTTGTCTGCTAGGGCTGCCATAACAAAATACCATCAACTGGCTGGCTTTAAACAACAGAAAATTATTTTCTCACAGTCTGAGATCAAGGTGTCAAAAGGTTTGGTTTCTCCTGAGGTCTCTGTCCTCAGCTTGCTGGTGGCCACCTTCTCCTAGTGTCCTCACAGGGTCTTCCTTCTGTGTGTGTCTGTGTCCTACTCTCCAATTCTTACTGACACTGGTCGATAAGGACACTGGTCATATCAGTTTAGGGCCTACCCAAACGATTCCATTTTACTTTAATTACGTCTTTAGAGACCCTATCTTCAAATGCAGTCACACTCTGAGAGAGTAGGAGTGAGGACTTCGACAAATGGATTTGGGGTGGGGGACACAATTCAGCCCCTACCAAACATCTAAAAATATCTGAGTGCCAAGAAAGTGAGGGAGTCGAGACATCCTTTAGAGCGCCTGAAATAAAGGTTTGTGACGCACCCATGGGGTGGCCCGTCAGAGGGGGCCTGCGCTTTGCCAGAAGGGACCCCAAGGCCTAGTATGAGAAACATGGGGCTGCCAGTTAGAAGGAACATACCATGTGTCTGATGTCACGGACAAAGAGCACAACCACTGGTTTCAGTTATGATCCCTAAATGAAATTATGCTAAGAAACCTAATATTAGTTCAGTGGGTGGAGTTTACCAGTTACCCAGGCTGAAAAGGCAAGGTGGTGTTAAGGGATATGCTATTTGAGAGAAAGGTCCTATGGGAGCCTCAGAGTCTCCACAGTCTTTACCAACAAAACAACGTCCCGGGCTCAGACTCTATGGAGAATGTGTCTTCTAGATTTACATTAGTGATTCCAACATGGTGTGGTATCAGGGAAGCAACACAACTTTCTTGGATATTGATGATCTCCTTCGACTATTTCTATACTCTCAGATCTCTGAAATTTCCTCCAAGTGTCTCTTTCACCAGGGGTACATCACAAAGCCAATACCCCAAATTGCAGGTGTTCTTTTCTGATTGATATGTTTCAGAAACTAACAGAGGGATCCAGCGTGAGTAGCAGCAGAAGTTTGTTCTGTGTACCCCAATGTAATTAAAAATACAGAAGAGACATTGAAATAAACTTCATTTTAACCTTGGGAAAAAGTTGAGGTTCTGTATCAGCACTAGCCAATAGAAACATAATGAGGGCCATATATGTAATTTAAAATTTTCTAATAACTACACTGAAAAAAGTAAAAAGAAACAGGTGAAATTAATTTCAATATCATTTTATTTGACCCAATATAGCCAAAATAGTATCTCTTTACCATATAATCAATAAAGTTATTTATGAGTTTTTTTAATACTAAGTGTTTGAAATCCTGTGTGCATTTTTTATTTACAATACCTTTCAATTTTCACGGGAAATGCTTGACCTTCATTTAGATTTCATGAAATTTATAGTTAGAAAAGTAGAGTCACATATCTACATTGTCCCAAATCTAAGTTTCAAAATTTAAGCAAGTATGTTTTAAATTTTAAATTAATTAAAATTAAATTTTAAAAACGCAGTTCCTTAGTCAGACTAGACACATTTTAGGTGCACAGTGGCCACATGCACCTGGTGGCCACAGTATTTGACGGCACGGTTGTGAATACAATTACATGGATACAATTTTTAAAATGACTACAATTAAGAAAAATTATCAGTTTCAACAGTATTTTTTCTTGTCTTTATTATGCTTTCATGATGGTTAATACTTTTTTTGACACAAGCAAGTACTAAGTAAGAAGGCAGGGTGATATTGTAAAACCACACTTTGTCCCCACCCACTGGGTGACCCTGAGCAAGTCACCTCACCTCTCATACCCTCAGTTTCTCATCTGTCAACAGAGGGAGTTGGTCTACAATCTCATCCAGCTGTGACTTTTTATAATCTAAATTCACTGAGGAATGGAAGTTGGCTTGTGTGAGAGTCAGTTATATTATGAGAAAAATATTTTGTTTCCATTAGAGAAAATCTGTTCTCCTTTTACTTCATTGCACTCACAACACACAGGATAATAGTAATGTACTAAACTAAAATCTGTCAAAATATCAATAGTAAAGCAATTGAAGCTCAAATCACCTGGAAACTTTCACGTCCCCTGAGTTTGTAAGAGATCAAAACCATGTGAGAGGTACGACTTTCTAGGGGAAACAAATTGAGTCCTAGCCCCTAGCATGTCCCTTTTCATAGGAGACCCTGGAAACCCACCCTTTGGCCTGTTCTGCATCAGGTGAGACCTACCAAGTGTTGAGGTTCATTGCTCATGGACGAGAGTGATGCTTTTCAGTCCGACTCTGTACTTACCTGATAGCTAAATAAACATGCTATGGGGTATTGACAACTAAGTGATGACTTTGTCTCTTTTTTTTCCCCTTTTATGACCTTGAGTATTATTTAATTTGTTAACATTTTAAAAATCCCGTATTTTTCTGCCAAAAATTGCAATATTTTACATATTTATTTAAAATTTTTGAGAAAGGCAGGATGATACAAGAAATAATAAAATCTCCCATTATCTTACCAGTTTTAGGTGTTTCTTTTTAGCCTTCTTTCCCATGTGTGTCTTTATCTTTATATTTATTTCTTATAAAACTGGGGTCACACTTTATTTTGTGATGCCTTTTTCGATGTGTCAACTTGGCTAGCCTATAGTCTCCACCTATGCAATCAAGCATTAAGGGGGATAGTGAAGGGGTTTTGCAAGGGTAGGGTTAGCCCAGAGCCTGGGTTCGCTAGAGTAGGCCTGGGGCAGGGATGGTCCCGAGAACTGGGTCTCCATGTGCCGACCTGGACCCTCAATCCCAGGTGCTGGAGACAACCGGGTGCTGGAGACGACTGGGGTGAGGTTGGCAACGGGGTCCGGGGGGTCAATCTGGGGGTCTGTGGGAGACAGTCAGATGCTGGAGAGAGTCAAAAGCCTGGGCGCTCTGTGGTTGCTGTGGAGCTAGGCCAAGGTGGGAGCAGCGTTTGCAGGTGACTGTTAGGCAGCTCCAGAATTTCTGAGGTCTCCCAAGCATAACCAAAACGGAGGAGTTCTCACATAATATTAATGAAATTTTGTTTCATGGCCTTCCCTCGAAGAGAAGCTCAGTTACAGTCCAGGCCCTTTTCTGGACAAGTTCCCATGGAAGTTTACACTCTAGACCTGCGGTTCTCCACCTGATGTGCAGGCCTCGATTCAGATTCAGTAGGTGTGTGCATCAGGTGCACAGAAATTGTGTATAAACCTGTTTTGCAGTGGAAGGCCAGAACGGGTTTCCGATGGCCGACCTGCTGCAGGGGCCTGCCTTGAAACAGCTTCGGAAACTTATTCATTCCAGTCTATGTGGTATTACTGGAGTGTGGCCTGAGCTCTGGGAGTTTTTAGTCTGGGGCTTTTGATGCATACTTGTCTGGGAACAGGACAAAATAGACTTATACTTGGACTCTCTAGGTATACATTGAGTTCATATTATTAATTTTTGTATAGTTAAGATTTTAGGTATATCTTTTTATGTTATTTGGTTTTTTGTTTTTCCTGAAAGCCAAGTTTCTTGGGCTAGAGATTGGTTTTTCTCTAAGGAAAATAGAAATTCATTATTCACCATCTAATAGGCCATAGACCAGTCACAAAGATACAGTGACAGAGTTGACATAAAAGATTAAGAACCTTAAGTCTCAGAGACAAAAGTAAAATATGATTAATTAAATATGTCAGTGACATACAAGTGCCTATATTTTTGGAGAATAATAGCTTCTTAAAGAAATGGAAAGTGTATCTTACATTGTAAATTAACATTATCTTTTTGAGTCCAGTAGAAGAATATAATTGCTTTTGCTCAAAATTAGGGCTTCTTAACCACAACACCACTGATCTTTAGGACTGGATAATTTTTTGGCATGGGGGCTGTCTTGTGCATTGTAGGATATTTAGCAACTTCATGGCCTTTGCCCACTAGATACCAGGAGCGTGCCCGTACCTGAGTCATAAAAATTAAAAAACGTCTCCAGACATTGTCTAATGTATTTTGATGAGCAAATTCCCTCTGCCCCTTACCCCACCCCATGAGAACATATTGAGGCTCTAGACTTCAGACTTCAGTCATCTGTTTGGGATACTTCAAAGAGACCACGCCGAGGAGAACGAGAGTAGTTCATTAGTTACGTGTTGTGTGCTATTTTATACATTTCATTTGACTCACAGGTGAATACCAAGTCTTACAACTGTCTGTGATGTAGGAGACTAAAGGGAAGGCTTTGGGCTATGCAAACACTCCGACAGTGTGCAGCATTGAATGCATATGCGAACGTACACCCTTCTCCCCACCCACACCACTCCCAGCAGAGAATTAACAGTTTCATCAGATTTTCACAGGGTTTCAAGACCTAAACAAGACCTAGGACCTCTGCTTTGGTGAATCAAACAACCTAGGAAAGTTTCAGAAGAAAAAGAAAAAGACAGGACTTAGTGGAGGTGGAGTGCCAAAGTCATAATGACATTTTGCTTGTAAAAAATAGGCTTCATAGGTTTTAAAAATTATTTTGATGGTTAGTGGATATAGCAGAAGGAATTACTAGTTAACACCTCATGTGTAAATTCTTATTTTCATCTTTGCACAGAATGATTCTCTCCTTTCTAGAAATGCAATACATAATCAACATTTTGTGTAAGACATTGTACGATATTAGGTGCTAAAGGGTGTCTCTAATGTCACATGGCACCTTTCCCCCCAAAACAGATAGCGACCAGTTTATTTGCCTGTTTGTTCTCTCGTTCGTTCCTCACCTTCCCCCGATCTTCTCTGTATGGCGGGGAGCTGCATTTCTCAGGCCCTCTGGGCTGCTTTCATGGTAGATTGGGCTAATGGAAGGCACTGAACCACCCGGCCAAGGGGAGAGGAGCGGGGTGTAATCAGGAGACAATTCAGGCTATAGCTCTGTCACCTTGATTGCTGCAGCTCCCAGAAGACAGTTACCCCCATCATCCCGTGATCCCCCATCCTGCCAGTTAGCCCCACCCTGTTTCTGGTCAGATGGCTCTGGATTCTGGGCTCTTTCTGGGTTCCGGCAAGACCACCTTTACTTCCTTCTTTAGTTGTCTCGCCAGCCCCATGTGGGAAAAGGGGTGTCTGCTGTTGCTGATGTCTGGCTTGCCTCATCGAACTGGTTTGTCTGCTTTCTCATCACCCACATAGTAAATCCCCTCTATTAAACTCTCTCTATTGGAAATACCAAGAGTGGTCTGATTTCCCTTAGCAAACCTGAATCATATGACAGGATAGAATAAGTGCATATACTATTTTAATAAAAGGCAGGTTAAAGGGGACACAATGGAAGACAAAGTGTCTCAGGTTTTTAAGAGGAGGAGTAGGTATGTCTAGATATGGTGAGAAGCTACTTGGAAAGGCTTCTTGACAGAGCTGGTCTTTGAACTGGTCCCAAAAGGATGGAGAACATACTGTCAAGTAGAACTGGGGGGAGGGAGGAGGAAAGACACAATTCAATACTGAAGGACAAAATAAGAAAGGTATGCAAACAGAAAAGCAAAATTATTTTGTGGGGAGAGAATCAGGACTAACAGTCTGGTGAGAGTAAAAGAAATGTGTAATGGAACTCTGCTGAGGAGGGTCTAAATGTCAGGGTGCAGGGAATGACTTTCTAAGTTCAGTAAGACTTGGGTACTGAATAAAAGATGGAATATTTGGAATTATGTCAACACATTTTCTCATTAGTGCAATGACTATTGAGTGTCTAGGTCCTGGAATATACAGGGAAAAAGAAACCATGAAAATCCCTTACTGAGCTTGTATTCTTATGAATTTGTTTACTCTCTGTGAGTAATTCTGATCATCTATAGCTGTGATTTAAACATAGGTTAGGAATGGCATCAGGTAATTTGTGGGGAAGGGATGCTGGCTGGGTGACAGCTGAGCAGGGAAGGAAGACACGTGGGTACAGCATTTACCATAGATGTGTCCCTCTTTTGGAAACTCACTCTGAAGTAATTACCAGCCCAAACTAGAACACCTTGTTTTAAATTACAGATGTTGCTTCCTATAATATTCAAGACCTCTTGTGAAAGCAAGGTTCTGACAGGAACCAGATCAAAGATAAGACAGAAATAAAATGAAAAGTTCTATCAAAATAAAAGCAGTTTTATTTCATCAAAAATGTCAGGCTGCAATTTTTCTCAAGATAGCAAGTTCCTCTTCTTTCACTAGGGTGGTAATAACAGTGCCAATTTCAGCCAAAACTAAGAAAATAGGCAAGCCTTCTCCTAACACCTCAACTTCTGATTTTTGTGACTTTGCCTGTAGGCTGGTATTTCTGTTTCCATACTGTCATGCTTCTGCTCAGTGTCCCCAAGATTTAATTTATCTCAGAGAAAAAAAGCAAACCTTTCTAAATATTTTGAAATGGAATTTTTTGCATCTAGACTAAGCCATGAGCATTTCTCATTGAGACTCTTAGAATAGACTTCTCACAGACTTTTCCGTGTCTAATTAACTCCAGTCCCCTCCTGTATTTTCCCCTTCTGCGTGATCTTCAAATATATATATATATATATATATATATATATATATATATATACACACACATGATTATGTCATGCCCTCCTGCCCCCTTGCATCCCCTCCATGGCTCCCTGCAGCCCCTTCCTACGTTTCTGCCATCATCCTGCAGCCCCACCATCTCTTTCTCTCAATCATTTCCTCTGACAGACTGGAGCTTCAGCCTCACTTGGAGTTCTTTCCTCAGAGGAGTCCTTAGGGACTTCCGCTTTCCCCAGCTCTCCAGTAGTTTAGGTCCCTAGTCCACGGTACTTCGCCACAGCCCCTCATGTCTCCCTCATTACATGTGTCACACTAATAGTTAATCAGTGATTGTGTGTCATTTCCCATTAAACCCTAAGCTCCATGACAACAGTGAATGCATTTGTTTGATTCAACACTACATTTTGAATAAGTAGTGTTCATGGCACATAGCAAGTTCCCAATAAAGATGTATTTAATTAATAATTACTGTTTATTGATGAAAAGATTGGATTTTATTTTTGGAATGGGGTGCGTGGGCTTCCTCCCCACATCCTGTACATTTCACACATGAGGAGGGCTCCTACCAGGTTATAAGACAAGTTCAGGGAATAAAGATGAGGTAGCTGAGAATTCTGAGTCTCTGAGCATCTTTCCAAGCTGATTCATGATTCCAAGTTTTCAGAGGAGATTGTAAAAAATAATGTACAATATTTTGCAAAATGAATATGTTTCATATTCCAGATTGAGAAATTTCCTTTAAACCAGACATTAATGGATTTTTCTATAATTTTTTTAAATGGCTGCATATATAGGCCAAATGAAAGATATGGTTTGATTAGCAAGCCAGTAATCTCAGCAGGTGGTGGTTGGCAAGAAATTTCTGCTGTGTTATCGTAATCTAAACCAGTGCAGGTGTTCTGAAAGGTTTTCAGTGTCTGAGAATTTCTCTCACTTCCCCCGAAGCATCTGGAAGTTACTCCCACAGGCAACATAACAACAGTGAGCATTGTCCTTATGACTCAACAGTCTCCTGTCCTGCCTTCTCTAAGAAGGCCTAAATTTTACTTCACCTCACAAAAGCAGTGCAGATGTTTAAATAAATCAAGAGTAAAATAAGGTAATAATAATAAGACTCCCTCTTTGAATCACAGAGCATCCAGGTACTGGAATCGGAACAAAATATTCCAGATTAGGAATCACTCCTATAACGCGTAAACTGAATCTAAAACATAATATTTATAATACCTTTTCTTAGGGATGGGGCTGGCTGGTTAGTCATGGTGCTCAAAAGTATTTAAGAGTCTCCTTCCTTCACATAGCCTAAGGTGCTATCCTGTCACAAAGCAACTTTATGCTCTGCAAGGCACACATAAATAAAGCCATTATTCTGAGTTGTGAAATCTTACACAGAGGAAATTTACAGGTTGCATGCGGTCAGAGGTAGAGTTTGGTATTGCAACCCCAGGAATCTCTTTGGTTTTGGTGCCAGACGGCACTCCCCCTTGCCTCTAAGGAAATCAGCTTTGAGAAAATTTAACAAGAAGGCCAGTGTGGCATCTCACTGTGGCTTTTAGAAGGATCCTCTTAAGTGGCATTTACAAAAGTGGCATTCATTTAAATGTTATATCCTCTGGTGAATAAATCTGCTAAAGAGGCTTGCAGTGGTTAACAGTGAATGGAAACCTTGGACTTGGGTCAACGGTACTGGAGTTTGAGCTGATTAGAGCAGTCCCAGTTGATCAGAATCAAACTGTGTTATTTGTGATTTTTCTTTGGTTTCCACAGTGGGAAGTTCACACTAAAAATACTTTAGAGGTTGAATTTCATAGCCATTATTGTTTTAATTAGGGGTCCGCTCTCCACTGTCTCTCCATTAAGTCTTTTTGGAATTCACATCAAAGGAATATAAAAATGGCCCATTGAAAATATTTTGACTACAAAGTGGATAGTTTCAAATGGTAAGACTTAGTAAGTTTATTTTATTCTTTTATTTTCTCTTATTTCCTAAATGACTCAAACGTTCAACCAAAAAATTAAGACGTACTTAAATTTAATTTTTCACTGCTTCTGCTTCCAAAATGTTTCATTGTTTCTGTTTCCAGTCACTTTACATCTTTAGGTTACTTTATTATAATTGTAGTGCTAAGAAAGCTTACTCTAAAGATACAGTGAAATCGACCCTGAGGATAAAATTTGATCTCATCACAGTAATATTAATATTAGGGTGAAAGCAAAAGAAAAAAAAAAGAATAAATCTCATTGCATTACTTTGTTCACTTTTCTACATGATTTAAGGTGCATGTTTTAAAGGATGAGGTAATACATAACACAGTGTCCAGACGCTTAAAAACGTAACTACTGTGATAAAAAATCACTACTGTGATTATTATTCATCTGTATGATTTATTTTATAATATTGGTTTAAAATATAATATTGATTTAAATGTTAGTTTTCATGTTACATACATAATATACTAAATTTAGCTGAGGATTTCTTTAGCATGTACATATAGACTAACTTGGATAATTTGCTCAGCTTGGGACCTGACTTCAAAATAAAAGGGAGCAAAAAGATGTTCTGGTTTTAATATTCCTAGACTTGGCAAGGGTCAGATAGCTCCGCTGGTTAGAGCATCTTCCCCATATGCCAAGGTTGAGGGTTCGATCCCTGCTCAGGGCACATACAAGAATCAACCAATGAATGCATAAATAAGTGGAACAACAAATAGATTTCTCACTCCCTTCCTCTTTCTAAAGTCAATCAGTAAAAAAAAAAATATTGCCAGGCCTAAAATTTTGTTTTAAAATTTCGTTATGCAACTTTATAAAATTCTTCTCAAACCTAGGGAAGCACTTTATGACTTTATTGAGCATCAGCACAAACTAAACAGTAATGAGCTCATTTTCATAAAATGAAGCTTAATATACTTCCAGCTGTTGAAAACTTGCACAGCAGGATACTGGCTGCAACACAGAGCTCTCGTCTGCTAGTGAAAAAAATAAATATCAATTCAAACTTATAACAAAAGACTCTATGTCTTTGAGGAAACCATTTTCTGCTGAAATCCATATATGTGACAATGTAAAGCTAAAATATGACTAATCCTTCTTTTAACACACTTGTGCCCATTTATTTTAAGAAAATGAAGGTTGAAAACAGACAACACAGCTTGTTCTGGTTAGGGTATAGGGCTATCCAGAAGGAAGCCAATTCCTAGACATGGCACATTGGAATAAATGATCCCAGATTCTGCACAAGGCAGTAAGGAGAAGCTATCGAGCTGCCGTTTCAAGGACCAGCAGGTGTGTGATACTCTGGAAACCTGAGGCAAGGAAAAGAAGGTGCTATGGCCACCTATTAAAGAAAGATTAATTCATTCATTCAACAGTATGAGGCATATCCTTACAATTAAGGTAGAGCTGACCACCAGCATAGAGCTCTCACTCAATCATTTATTTGTTCACCCAGCTGTTCAGCAACCACTCATACAAGTAACATCTCATGTCTTGCTTTCACACTGCTGTCAGTGTTTTATCATAGCCTTATCCAGTGTTGATGACAACTGCTCACTCTTGAGGTTATCCTTGATTCCTCCTTTTCCTTCCACACTCCATAGCTAACACATCATCAGATCAGACCTTGTTACAACTCCCACTGCTACACCCTTGCCAAACCACCAACTATCATGATCTACCTGGAATACACAACCGCCCTACTTGTCTCCCTATCCGCCCAGCCTACAGTTAACGGTCTACAGAGTAACAACAGTTACGTTTCTGAAAACTTAAATACAAACATCTCAGTTAATTCCCCAAAACCCTCAAATACATAAGAGTACAATTCAAAGTCCTTCTAGAGGTTTATACGGCCCTTTATACTTTGGTCCTGGTATTTCCATCTTCCTAACCTCTCTTCTTGGCACTCTGCACTTCGTTCTTAATGGTCCAGTCACGCTGCATTCCTTAGCATCCCTCCAATATGTCAAGCATATTTCTGCCCCAAGGCATTTGCACCTGTTCTTCTTTCTACCTGAAATGTTCTTTCTCCATATCTCCTAGTGCACGTAGACTCCCTCTCTCTGCTGTTAGCTAAATTGATGACTTAGCTGATGTCCCTTTGTAATATCTTTCCTTTTCTTCATTGCCCCTCCCTCTACCTGTTGTCACCAGGGACATGGCTAAAGCACAAATCTGACAGGGTTTCTCCTCTGCTCTACAGTCTTTGAGTGGCTACCACTGTCTATAAAACAGAATTCTATTTTTATGGTCTTCTAGATATGATCCTAATTCTTCCTTTGGCCTTCTTCTTCTCAACTGCTCAACCTTTATAATCCAGCCACACCAACCTATTCGCTTTTATCCTTACCTGCCACACCCTCGTACCTCCTTTCCTTAATTCAGGCCGTGCCTCCTACCTGCCATGCTCTCACTTCTGTCCTGGGCAAGCTCCACACCAGCAACTCATAGCAAATGAGTAAGAATAGCATTCGTGGAAGAAGAAAGACTTAAACCAGGTGTTAAAGGAGGAGACATTAGATAAGTAAGAAGGAAAAAGGAAAGCCTTCTAGACAGACAAGGTAGAGAAGTTGGAGTGGAGCTCCCGAGGGCACCACTCCTTGAGGCTTTCAGGGGCTACTGGAGGACGCACGACGCAGAGATGAGACAATAAGAGCAGGGAAACTGTGTGACTGGAGGCCAGTCACAGAAGCCAGGCAGAAGCCTGCGGCAGGGGCTTGTACTGATCAGGGTTCCACAGGATATCATAAGAATGTAATAAAGTGCTGTATATAAAGTCACTAGTACAGTATTGGGCACATAACAATAAAAATGCCCAAATCCAAGGCATTTTTATGGATTTAAGGAAATTACTTCTAAACTCTTTTTTCAAGTGTATTAACTTAGTTCAATTAAACTAATACACTTTAAAGGAGTCTTCTGGGTTTGCTTCTTTCTGGGATGGCTTTAGGTTTGCAAACACATCCCATAAAAGATGATATTGAACATGATTTATACTTTGCTTGAAATATACTCATGACCCATTGAGTGAGTTTAACTATACCATATGCTCTTTCACTACAAACCAAATTAAATCAGTCCAACCTTACATCTTGTGACAGCAGAGTAAAGATGTATCTTTAACTCCAAACTACTGCATTGTAAATGTCTTCAGGATTTAAACATAAGAAGTGCCAATATTCCTTCATCAGTAAAACCTTAACTATAAAGAGCTCAAGTCGTGACAAATGGTATGTCTTAATGGATGAAAGGACATTTTCTGTGAACCATGTAGTAGTAGTATACAGGAGGTATAATACAAGTGTTGGCGATGTGTCTGGAATGTCTACATTGCATTAGGGTCTCTCTACAGCCTTCAAACTTTAGAGACTTGTAAATCCCCAGTCTGTGACTTTCATTTTTCTAAAGAAGCTGACTTTACAGTTCTCCTGAGTACTATGATTTTTGCATTACAAAGAGTGACCTACCAAGTGAAATTAGAATGTTTTGAAATGTTTAATAGGTGAATGGTTCTTGAGAGCTACAAAAATAAAACTTGCCTTGCTTCAGAGAGTATTGGAACTTTGAAATTCAGTTATGATTTTGTCAGCTAAAAAGTCAAAGGGGATAAATACACAGCAATAGCTCAAGTCATTAAAAGTGGGGTTGGTTTTTTTGTTTTTTGTGTTTTTTGGACAGTGGAAGTCTAAAGAAATAAGACAGGTTTATACTATTTGGAGCTTCCTTTCTGGAACTTTTTGAAGTATATAAGCACTCACTTAATTCCCCCTAACCTGTCCTCTTCACGTTGGACTGTTAGTTATTCATACGCCATCCTTCTCTTTCTGACTCAACCTTTATAGAAACTACCGGCAGCAGGACTGGCTACATAGATTTCAGGACCCAGTAAAACAAGAAAATATGGGTCCTCTTGTTCCCAAGTAAGGAATTTTAGAAGGGAGAGCATTAAACGGAGCATGGAGTCCTTCTAAGCATGAGACCCTAAGAAACTGCACCAGCTGCAGGCCCAGGGAGCCAGCTTGAAGCTATAGTAGAACAGTAATGAGAGAGAGCCCAGCGTCACCATTTCACACACTAGCTGCCAAAG
This sequence comes from Mormoops blainvillei, assembly GCA_004026545.1. Lineage (NCBI taxonomy): Eukaryota > Metazoa > Chordata > Mammalia > Chiroptera > Mormoopidae > Mormoops > Mormoops blainvillei. Next base: position 121,562 of record PVJD01002736.1, on the reverse strand, counting down.
CATAGGCAGTAGTTAAATTAAACTATACAGTAGAACTTAACCAACACCACTTCCTGAATTCCTGAAACTTCATTGTAATTTCTGCCAGTTAATAAGCACTGATGAGTTTTTCTAATTATAAGGATTAATTAAATCATATTTGGGGGAAAAAAGTACTCTTTTACTCTTCATTACTTCTGTACAAAGGAAGGATGTCATAAATGTTGTGTATTTATTAAGTGTTCTTCCAGATGCTGGTGGTCCAGCTCAGTTTTGGCTGGAAAAAATAAAAACAATTTTTTGGAGACCAAAATGTGATGACTAAAGGCCACTAGACTTAGTAAAAAACCTTTAAATTAATTTGTATCAATCAGTGAGCTATTATAAGAAAAGCAGGAAATTGTTGATGATAAAACACATGAGAACTAGAGAAATTCATTATCATTTCTGTTTAAATGAATCAGTACTTTCTTTTTCTTATTATCCTTTTGTCGTTTTCGTCCTCTGGTACGTGCCCAAACGTTGGGTGAGTGGACCTGTTTTTCATTATGTCCTTCTTCCATAGTGACCACAAAGAAAGAAACAAGAATCACACAACTAAGAGATAAATATACGATACTTCTTTTTATGACGATATCAAATTTTCTCTTTTTTCTTTTCTCTTCATTATTTGTTCCTTTTCACAGAATGATGCCTCGCTGCTTTCATTTACTACTTGAGTTGGGAGAATGTCCACCCACAATGTAACGTGCAGGATGCTCATTCAGTACACAGCGTATTTCTCACGAATCACACTGACTTGTAAGCATTTTATTACAGAGAGAGGCTCTTTCGAGGCCCAGTGGGGTTTTCTTTTCCTACCATATATCCGCTGCTTGCGGAAGTCCTATTGATTTCAGTTAACAGAAAAGTACTGAATCTGTCAAACCAATAATTTTTATTTCAGGTGTTCATTCTGCATTTAAACTTTACTCTCTCAGAAGTATTGTATCCTTTTTCTCACTTTCAAATTCTATGTTTTGTGTTGCTGAAACGATGAATGAGCATTACTTGAATATCAAGAATTGACAGAAACATTATAGTTTTATTTTTGACTCCTAAAAGTGGTTCGGAGTCTTAAGGGCTATAAAAGCAAAGAAATAACTGTCTGGCTATTTATATGCTCATTTCAGTAAATAACCTGTTTTTATAATTTACAGCATTCCTTATCAGGAGATGTAAGAAGCATCTTCAATTTCTATAGCATTTTACTTCAAAATTGACCTTGCACGTATGGCCATCTTGTTTCCTGCAAGAATAGTTTAGGAGTTCATTTTTAATACAGGATCTATTTAACTTTCAGTTAAGGAACTACAAATAGCCCCCCAAAAGCCTGCTGACCACAGTCTGAAAATATGAAATGTCCTTTAGAGGCTTTTGGGTGTGGAGTGAAGCACATTTTCGTAACATTCAGTATGTCATCATCAAGCAATGTTTACAAACCCCTACGCCCTGGGGATGTGTGCAAGGTTTAGCAAGCAGATGTTAGCAGTCAAGGAAAAATTATGACTACTGCCTGAAAATATTCCCTCTTGCCTATCAGTTACATGCAAGATATTCAAGATCCCTTCTCTTTGGGGTATATAATTTGCCTGGTTTATAGGATAGTTAATCTAAAAACAAAGCTGGAAAGTGCTTTTAAAAAAATCCTCCATAAATGAACGTCCAAGAATCTCTTGTCCATTTTTATGAGTGAGTTTTTTATTGAAAAAAAAAAAAAACCCTAGATGCGGTTACTCTAATAATATTATTTTAAATGATTACTTAGACTTAATTTAACAATTTTTTTTTCTTAAATCCAGATTTTCCATCTTGCATCTCTACTCCTCTGGATAGTAAGTTGGTAAAAATGCTAAGGGTATCACATAGCAACTTCAAATATATATTAACTTCAAATTCTGAGAACTGGCTTATTTTTTAGTGGAAAGAAATAAAATGAAGCGAGTCTTTGTCCTGATGTATTGATATTTAGAGATCGCATTTCTCCTCCTCTAGATAAAGTAAGTATAAGGGTTTCTGAGGCAAGCTGAGGTGTTCTTTCCAGAAGAGCAAGTTAGAACTATTGGACTAATTTTAAATCAACAAACAAAATTTAAATATAACTGTAGTGATATTGCTTGTCAACAGTCTAAATAGATGATTAGATTCAATAAAAATAAATGAACAAGGAATGGATATTTTTATTCCTGAGTTTTGTGAAGAGTTATTTTGATTGAATTTTTATTCTAAGGGGTCCTTCTTTACATATAAGAAAATCTCAAGAGTAGCATGACTTAGTGACAGGTATGGGTTTCAAATGAGGGCCACTCAATGCTGAAAGACCATCACGCTTTCAATGGTGAGATTTATACTGATGAAAATTACTTATTATGTGAGCGATAGATAATGGCCTTTTTTAAAAAAGTACTCTTTACCTTTAAAAAATTGTAAATCATTAGTTCTTATAACAGAAAGGGAAGTCAGGAGAGAGAGAAGTCAAATTCAAATTACTCATATGTACCAATGGAGTAGGATAGAAAATCTAGAACTATACTCGATTGTATATGAAAATTTAACAGACAGTATTTAGCATATGAGACTGAGTGATTAAACTGCCATTCCCAATAAATGGGAGAAAGAAGGATTTTCTGATAGATGGCTGGATAGCTAAATCTAAAAGATAAAATTGGAACAATTCCTCACGCCACACATAAGGATAAATTCCAAATAAATTAGTAATCTGCATGTAAAAAATGAAATCATACACATCTTTGGAGAATACTTGGATGAATCCCTTTTCCATAGTGGCTGCACCAATTTGCATTCCCAGCTGCAGTGCACAGGGATTTCCCCTTTTTCACATTTTTGCCAACACTGTTGATTTATTGATAATCTCCATTCTGACAAGTGTGAGGTAAGATCTCATTGTGGTTTTAATTTGCATTTCTCTGATGATTAGGGATGTTGAGCATTTTTTCATATGTCTATTGGAGAAGTATCTATTCAGGCCCTCTGTTCACTTTTAAATTATATTGTTTGGTTCTGGTGTTGAGTTGTATGAATTCTTCATAAATTTTGGATATTAACCCCTTATCAGATATATCATTAGCAAATATTTTCTTCTGTTCACTAGATTGTCTTTTAACTGCGTCGATGGTTTCTTTTGCTGTGCAAAAACTTTTTAGTTTGATATATTTGTTTATTTTTTCTTTTGTTTCCCTTGCCCAAGGAGATATTTATAGATAAGATTCTTAAAGACATATCAGCCATATGCATTGTGTGGCCTTTGTTTACATCCTGATACAAATAAATCGACTTTAAAGACATTTTTGGAACAACAGAGAAATATTGATTATAGACTGAGCCTTAAAAGATTTTAAGGAATTCTTCTTTTAGCATAATACTATTACTGTGATTATGTTTTTAAAAAGAAAGTTCTTTTTTTTTAAGATTTTTAATTTATTTTATTATTTTTAGACAGAGGGAAAGGGAGGGAGAAAGAAAGGGAGAGAAACCTCAATGTGTGGCTGCCTCTCACATGTCCCCTACTGGAGACCTGGCCCACAACCCAGCCATGTACCCTGACTAGGGAATCGAATCAGCGACCCTTTGGTTCGCAGGTTGATGCTCAATGCACTGAGCTAGGCCAGCCAGGGCAGTTTTTAAAAAGAAAGTTCTTAATGATGATAGATATACACTGATGTATGAAATAATATGGTGTCTGGGATTTGCTTTAAATGCTGAGAAAGACATTGTAGGTGCTGCGGATAAAGGAAATGAAATGAAATGGCAACGTTGTTAATTATTAAATCTGGGTGATGTGTAAGTGGAGATGGCTTATATTGCTTCTATTTATTCTTATATGAGTATTTCTATTTTTACACTGCAATGTATACTATCTGTGTTCGAAAAGATCCACAATAAGGACACTAGATGATGATAAAGAGGAGCTCATGGCCAAAGACCTCCACTTCCAAGGGAGGTTCAAAAAAGAATTATAGACCTCTATTTTCTGCAGACTCAGCAGGCAGTGGCTGCATCGGAAACTTGGAGTAGGACCTAACCTTGTAACTTTCATGTGAGGAGCCTCTCGGAATAAAGAAGAGGATGCATGAAAATAAAAAAGAAACCAGCCACGATGAATAATTTGGTTTAAATTAATTAATTCAATTATTCTGTTATAAATAGTGAAGAACTGCAGGAAGAGAGCTGACCTAGAGTCAACCACCACTTTTTCTTTAAAATGGAGAGTAAGAAACAGCCCCTTTAGAAAAGCAGAAAAATGCCTTTCAGAAAGATTTTGTAGCAAAGCAAAAAGATTGAAACTGAATGTTGAAATTTGACCTTTCCAACAATTAGGGAATTTCCTGACTTAAGCTCATCAGACTACCACTTGACATTCTGTGCATTGCAGTTAAACATTTTTTAGCTGTAATTTTTGTTCGATTTTTCTTGCAAGAAAGGTCATCTCATATAGTTTTGTCGTATGTGCTGTTAATGGAAAATCATTTTCTGTGTAATTGACCATAGTCATCCTCTAAGACTTCTCTTTTCTCTGGTATTAATTCTTAAAATGCATATTAAGCATACTAGGAATGGTTAAGAATGGGAAGGGAATGTGCTTTTACTGAAGAAATGAGACGTTTGCTAAGCCAACAAGAGAAAGTATGAGGTCAATAGGAGAGTGCTCCTTCTGAAGTAAACCTTAAAGTGTTCTTATTGGTTTAACCTGTGGCTCAATTTTACGTAAGCCTAACAAACTTACAAGCATACATGTTTCTTTGATGTTATGACTCCTACCAGATTGTGTTTTGATGTATTAAGAGCAACAGTTCTGAATGAATGAATGAATAGGAAATCCAAGTGCCCATTAAATGCACTGTTTTATAAGTTGAGGACTGGTGGTTAGGAAAAATGTTTTACCTTTCAGGTGCTTAAAGGAAAAAATAATGTTTGAATGTAAGTAATATATTACATATGGTGGAGGGGGGTATATGGAATCTCAAACATCTCCAGAACCCAAATTTATGCAAATCTCTAATAAGTTCCTTTGGGATCCAAAATAACTGGGTTTCAAAAGCAAAGTGATTCTGGTGAGCAAGAGTATATTTAATTCCCAAGAATATCGCCACGATATTCTGGGGATACCGCTGATGCCAGACTCTGAGAAAACTTTCTCCTGATACCAAGGAGGATAGTAGATTTCTCAGCAATGAAAGCACTCTTACCTGTGGCTTGCCGAGAGACCTCTACATCTCTGATTAGTAGGAGACCACAGTTATTTAAGACTTGCCCACCTTCAGAGTGGGCTGGCGGCTTCTGGCCAACCACCAGAAGTCTCAGCTGCTTGGTGGGTTGTCTGCAGTACAGAGGCCACTCCTACTTGTCCATTCAGTGGAAGCCTGGGGGCCAGGTTCTTTCGCTCAGCCTTATGAATAAGAAGTGCAAGTCAGGCTTTTGAAAATACAGGTCTGCTTCATGAGCCCTGGTCTCTTTTCTTATTCCCATTGATTTATGTCCATCTGCTAATGAGTGGGGTGACTAAACTGGTCTTGGCCTGGCCACTGGATATTTTTAGTTCCCTGAATGCAAAAAGCTTTACTTTCATGATAAAATGGGGCATGGAGCAGGGCTTGAGACAAAGTATGGCTGACTGTAAACAAGATACAGGCCCCAAATACACGGTCAGTAGATCAACACGGGTCCCAGATGGCCAGGTGTTACTGTGTTCCGAAGTCATTGTGCTGACAGCAGAATCTTATCTTAATAAACTCTTGTTGCTCTGATTCAGGTCTTTCTTTTTTTCCCTTTGCTGATTGGAAGAATTTTACTACCTGTGCTCAACCCTACATTTTCCTCTGCCTGGCATCCAATTCATAAAAATTAGTTTGATGGGGAGAAAGAAAAACTGGTCTTATGCCTAAAAATGGAAAAGAGATGTAAATTTAAGGATGCAGGCTTACAGAAGAAAAACACTTTATCTCTACTGCAATGCACACTGGAAAATATGATGAGCTGGGTCATTCGAGGAACAATCTCCAAGCCCATTTTTAAAGAGTGAGCAGTGGATAAGAAGATTGATTTCTGGTTTATAATGTCAGAGGTTATTCTCAAAGTTTCCCTGGATAAACTGAATATTATCTTTAGAAATCATTTAGGTGTCAGGTTGGCACAACAGGTATCTTTACAGCCAACTCTAATCTGCTCTTCCTTTCAGAGGACAGATTTTGTAGTTGCCAGGTCTTTGGGGTGGCTCGGGAGGTCTCTGGTCTCTTTAAACTTAGTACCGTGACCTTATTTTAAAAGTTCCCTGAGTTGCCTAAATCAGAAAGTTCATCAAGGTGAGCCTCAAAAATAGACACAGTCAGTCATTAACGATGTCATGTAATTCTAGGATTGCCCAAAAGAATTCTAGTTTGCTACTGCTTCTTCCGACCACTCGTGATGCCCCAAATTCTATCATCTAAGCTTCATCCTGTTTTGTTAAAATTTTGATCTTTGTAAAAATTATAATATCCATTGAAAAACTAACACTGAAAGCTGTAATTGAGCATGTATATCACTGTTTCTCAGAGGTACACAGATCCATGGGAATTAATTCTGCAATCATATTAATAATTTTCTTAGAAAGTCAAAACTCTTTTGCCCTAGTAATGGGCATTCATTTCTTGGGAAGTGAAAATTTTTTCTTTTAAAGTTTCTTGCACTTTTCAAGTTGAGAAACACAGAGCTGCATGCTAGTGTCAATGGATGGCGTATTTTGTTAGGAGGGAAAAGAAGGTCTCGCTGAGAAAAAGTGGTTCAAGGATGATGAGGACAGCAAAGACAACGTCCATCCTTTAGCCCTTGAAGTAGCACTAGGTTCCCAGACTACTGAATAGGTAGACAGCAAATGGAAAGAGAGCTAAGAGTGAAACCAAGAATGACTATAGGACACAGGGTGGGGACTGAAGCTAGGAGTACAGCCATCACTGAAGGAGTGGAAGCAGATCTTTGGCACTGTCTTTCTTTTTTAAAAAAGAAATCATCCATGCTGTCTCTCAGCAAGCTGATTATCTCTGGACTTCTGCACAGTCAGCTGAATGGAACACGGGGCCAAGAAAACGGAAAAGCTGAATCACCGGAGGCTGTGTCACTTGTCGACGATCAAACAGGAAAGTACAGTAATGTCAGAGTTGAGAGGCCACAGAGCTGTCGGGCTCTTTGCTTCCAGCTTGGGCCCTCAGGTGAGTCATTGTCCTTGGACCCATCTCAGACAGTACTGCCTGGCCCAGGACTGTCTGACCGGGCCTAAAAGGAAAGGTCACTTACGTTTTGGTAGTCTTCCTCTTCTCCCTTTCCCTTACTTCCTTGGGGATTGGCATTCTCGCTGTTTTTATTATATTTTATTTTTCTTTCTAAGCAAGAATTATTATGTAAGTCGCCTTTGTCTTCAGACTTTAAGTGATATTATAACTGAACCTCTGCTTTCCCCTTTTAGCGTAAGTGGAGGATGGCCTTCGGGAGAGAACTGTCGCCCCAGGACTCTTCAGCTCCACCCACAGTGGTGCTGAACTTCCCTGGAGCCACTGATACCTGAAGCCATCTAATGAAGCCTACGGACTCCTTCTCTGGACTAAGTTTTAAAATGCTTAAAATGAAACACACGGGGTTGCGTGGAATCACAAAGGACGCCAATTGTATTTACAGACAGTTTTAAAAATATTAAAATACCACAATTTTGAGATAGCAATATATGTGTTTATTAAAACTTATATAACAAGACATAGTGGCAAATTTAATAACTTGTAATTTCAAAATGGTGATGACAATAAGCGGTGTGTGAATATACCTGCAACTACTGCGATGTGATGTAAGAAGATCTGTGATTTCTATTACTGATGAGTCATAGGAAAAGACAGTGTGGTTTGCTGCTTACCTTCCTAAGTGAAGGAAATGATATATTTCAGTTCGAGGTTAGTGAAAATAAGGATGTCTTTCTTTTTTTATTCCAAGTTCACAGACTCTGAATTCTGGCCAAAGACCCCAGATTGAGAATCCCTAGCCTAGAAGATTTGATACAATATTAGACCTGATAAATTTTCTTGTCAACTAGTTATGAGGACAGGCTTTTCTAAGGAAGATTCAGCTGAACTGTCAAATTCCTTCCTCTAATTTTCCCCAAATTTTAATTTTTCATGTGCAAAGTATACCTAAGCAACCTTCATATCATTCCACAAACAGGCAAGATTAATTTCAGTCATAACCTTACTTCCCTCTGTTCTCTTGATGTGTTAAACATCAGAGAGCCTGGACTTGGCGTGGCTGTCTCAGCCACGGTAAGTGAGCCTTGGCCTCCGTCTTGGGAGCTTGATTTCCCTCTTCCTCTGGCAACTCCGTAGGCAAGGAGTGTATACGCCATGCCATTCCCACATGTTTACACAGTTTTTCTTCAAAGGACTTCTTGAAACAGATGGGCCTTTCCACGACAGAAGACTGTGGATGCTGTTCCGCAGAAAGCGGATCGTGCCGTTTCTGATGTTGCGTTTGGGGGGACAAAATCCAGTCCCACTGCTGTTGGTTTTCCCATTGGAATTCTTGGCCACAGTCCACATAAGCATGAGCATGCTAATTTTATTTTCAGTCTGCCCAAGAATCCAGTTTGAGTATACGCACTTTACATTTCTATTCTAATTATCCTTATTAACCCAAATGTTGTTTCACTTATTTACATACGATAAGAAAGTTCTCTTATTAGCTAGATAATTGCTAGATGCCTGCCATCTTCTGAGCCAGAAAAAAAAACAAAATCCAAAAAACTAAAGAATACAGGCAAATAAATTCTTGAGCATTATCACTATGCATTATCACTAAGGAATGAAAGAATTAAGAACATTTAAGAAATGCAATGAATACTGTAATTACATATCAAAAACAAACCACTATTTTGTCACCAAAATAGACACCTTGCATGCAAAGTGGATGTTGTTATTGTTTAATTAAAAGCACTGGTATATATTTTTTTAATCTAGACACTAAGTCAGTGTTGTCTTCACCGTGGACATGGGGGTTGCTTCCTGTACTGTGTATTTCCACAGCCATCATCCTGGTATCTTTGTGCCATGACTCGAAGGCTGTTGACATTTGGAGAGGATATGTCCCCTTGTCCTACACTACTTTAGTTGGACAACATAAGGAGTGTGCTGGTAAATGTTTAACTACTGGCTCTCCAGGAGAAATAAAGACCAGATTTGTAGCATTTGCCAGTTTTTCAGCATAAATCCTCCCACCATGGATTATTTTAGGCTACCAAGATGACTTCACTAAACCCACAGTTGGGAAAAGATGAGTACAAGTGGCTCTTGTAACCCAGGGCTAACCAGCTTTACCACCTCCCTCCAGGCTCACTTATTCCTTAACGCTGAGAGCAGTCATTGTGTGTGGCTGGGTTGTTTTCTTTTTGTTCAAGTTCAATTCATATAGTAATATCACAGATGTGAGAGAGAGAGACAGAGAGAGAGAGAGAATGAATCCAGATGAAAACTCCCTCCCTCTGACATTCTCTCAAAGCTGATTTCCGGGACTGCAATTTTGGTAACAGCCAGCATTATAATGGCCTCATTATAGACAAATTTATGTTCTGTTTTAATGTTGTTCATTACTACTGATGTCACCTACTAAGTGACTCCAGAAGCTAAATGTGACGTCTGTTAGACATTCAAGTCTTGCACCTTCATAGATCCAAGTCTCACACCAGCATTTCGCAGGCCACACATGTTCCAGTTAATTAGAGAAGCCATAAAAAATGTTGTCTGATGAAGCAGGACCTGTGGCTCTTTATCAGTCTTCATGAAAGTGTTACCTAGAATGAGATATTCTTTAAGCAGGAACATTTTACCTTTAAAATGTTTTTAGTATACTATAATCCTATTCATTGAAATCAGGGCACATCATGTCTACAGAACTCCCCCAGCTTAATCTATAAAAAGGAAAATAGTGTTGATATAACACAGGCTTGCCTTGGCCCTTCGTGCTTACCACATCATTTCCTACGTGTTTATAAATTCTACATTATGGAATTATTTTTTTAAATGCTAGCCAATGACTTCTAAAATCCAACACTTTTTATTCCTTCTTTGAAAACTGGGACTGCCAGGGGCTAAACAGTTAAGTTGCTCAATCATCCTTTCTTTTTCTTTATTGACAAAACACTGTCCCAGACTCTAGGATCTCACTTTATGTGTATATTGAGATAAAATTCACATAGCATATAATTCACCTACTGAAAGTGTGCAACTCAATGGTTTTTAATATATGCACAGGGACTATCACCACCTTTAATTTTAGAACATTTTTATCACCCCTAAAAGAAACCCTCTACTCATTAGTAGTCATTTCCATTCTCGCCCTCCGTGGGACCAGGAAACCACTAACCCTCTGCCTTTATAGATTAGGCTATTCTGGGTGTTTCCTATAAATGGAGTCACACGGTGTGTGGTCATTTAGCATATTTTCAAAGTTCCTTGAAGTAGTGCCATGTATCAGTATTATATTCCTCCCTGCAATATGATCTGCAAAAAATTTCTTCTGTTCCATAGATTGATTTTTCCTCATTGGTGTCCTCTGAGCAGAGCAAAAGTTTTAATTTTAATGAAGCCAATTAAAATCTTTTGTTGTTGTTGTTGCTTGTGCTTTTTGTGTTATTTCTAACAATCCAAGGCCAACAAAGAATTAAGCTTATGTTTTCTTCCAAGTTTTATAGATTTAACTCTTACATGTAGGTCTCTGGCCCATCTTGCACTAATTTGTTTATATGGTGTAAATGTGGGTCATTCTTTTATATGTGGATATCCAGTTGTTCCAGCACCATTTGTTGAAAAGACTATTCTTTCCCCATTAAATTTGCTTGGCACTCTGGTAGAAAATCAACTGACCATTGAATCAAATCTTGATTAAAGTACATGGAAGACTTAAACTCTAGGTCAAAACTCAGGTGACTAGTACCATGTCAACTTTATTGTCAGTTCTCCAGATGCCATTTGAGGTTAATATGAATCTGCATGCCACAAAGTGAGGAGTCATGTATCTTTGTTAACCAGAAAGAGGGCTCTAACGAGGCAGTCCAGGACATTGCTCTCGACTTTGTCCCGATATGCACTTTATTGATGATGTAAGTGGGGATACATGCTTATAAACTTTCAGGGAGCTCAGAGCTTAAAAGAGAGTTGTCTGATATTCAATGTATAAAATTAAAGTTCAAAATATTCTTCCTTGGCCAGAAAACTAGATTGAATAAACAAAATGAAGGCAACCTGAGATAAATTGGAAAACTTAGTTTTAAAAATGAATTAAATAAGTATAGGGTTTTAGAAACTTGCTAGGAGATTTTAGTTAATAGAATTATAGCTCTTAGTAGAGGCTGATAGTCCAATTGTACACTGCATTAGTTCCTTCATACGTTTGGGGAGACCTTTAACACAGGCTCTGAAATCCCCTTTATACCACCATGTAATAACCTGGCAAGAAGCTTATGTAGCTAACAGGTTTTTGACTATTATTTCTGGGAAAGGTACACCAAGGTCTAAGTGTTCTTAATTACAGCCAGGATACATACGCAAACACACACGTAAATACACACACACATACGAGGTCTGTCTAGAAAAAGTCCAGCCATTGTTAATTTAACAAGAACAGTTTGTGCAACATCAAAGTAACCTGGCAGCCAAGGAGAGTGGACTGGAACACACATGTGTGAACAATGACGACTTCACTGTGCTAGTCAGTGGGTGCAGTAGATGTCTTTGAGTGAGCATGTGTATTGTGTGGCCATCACATTCAAAATGACTGAGTGAGTAGAACAACGAATCTGTATCAAAATTTACATTAAGCTTGAACATTCCTCTGCGGAAACTATTTGGATGATTCAGAAGACCACAGCTATGGGCAACTGGTGATTGGCAGCTTCATCACGACAATGCATCATGTCTTGTGCAGAGTTTTTGGCCAAACATCAAATCATCCAGGAGACGCAGCCACGCTACAGCCCAGATTTGGTGCCCCACGACTTCTGGCTTTTCCAAAACTAAAATTGTAATGGGTGTGGAACAAGGTTCACGATGGGGTCAAGGCTGAGAAGTCCCCAAGAATGTAGAAAAAAGAAAAAGAAACCCAAAGCTTCCACAGCCATTCCTTGGGAGCTTGGAGAAGCAGGGCAATTGAGAGTTACTTTGCATAACTATGACAACTTGGCTAGCTTCCTAGATATGTTAAGTAGACAGGGAGATGGGTGTGACTTTGACTCCCAATGTAGTTCATTTCATTGCGGTTGGGGGGACGGGGGAGGGGGGTAGCCGAGAGAGCTTACTGCTCCGAAGCAAGAGCCTTCGGGTTCTGATGTAAAGGAAGGTGGGCATGACTTTCAGGATTTAAAAGAAAAGACAAGCAGCCATTTTCTCTCTCTCTGTCATGTGGTTTAGAAAGGAGGAGGGTTTCTGCCGTGTAGGCTGTAGTAAGGGATTAGGCCATGTGACTTGTCTGTAGGAAGAAGGGAGATGCTGCCCCATGTGCTGCCGGCTCTAGCTGACTCCAGAGCTGTAAAGGACTTCCTTGCAAGATCCTGATCTGCTATCCCTGGATTTTACCTGGACTATTAAGACCTGTGCCTTTCCTGAGTTTCACCAGGATCCAGATTAACATGGCACATGCTTTTCTGCACTGTTACACGGAGGCTGATGGCAACGTATTCCAGGTCCTGCACAGATAAGGACATGGGAAACTTTGAGGCAGGTTTTTTGTCTAGTAGCCTGGTGGGGAGCATGGGAAAGGCTGGGAAAGGAGGGCTCTGAGTGAGGTGCTCTGAGCCCCTCCCCAACGCTGGTATGTTGTAAGTAAAGATCTGCTCCTTCCGGCATTAATTGTGGGGTATTTCTCCAAGGCACCATGTGAACACACCCTTGTCTGATTGCTGCTTTTGGTGAGCTTGGTAACCAAATCACCTTTGAAAGGAAAGAGATTTCAGACCACCAGTGAGATTCAGGAAAATAAGATGGAGCAGCGGATGGAGAGTCCAACAAAGGATTTTGCAGAACCTTTGAATAGTAAAGGAGACGCTGGGAAAACTGTGAGGTCCCAAGGTACCTACGCTGAAAGGGACTGAGGTGTCATTGTCATATGTACAGTGTTTCTTGTACCTTGTATCTTCTTCAATAAATGTCTCTATTTTTCATAGGACATGGCTGGATACTTTCTGGACATGTCTGTATACAGTATAGACATATATGTATACTATGCACACATGTGCACGTGCAGAAAGATAACTATATTTATAGAGTTTCTGAAGACATTTTGTTCAATGTTTTCTTTGTGTTCAATATTTTTAGGTCTAAAGGTTTTCGGTAAAGAGTAACCACTCTGTACATTTCACTTGCTTACTTTTTTGATACATGTGTATATTTTTTTATATATAGACTAGAGATAAATCTTTTAACCCACATAAAAGTGAAAAAAAAAGTAAAATAAAAGGCTGTGATTAGAAGTTACTACAGGCCCTAAATTTCTTTAAATAAGACTATAAAAATAACCAGAGCATTCCTTTCATCTCTACCTAATACCACCAGCATCCCAGGATAACGCCTGGCATTTCTTTAAGAGTCCTGTGTTGAGGTCCTGGGGATCCCCCTCCATCATGTGCTCCTGTCAATTGTCTCAGACCTGAAACTTGAGTATTTGAAGTCCCCATACCTTTAGACAAAAGGCCCAGATTCAGTGTGGTTAACTTTAACTTTATCCCTAATAGGCAATGAGGGAAAATATAGCTCCAAGCAAACCCAGACTCTTGTATCCCTCACGTTAACAAGAACGTGTTGTTTGATTCTGAGTGTGAAGGCATTGGGATAATACCAACAAACTAGGGAACATTCTGGGGAAGGCAAAAGGCACTGTGAGTAGCATGGAGCATGTCAAGTGTTGTCTGAAAAAAAGCAGATGACCCAGCCTGGAGAAGACAATATTCAAGAAGATATGATGAATATATATTCAAATGTTAAAGCAGCTATCCTGTTTTATAGAGGAATATATAAATTTTTCCTTTCTATTTCCAGACAGGAATAGTAAGAAAAATAGTTAGTTCACACTAATAGAGAACATTCTAACAGGTGCTGTTGTTTGGCCAAGACAGGTCTGTCTCACAAGGGCTGACCAAGATCTCTGAGCTCTCCAAAGCAAAACTTGGAAGTTTATCTACTTGGGGATACTATAAAAGAGATGGGAAAAATGATAGGGTAAGATCCCTTTAAAATATAAATGTCTATAATTTCTCTCTTTTCCTATCCAGCCACAGCCCATATCATATATGGCCTTCCTCCACACTGATATCAAAACTTATCCATCTTCCCCCAAACCATTTTTCAAAATTAGTAGAACATCTTGTCTTTGGTTTTGCATTACATTCATGAAAGAAGCCCATTCCAAATTTTTTAAAAATTGAGCACCACGGATTTAAGTTTATATTTAGTGAAACTTGTCCTCCCTTTTTCTTCTCATTTATAAGGTCCCTTCTTGTATCAACTTCTTGGAGGCCTGGTGATCAATCTACAACCACCAGTTTCGCCCCGAGTCATGTTGTTAGCTTCTCCACCCATGTCCCCCCGTTAAAGGTGCAGCCAAGCCTATACGAGGGAACGTGGGTCCTCAAGGGGACCCATTTGCTGGCTGATCATAGACGTTGGGTGAGCCAGATACCTGCTTCTTCCTAAAATGTGTCACCAAATGAGAACAAAATGTCATAGTAGTATATCTATTTTTGAATTCTATCCCGATGGACCTAGACCAACAATGCCATATCTAGTAGAAATGGTCACACCAAAACATTCATGTTCCAATGTAACCAGTCTCATTATATTCTTACTGTGAGCAAAGCATAAAGAAGAGCACATCCACTTCTTTTCTGGTTCCTAGGTTTGTTTCAATTTTAAACAAAAATATTTCTTATCCTAGAGTACTAGAGTACAAGTGGTGGCGCACAGACACACACACACACACACACACACACACACACGACATTTCTGGTGATAACATATTTTTAAATTTGAGATATCAGGTTTCATATGTTAATAAATTATAGAATAACTTTTCTAATATTTTTTAATGCAGTCTAACTTCTTCCCTCTTACACAAGCTGCAGAGAATATTAGTTACAAACTGACAGCAGGAAAGAAGGGTCTACCTATTTGCAGAGCTGTCATCATGTAAATACAATAAAATATGTTTATTTTTGATGGAGGAGTCAATACTGGCACACGACCTTCAAATGACGTGGTGGAGAGGGGAATGTTTGTCACCTTTCCCCCTCCTTCCACAACCATGAAAAAAAAAACATTGAGTAAGAGACATTTTTACATCTTTCAGTTCACGAAAGGAGGAAAGTTGGCATGTCTTAGGCAATTAATCTCAAAGGATGGGTAAAAATTTAGATAAAAGGCCTAAATGATTTCCTCTTTCAATCTGAATATAGCCTCTACAGAAATATTTATAATCCGTAAGGCAGGAGCAGGAGAAGAGATAATGCTTTGAAATACGGGCGTGTAAATGTGCATCACCAGTTTAATGGCTCCTCTTAAAAGAGAAAACATTTTTGGAAACTCATGGGAAAGTTGCCAGGTGAGGTGCAAACACACTCGAATTCTCATCCCTGCACTGGTAATTCCTAGCTCTGTGATATGGAACAGGTTACTTAACCTCATAGAGTCTTAGCTTTTTCACCCACAAAACAGACATTTCTACGTTGCAACATGGGATTGTTGAGAAGATTCAGTAAGTTAATACATATAAAGTCTTTGGCATGATACCAGACTCTGTAGGAACTTGCCTATCTTTAGCTAATAGAAATAAGTCTCTGATAATAAAGAAAATTAGGTAATTTGGAATCAAATCTTTTACTTTTAATCTTTTGAAATATTGAATATATTGTTTTTAAATATAGTCCACACATTTGTGATTCCGAACAAAAATAACATTGCGTGGCTTTGTGAGTGTATTTTTACAGACTTGCACACGCATCCACATGGACACATAACTCACTTAACGAGCAGAAAACCAGTGGCGCTCAGTAACTGCTGAAGGCCTCCTGCAGACGCCTTTTAATGTTCCCAAGTGACCACATCACGAACTATGAGTATGGACTGTGAAGTATAAAACGTCACACCATAAACTCTTCTGTCCTCTTAGCCACACAGAAAGCTCACGTCCTGTTCCAGAAGGTGGACAGACAGCCTTTCCAGGCAGTTCACTCAAAAAGGGTGCCAAGCAACCATTAGGAAGCTTTCGCCTGGCTGACGGGAAGCACGTCTAGGTGAGTATCAATTTTAAGTGACCCCAAACTAGTCCATACAATCTGAAAAGCTGGGTTTTTGCAGGAAAACTAAATGTGGCTTTGTAGAAAGAATGTTGGAATCAGAGCTGGTTTAGGGGGCTGGGGGGTTTTACTTCTTCAACCTTGAGGGTATTGCTTAATGTTATCTGAATTTTCATTCCCTAATCTATCAAAAACCACCAGCTCATTTGCTTAAAATAAAAACAATACCTTATCTTTTAACACTCCCCTCCTGGCTCTCTCTGCTACAACTGCACAGGTCTTCTCTAAGCTTCTGAAATACGCTGAGCTCTTTTCCCGCTTCGGGACCTTTGCACGAGCTTCACGGTAAGCTGGGAAGTCTCTTTCCATCATATGTTTTCTGACTTCTTGTTTTGGATCAGCTTAGAAATTCCTTCTTCAGAGAGGCCCTCCCTAATCTCCCCTATTATTTCCTATCTCATACCACTTGTCATAGTTTACAATTGCGTCATTTGTTTGGTTTCATCGTAATTTGCTCAGTTATCTTACTGAATACGGGTTCATTGAGGGACCTATAGAGCTAGCTCTCTTGCTCACTGCCACAGTCTGAGTGTCCAGTGAAGTGCCTGATAGGGTTCAATAAAAGGCACTGCATGAACAAATTAGCATTTGCAGGGTTGTTGTATAAGTTAGATAATTTATGACATATTCTACCATCTCAATAAAGTAAATTTTTAAAAAATTATTTTTAGGAACCGAATTGGCACAAATTTGTCTCGTTCATATGTTAAAGGAGCTGTACTTGGAAAAGCAAAGTATGGTAGGGTCATTATGGAGTCAAAGTCATTGCTGACTCACCAAGAGGCCAACTTATAATGGAGAATCAATCCCCTGAGGCCAGATGTCACACATTTGAAAACATTCCCAGGGTGAGAGGCACTGACAGCTATTTTCAAAGCTTTCATTTCCTAGAGACCAGCCAGACAAGGCGCTGACCAGAGCATGTACTCAAGATAACATTTCCCCCACCCCACCTAGAGTATGACAAACATGTCTTTACCAATATGGCTGTGCCTCCCTCACACAAGTTTGAGATACGTGGCCTTTTCCTCTCACCTTTTCTCGGAGCAAAAGAAAGAGGCTTCAATGGGCCCAGTCTCTATTTTCAATAAAAACTAACATAATTTAAAACTCAATAGAAAAGTGTAGTTAGGCTACTGAGGGATGTTTCTACTTCATTTTTTCAATTGATGAAAAACGAATCCAAGCAGACTAGGGGAGAAAGGAGGGTTCTGTAGATGCCTTCTTAAAATCAGAAAAAATGCCAATAAAAACTAATGATCTAACAACAAACAACTGCCAGTTCTGTGTCACTGAGTCATCTTCTGTTGGGAAATGTTTGGATTTCATTAGGCTTTTAAGTACCACTGGCTGATTTATTATTTTCATTTTTTATTTTCTTAGTGGGCTGTCGTGAAACATCAGATCATTAATATAAAGAATAAAATGCCATATAAGCTATAATTTCCCACATGAGTAGTACACTAATGATGATAATAATAATCACTGAAGGCTCTCACATTATTCATATCAACTGAACACCAAGATGGTATAGAAATCGTCCTTCAGGATATATATCACCCCTTTCCTCCTTCATCTTCTGAGCTCTGTTCTCGTTCTGATCATTTGCAGCTTTCTTGTGATCCTCAATCCACAGCCAACATCTGGGCTAAGGCTTTTTCCTAACATTGTTTAAATCTTTGTATTCCTTTCCATTTTTTATAGGAGTTTGCCGTGCAATATATATTATGCAATCTCTAAAGATACCATCATGAAAATTACAAGTAAATTCTAAGAAGGGTTTACATAAAATTACATGGAGAAAATAAGGTTGCTTATTTCAGGATGCTGACAAAATGGAAAGCTTAAAGCGCTTTTTGAGTTTTTGCATTGAATACTATATTTTCTCTCATTAGGAAAGTTATTCTTTCCTATATGTCTTCAATTAATATGTGCTACTGGTTTTCCAAATGACCATGCATCAATATTAATACATGACTCCTTTCTCTTTCTCAGTGATGGAATATGCTAAATTAAATTGTTACATAGTTTTGGAGAAATTCTCTATAAAGTCCTTCTACCCAATGAATCAAGACCCCAAAGGGAAATCTGCTGTGCCCAGTAACTGAAGCAGCCTAATTAATTACAACTTCAAGTCCCAGGAGTAGAAGCACTTAGATTATGGGTGTTTTGTTTTGTTTTGTTTTGTGGGATGCCATAATAGTGCAAATAGTAAATAGGTTACTGCAGGGAATATTAAAACATAAATTAATGGAGCTTTCATTTTTCATCAGAGAGGACAATCTGATTCAGGTGACTATCTAAGCAGGTGTTTTTCTGCTTAAAATTTTTTGAAACTATGACCCAAAGTAAGAAGTAAATATTGTATAGACCCCAATGCACACAAGCACACACATTACATCAAAAATCAAGGTTTCATTAAATAACAGCCTCAATGGATATGAGAAGTGTGCTTGTGACGTTCAAGGTAACACAGGGTCAATGCGGTTGAAGCAGAGTGAGGGAAGGTGGTTGGAGATGAGCTGAGATGAAGAAACACCGGTCTCAGAGCATCTTGTAGGCCACGGTAAAGTTTTAGCTTCTGTCCTCAGTGTGTGATAGAAATCTTCTGATGGAATTTTAGCTGAGGAGTGACATGGTATGACTGATTTTAACAGGATCATTCTGACTGTTGTGTCCGAAATAGACTATAAAAGGCCAAGCATGGAAGACAGGTAGGGCGGTGGGACCAGGGCAGTAGTGGTGAAATAGGTAAAAACAAAACAAAACAAACAGCACATTTCTGATTATGCTGAGAAGGTTGAACCACCTTGGGAGACTGGATGTGTGATGTGAGAGAAAGACAGGGGTCAAGGTCAACTGCCAGGTTTGACCTGAGCAACTTGAAAGATGAGGGTGCTATTTACTGAGTTTGGAAAGACAGAACAGGAACATATTTAGAGGAAGAAAACAGTTTTCAGTCTTAGCCATCCATTGGACATCCAAGTAAATATGTCTGGTTAGAAGCCAGAACTTAACTAGTCTCAGATTCATGAGAGAAGACCTGGCTGAGTGTATACATTTGGGAGTTGTCAAAATATGCTGGTATTGAAAGGATTGGATGAGGAATTTCCAACCACCAAAGGAGTAAACATTGAGAAAGAGAAGATCAGAGTGGAAGTGCAGGAGGGGAGGCTCCGATGCTCTGACCACTCTCTCCAGGTACGAGCAACTGCTATCCACATCAGCACATTTCCAAGCACATATCTTAAGACTAGGAGGAAATTTTGCAAGGTCCCATGTCCAGGCGTCCCATTTGCCTCAGCTGGCTTAAGCTTCAGATCCGCTGGGGTCTATGACAGCAACTTCAGCTGGGCCGACATTCGTAAGTCCCCAGGAGGCACACAATAATGAGCAAGCCACGATCCGTGCTGTGCTAGCTTGGTAGGGCTGCCATAACAAAGAACCACAAATTGGATAGCTTAGAACAACAGAAATTAATTACCTCACAGTTCTAGAGGCCAGAACTCTGAAATCAAGGTTTTGGCAGGCCCGTGCTCCCTCTGAAGGTGCTGAGAAGAACCTGTTCCAGGCCTCCCCCAGCTTCTGGTGGCTCCTGGGCTTGTGGCAGCAGAATTCCACATAGTGTCCTCCCAGAATACATGTCTATGTTCAAATTTCTCCCTTCTTTTTATCTTCACCCAAGGACATGCTTATGGATTTTAGAGAGAGGGGGGAAGGGAAGGAGGGACACGTAGATGTGAGTGAGAAACAGCAATCCGTTGCCTCTCACACAGGGCCCAAACGATGTCCAAACCCACAACCTAAGCATATGCTCTGACTAGGAATTGAACCCGTGACCTATCAGTTTATGGGACAATGCTCCAACCGAGCCACACTGGCCAGGGTCAAATTTCTCCCTCTTTAAAGGACACTTGTTATATTGGATTAGAGGCCCTCCCTAACCTAGTATGACCTCTTCTTAATTACATTGCAATGACCCCATTTCCAAATAAGGTCACATTCTGAGGTGCTGTGGGTTAGGACCTCAGTCTGGGAATTTGGATGGGGGGACACAATTCAGCCCATAACCCTTGTTCTCTGAGAGCTTATGATCCAGTTAGGGAGCAAGGCATATACATCACTGAAGTCTGTGAAAAATTGTAACACTAGGATGAAATCGTAATGGAATCTGTTCCCATAGCAAGGACTTTTCCAATGCTATCTACCTACCAACTGTTTGTTTCACAATTTGTCAGCATGATAATAAATAAAACTGTTTTATAGACACATCGATATTATATAAATATTTCAATCATGACAAAAAGTTGAATAACAATATTTCTATAGAAAAATGTTATGCAGTTTTTAGTATGAGGCAAAATAGAAAAAAGGCTCAATAAAGAATTCTGTTCAAGTAAGGAAGAGAAAAATAAAAGTGATAGGATGAAATCATTACATTTCAATTTATCATAACCAAGAGAGCATTTAACCCTTTAAACTGTGTCCACACGACAGAACAGCGTGGGGCTTCGGTGATTATCTAGTTAATCTAATCAGCTTGGACGTCCATGCGAGTAACTCAAGCTCCAAGGAAACTGGGCAAGGGTTTGAAAAAATTAAGGCCGGAGCCTTAAATGTGGGTTTCCAAGAAGGGCACTCAGAAACTAGGGGTCAATGAAGATGAATTTGAGACTTTTCTCCTGAAATTTAAAGCTGACCATGATCGTCACAGAGATATAGACATTAAAAAGTATATATATTTATATATAATTTAACATATAAGACAGAGAGTCACAGGTGTGGCAGAGAAGCCTTACCCCAGGGACATTAAAGTGTACCCCGCATTTGCAGCTGTGAACTTGGGCACATTGTTTAATTGGTTCCTAACATCGATGGCTTTCCACTAAGGTAGAAAGAAGTAGCATGTCGTCCAAATGTTACCTGTTCTGTAGACACAGCTTATTTCCTTCTGTATTTTTTTGCATATTTTCTTGCCTCTTGTGCTCAAATAAAAAAGTATCACAAAAATTGTACCTGGTAGGAGGGATGCTATCGCAGATTTTTCAACCTTCACAAAAGCATCGGAACAAAGTTGTCTTTCAAACCCTTTCTCTTTCCATACTGTTATTTCTTCATATATATATTACTTTAAAACAATACCAATCTGATGATGGCAGCCTCTTGCTGAAAATGCTTCGTTGCCCTTGAAGCCAAGTACAAACTCTGAAACATTATCTGCAAATTCTCACAGGATCTGACCCCAGTTCTAAGAAACGTTTTAGTTTTCAGTTCCCTAAAGAGTCAAAGCCGTCTTTTGCCTCCAAGCGTTTGTTCCTGGTGTTCCCTCTGCATCTGTATTTCCTCATCTCTGTCTGGTTGCTCTTGGTCACCCTTCCAGTCTCAGTCTAGATGTCACTTGTTTCCAGAGCCACCTCAGACCCTCAAGTTCACACTCAGCACTCTTTCTTCCTAGAATCCAGCACTTCCTCATTTTGTAGCACTAATCACACTTTGGAGCAAGTGTTCTAATTCTTTGCCTGTTTGCTTTGTGTATTCCATTACATACCATAATTTCTCTTGAGGGCAGATAATGATTCTTTCTTGTCCAATATTATATTCTCAATGTCTGGTGGACAAAGTTGTTACTAGGCAGTATTTTGAACAAATTTATAAATTAATAGAGGTAAAAGAAATATAGTATCTGTGATCTCTCTGGGAGATGAGTAACTACAAATATTTATGAATAGCTAATATTTATTAAATATTTCAAATGCCCTTTCTGTTCAAAATAAGTAAAACTAATGTACAATAATGAAGGTCAGAATAATGGTTACCTTTGGGAGTACTGTCTGGGAAGAGGCACAAGGGAAACTCCAGAGGAACAGGAAATTTTCCCTACCTCCATCTGGGTGTCAGTTTCATGCGCTTCAATATACATAAAAATTCACTGAGCTGAGCACTCAGGACTTGCATACTTTGTTGCATAAGTTAATAAAAAAGAAAAAAAATAAAAACATTTTTCAAACTCTAATGCCAAGGATATAGTTTATCTTTTGTTAGCTCAAGAAAAACAGTTCTAGTTTTAAAGGTAGCTTGTGATGTTGTTTAAGGTTGCATCTATCTGATAAGATTGCCCTAAACTTTCTAGCACAGGTAGGGTGGACCAGTGAAGGCCTTTCCTTCTACCTCTAGAGCCTGTAGCAAATCCGAACCAGCTAAGGGTGGGGCTTGCCTGAGCATCCCATAGGAATCAGCTCCACTGTAGGCCTCCCAGTCACAGGAAACTCTTTCTACCCTGGTTCTAACCCTATAAACACCAACCAGATTGCATTGCCAAAGCCTATTTTCAAATGGGTCTTAGAAAACCCATGAATCCTTCTGATCATTAGTCACCCTACACTGAACCTGCCTCCAGTAGTAATTAGAGATTCCCTCTAACTAATGACGGAATTCCCCAGTTCTCAAACTCGCTCCTTCAAGGGGACTTCCAATGAACAAAGCAAAATTCTTGTGCAATTAAGCCATCATTTCAGCATATTGTCATTTAAAATTGTTTCAAGAAATTAGTCCATAGGGGAATGGAGTTAATGTTCCTCTTATAAAATGAATTAAATTTGTATGCTTGTTTATAGAATTTTTTAGCTACCTTCACTTACTGTTACATTTGCTCATTATGCAACTATTACAATTTTTTGAAAGTTTACTCTATATCCATTCTGGTGCCATATTTGAGACCAATTTTAACATTTCCAAATTAACTTTATTCTTACTTGTCTTCTCCATCAACCCTATCTCTGTTTGCTGTAGTTCAGCCTTATAATACCTAAAATCCTGTCTTGGTCTGCAGCCATTGGGAGGGTTATATATGCCATGCGAGCTGATGACAAATTGTCTTTGCCTATTTGTCTACATCATCATTCTGGCTTTGTTGCACCCTGCGGTTATTCAATGTGGAATAATGGTCAAAATCAATTATAAACTTGTAGTTGTCTTTGACTAAGGAATATTTATTATTGTTATTACAAGCTCTTGGTTTACTATTTATGGAGGCAGGAACATGCTTCTCTCTGAAGATTTTATCTTTTCAAGGGCACATAAAATTTCAGGCTTTTCAGCTGCATAAATACACATATGGCTGCATAGACTTAACACACACCATCCATCTTGAGTTTCCTTTGGTTCAAGCAACCAAGGAACTAAACCCCATATAGCCTGCATAAGCCTATATATTGAAATCAATTTTAATGGGGGAAAAAAGAGTTCAACTACTTGATAATTCAGGACAAGAAACAAATGTAACTTGAATTTTAACAATAAATTCAGCAAAATTATGTACCCTTAGAAAAGTGAGCTGCTGATTTTTCAGTTCTATGTGTATTAAATATATTAAATGCTTCCCAGATATTTCTGAAGTTTAATTTGAAGCCATGTTAATGAAGAGTCTAACTTCTAACCTTAGAAAATCAAGACATAACAGAATACTGAAAATTATCTATTATAACTACACGCATACAATACAGGGTCATATGGGATAATACAGGAGCATAAGAAATTACTCCAAAGCGTAATGGTTGAAAACAATAAATAAATACACACACACACACACACACATACACACACACACATATATGTGTATATATGTGTGTGTGTGTATATATATATATATATAGATATATATATCTTAAAAACTGCAACTTAGTCAGGGCTCAGCAGAGGAAGGGAATATAAGATGTTTATGGAAATAGGGGGGAATAGGCTTTATTTAAAAGTGCTGTGTTTAGATAGCATTTTTGCCATAGTAACAATGTCCCCCTTTTCCATCCCTCTGTCTCTCCTCCCCTAGCCAAGCACCTGGCCCAGTTCATCCAGTTCTGTGTTTGCAATGCCAGAAGGAAAGCATGATTTGAGTCAGAAACACCAAGGGCAGAGCTCTGGTTTTGTGTTTTCAATTTCTTGAAACTTCGAAGGAGTTCCTGGGATACAAACATAATTAATAGAGGGACTCCCTCTGAGGGGAAAGCATCAAGATAAGGGAAAGAAGAATTCCTCTCCCATGCACCAGTCAGGGACCCTGGTGAGGAAAACCTGAATCTCACTAGGTATTTCAACAGAATGGGTTTAACTTCAGAAATTAGCTCTTCAGAGGCCATGATAGCCAAAGGAGACTCTGAGGTGCTAATCTGGAGACAACAACCACAGGGAGCAGCCATCACTGGGCTGCTGGAGGAGAGGGGGCTGAGTCCCGGGAGGACGGGGCACCACCCAGTTGGTTCTTCAGAGGGGCTCACACGGCTGATTCTGGCAGTGCTGAAAGACCCTGGGGCTAAGGTCTGCTGGTGGGATAAATGGCCAGCCCTGGGCAACAGCGACAGGATGGGCAATAAACCTGAAGGAAGCCACTTCTTCCTATCTCCTGCCTCTCATCTTCCTCTGCTGTTGCCAGTTGGCAGAATTAGCAGAAAGGCAGTTGGCAAAGAGGTCTGGGAAATACAGTTTCCAGAATCCCAGTCCCAGCATGGCAGCAAGAGTGTAAAAATGGTGAATTTGGAGCTGAAAGACAATAGGTAAATAACCAGCTTATTCCTGTACCAAAAAAAAAAAAAAAAAAAAAGTACCACAGGATTTAAGAGAGAAAAAATTGGGAGTTGATCAGAGCTAGATTTTTCTGGGTCCTGAGACTTCCTTGTCTAAGCAGAAGCATGGCATCTGAAGAGAGAACTCAAAGAGGGACAATAAACTTCTTAGCCAACATATATGTAGATGTCACTGAAGGATCAAGTGTCCCACCCCACCATGCCTTGAGAGGACACTACCCACGAGCACTGTCAACTTAGATACGCCCCAGATTTGTCTCAAATTGATTGAGGTTAAATTTTGGTTCCCAGGGAGAGTGAGAATTTGACATAGAATTAATTTGTACCATAGAAAAATGAAAAAGTTACTATTTCAAGTATGTCTGAATTTGCGGACTAAGAGTTATACCCTCTATAGTAGAGTTTCAACTGTGCAAACGCGGCAGACATAGGGAAAATTCTGGAAGGGTAACAGCAATTATTTTTGCAATTATTGTTTACGATTATTATTTCTAGAGGCTAGCATTAGGACTGAGTCTTTATTTTTGCATACCTTTCATTATTTTCTTAAATTTCCACAATAAACATATGATCACATTTACAATGCAAATTATTAAAAAGCTTGTTGATGTAAATCTTATATTGTGATTTACTATTAGATCATGCGTCAAATACATTTCTCAAATGGCCTGATAAAAAGCCTACACTTTCCTTTTTGTTCTCATGTATTGTATAAGAAATATTAGAAAGTAGCAGGTCCTATAAATTCTATTCCTTGATGTGTTCCCTTAAACTTCATGTAGCTTCCGAAAACAGAGAGGAGTGTAGTCTTTATTTTCTATTTTATTTTCCCCAGAAGATATTAGTTCCCATTGTTTTCTAGTTTGAAGTTTCCATAAATTCTTTCTTCCACCTATTGACATCAGGGACTGGCCCTAGTATGGCAGTGTATGATTGATCTGGACAATATGGCAGAAATGATTTGTGGAAAACCTTAGACTCCACGTTCCAGAGGTTCAGACACAGTTCTGATTTTGTCAGTAAAGCACAGACCATGGGACAAGGTCTGGCAGATAAAGATAAAAGGAAAGAAATGGAAAAGAAAAGTCGGGCACCTCGTTTTCCACATAGTACTTTTCAACATAACACTTATCATATGGAAAAACTCTTTTATATTAAAAAAAAGAGGAAGAAAAGAAAAGAAAAAGAAGCAGCATGAGAAAGACTGAGATCATTTAATTTTGGGGAAAGGCTTTCTCCCAAGACAAAGAGTTACCTGGGAATTTAAAATTTGCATCTGCCTTTCAGCATTATGTCTTGAATTTGATTGTAAATTCCTTGTGTTATTGGTCCAGGAGATAGCCACAGATAGCAAGATGCCTGGGATTCCAGAAGGAAGAAAAAGATACTTTCAAAGATGCATTCCAGTTAGCATCTGTTAACAGGCCGACACCTGAAAGCATGTTGTAAAAGGAAATAAAAACACAGAGTTGAAAAAGGACAAATTCAAATCTGTGATTGTCATTAAATCAAATATCAATATTGTCAATTCTATGACATACTTCTGGGCTACAGCACATGTTGGCCGGCACTTCCCTGGCCACCCTGAAGTTAGGTTCGGCCAGGTGCGCTGGCCTATGGAATGTGATTGAAACTGGTCTGTGTCACTTCTGGCTTCTAACAAGGAGATTATGAGCCAATGCACAGCTCCCTCACTTCTATCCTGCTGGCTCCTGACTGGCATTAGCCTGGGCTCAAAACAGACCACAATGAACAAAGTGGCCCAGTTGACCCTTGACGGACATGTAGCATGAGCCAAAAATAGTCTCTGTTGTTTTAAGTCTCTAAGATTTGGGGATTGTTTGTTATGGCAGCATAACTTAGCTCATCAAATGTTACAAGTCCATCCACAAAAGCATTTTTAAGAATCTATGTTTGTGTTCTCCTTTGGAGGAGAAAGAGTTGCTGCAGGTTATCAATTCAGTGATTCAGAGCAGGGGGTTAGAAGCTTTGTTAACGTACTTTATTTACCTCCCGTATTTAAAATGTAGTATTATGGTATGCTTCCTTTTAGTGTAGACACTTTAGCAATGCTGTACCTTTCAGAAAAGATAGCTTTTAATTTTGTGTTCTTCTATGTTCCTCTACACCTCTAGTTACTTCTTAAAATCTTTTTGATGAATGTCTAATATACATTCTCATGAAACTAGCTGATCAATTTCTGCCTTTTACAACGGTTACATTTTAAAATGTAGGTGTCTGTGTCTATGTAATAAATCTAGGCAAATTTTTCATTTTGATGTTGAGGTACTTTATCTGACAACCACACAACCACCAGAAAAGTACGCTCTTCTTCCCTTAATAAATCCCACAAGAAACAGAACTAGTAACAGGAAATTAGCGTTTGAAAAAGCAGCCATCGCATGGCTGTGAAAAGAAAGTTTTCTGAGGATAAGGTTATTGTGACTATGAATTCATGAAAAGTATCCAATTATTTTCTTAATGTTGAGCTTTCTTCAAAATCTTGTAAGGCATTCCTCCAGGCTGCTCGTGGTCCCCCCGCCCTTTTTTTTAAAACTTCATATTGTGTCTTTTTTTATATCACTTCATTTTTTCAGGTGCTCTCCTCACTAGAGCCAACTTAAGAATTATTGTTTCTGGGTGTGGCTCTTTTGGAGAGAACTGGCAAACCTGGTGCCTTTGAAGCTGCTGTTTTTCCATCAGCTGGGAGCAGTAACCTAACCCCTGCTCTCTGACTGGCTTTGACCTTACTGGACATCGCTGGTCTCCAGCACAGGGTAAGCGTGGAGGGAAGAGCGGGGCTGCAGGTCCCCAGCTGAGAAAAGGGGAAAGCGGGGAAAGATAAGAACTGTGGTTTCAAATATCCTTGATGGGAACTCTCCACAGTCATTTTTCACTGGGGCTGGGTGCTGTCAGAGCTTTGATTACTGCCTCCTCTTCCCTGGGAAACCTTTTGTTTGGTCCCCCTAGTGTCTGGACTTTGGCCAGGCTGTTTTTTTGTGTTTTCCAGGTGACTCGGGTCTGTCTCAGTCCAGCCATAGAGTGACTCATACATCTGTAACCGATAGATCACTGTTTCACTTCCAGTTTTCCTCACATAGCCATGCCCTGAAAGGCGAGGGCGAGGTTGTTGCTTTTCTGTTGATTTTTTTTTTTCTTGGCTATTGTCTCACTGGCTCAGAAAGCTCGAAAGGCATTCAAGCCAGGGCGCTGGGCACTTCCATCAGTATTTTTATGGGTTGTTTTTTTTTGTTT
This sequence comes from Mormoops blainvillei, assembly GCA_004026545.1. Classification (NCBI taxonomy): domain Eukaryota; kingdom Metazoa; phylum Chordata; class Mammalia; order Chiroptera; family Mormoopidae; genus Mormoops; species Mormoops blainvillei. Next base: position 93,344 of record PVJD01002736.1, on the reverse strand, counting down.
CTGTTATGCACACAGAAAGTAAATCAACATGTTAAAAAAGAGAAGGAGAACAGAGAAGGAATGCCATTTGTTAGAGGTTTCTGATTTATGAGTCTGGAGGACCTGTCACATCAGGCTTTGGAATGATTTTAATTAGCTGCATGACTGAAAACACCTGTCAGTGTGGCACATTAAGCCGAAGCACCCGAAGAGGGGGCAGCCGGGAAGAGAAGGGAAAAGGTGTGGGGAGGCCAGCTGCAAATACAAGCCTCGCCGCTCATTTTTGCCTGCGTCTCCGCGCTGCTAACCCAAGGTGATTGACAGAGGCCCGTTTTCCGATTCTGGGTTTGTAAAAAGTGCTGAGAATATTAATGAAGCCCCACCCAAATTTTGCCTTTTGCTAGTGCAGCTCCTGAAAGTGAGAAGTATGAGAAACAGAAAGAGTATGCCAGTCAACAACGAAGGAACTTACCGGAGGAATTTAAAGACTTGTCCTGGGAGGCCTTCAGACCAGCTCACGGCCTATGTCCTGTTTATAGGGCACAGAGCAGGCTGGGCGATGGGGCGGCGAGCACGTGGATCAAAGAGGCCCAGAGCCTTCAGGGGATGCTTGTGAACCACAGTCTGTACAGGGACCATCGTCTGTGCCTCCATTTCTTCAGTGACACAGGGATCTTCTCCATTATGAGTCTTGGTCATGACCTGTGTTTAGCCAAAAAGTCTATAAAAACGGTGGATGTTTTGATCCACCGATAGGAAGCCCACTGATAATGTAACACAGAAGCTGATCTATTCTTGTTGCAAACCAACAAGCCCCTTCTCAGGGATGCTATTCTCGGTGCCACGTTTTGGGGGCCATTCTGGGCAAGGGCCACTTCAGGAATGGTGCTGGCCATGAGGGATGGCTCGTGAGAGTCAGTCAGGAAAAGACCACACTGTTCCAATCTGAGGAGACAAGAGTGAGAAATGACGTGCTGGATGTCCCTAAAACACCGCCATCTAGCACAAGTAAGAAAAGACTGTGGCTTTATGTTAGAGGTCGCCAAGAATTTTACTGGCTGTATCTTCCACAACTTTCCAACTCAAAAACTCCCCTCAAACCAAGAGCATCTGCCTGCTGTTTCACAAACATTGGCCTGCCCTTTCCTATTGTCAGGCGCACACCTTTATTCATATCGTTCCCCTCCTTTATACGCATATGTCCCTATTCTCACTGCTAAAGTTACATCCCACTTACCGGAAAAGGCCCACGCTGCGCCATCTCAGCCAAAGGCAGAATTCTCATGGAACATTAGGCCTGCCCACTTTGTTTCTGACAATTAATTACTCACACACTGCCAGGTGAAACCTTTTACATTGACTTCTTGAATAATTCTTTAACAGCTATTTTTATTATTTAATTTTTATATGCATAAACATGTAAGTAATGGCGTGTGTGAATTAGGTCACTGCATATAGTAAAAATCTTAGGAAGACAGTTTAACACAATGTTTTGTTTTGTTTTTCCCTTAAGTAACAGAAGCCTGGAGACAAGGAGGGAATCCAGGTCACTAAAGATCGGCCTCCATCTTTCTGTTCCACCATCCTGCTGCACCGCTTCCGTGCTGAGGGTGCCGTAATGAGGCAAGTGGGCTGCTCAGGATTCTGCCACCTCATCCACAGTCGAAGCACAGGAAGGAGGAAGAGAAGAAGAACAAAATCGCCCCGGCTGAGTCAGGAACCCTGTAAGAGCATGCCTTCTTGGAAGTGCCCCCGCACACTTTTCTCATAATTCATCGGCCAATACATAGCCAACTGCCTACCCTTGACAATAAGAGACGTTGGAAAGAGTGTTTTAGCTGGGGTCATGGCCATCAGATGCATAAGACTGGTTTTGATATAAAGGAAGAAAAGAAGGCTAGATTTGGGGAGTCGGCTAGCAGTCCCTACCACATGGTCTGACAAATATTTTTGTGGTGCATCCAGGACACATCTGTGTAATTAGGGTACCAAAAAAACAAATGACATTCTAGGGAATTCCAGTGAGTTAATGGAAAGGTAGTGAATGGATGCTTCACAGACCACATTTTACCTGCAGACACACTTTATTCGGCCAACAAAATGTTTAAGATTTTGTTGAGTCGACACTTTAAATTGAGAGACTATATATAAATTCCAATAAGAAAGACTAAAGAACTTTCAGAATGACCATAGCTATTCCCCAAAGTCCCCCAAAAGGGCTTTGTGTGGGCCCATAAACCAGTCCCTCAATTACAGTTGTGACCACCCAGTTTCCCTCGTGTTTCAGTCCCACCTATCCACTGACCACACAGGCTCCTCATGATTTCCTCTCCAAGGAGCCCACCTAGAAAGTACCAGTGTGACCAGGGTCATCCCAAGGTAGCCAGTCATCAGGTGCTCAAGACATTCCTTGAGAGAACCATGGATTCCACCCAACTCTGTTTCCCACTTCTTCCCCAGAGCAGCACTGCCCGTGGTCTGTTAAAGTCCCCCCTGTGTTTCTGATCTCCACTCTGTCCGCATTCCCAAATATCTAATTAAGGGGGTGCATCAGCTTTTGGTGCACCCCTTTAACTACTGCCAAGATACTCTAACTGCCAAGGTACCAACTCAGTTTAAGATGTCATAGAGAGGGCAGATGCTATGCCCAGCTCTCCATCCTCCACTTCTCTCCTCCCAGACAATGCCTCTAAACCAACTCTTCCCTCTTCATTTACCAATGAACTGGGTTCCCACACATCAGTGGATGGAAGCAGATAACTGATGTGGTCGAGGAGAGGCCACGCAAAGTCATATTGAGTCTCTTTTTAGCAAGCTCAAAGGTCCCATTATTCAGTGAACCTTCACCAAATCTTGAGAAAGCCTGGGCACGGAGAATCCATTTGAGTGGTGAATAAACTGACTCTGAGGTTGTGGCATTAAGTAGTCAGAAACACAAAATGAAAGGCAGAGTGGGCCCTTTGACTCATGGTTTCCACTGAACCACACTCCCCTACTCACAAGCAAGGCACATTCCAGAAAAGCTTAGGAAAAAAATCAAAGATAAAGCACATCTACTACTACCATGGGACTAAGTGTGAGACAAAGTTTTCTTGCTCCTCGAGTTCATGTAATTCCAGAGAAGTGTTTAATTTAATAACGCAAAGGAGATATGATAACTTTTGCTTTCCCTGCTCCTTTCAGATGTTTGATAAGCCAGGATTAATTTTTATGAGAAACCAAAGCAGCTTCTCATACTTACCGTGGGACACCTTCTAAATATGTGCCTGACATGATTTCCCCAAACTGTTATGCAGTGAAAATGCCAAAGATTCCAAATATGGAGTTTTCTCAATGGCATATCCAGAGAAATGTAATATTTCCCCCTAGGACTGGAAGATATTGAGCTTGGCTGTACATCAGGAGATTCCAGTAATGGAGCATAAAAGCCCTCCTAGACACAGGGTACCAGCAACTAGAGACTAAATAATTTGGGGTTAATAACTGAATGATGCCAACTTATTTTTTTCTTAAAAAGGGAAATTTGCTTTCTAACAGAAAACATTAAAAATGTCCTCTTCTTGGAAGAAACTTATTTGTGCTAGACATGCCCATCATATTTTGTACAGCCTTTGCCTATGGAACTTTTAAACAGTGATTATTGGTTCAGTTGTCTCTCTTCTGTAGTGAACATGAGCTCCTTGAGGGCATGGAGTGTGTTTGTTTTTATGTCTTTACTATCTGATGCATTGGAAGTGCCCCTAAACGGTGGTGAATGAATTAACGATGATGTGGTGGTCTAAAGAGATTAGTGCTACTTTGGAAAAGAGACCTTGGAGAAAAGACACATAAATGCCTGGGAATAAAATTTATTCTGAATAGAAGTCTTCACCACACCCACAATTTTTGCCCTGGGGCGAGAGTTAACAAAGATCTAACTGGAACTTCATTTCTCTATACATACATACAAAACCCAGAAAATAATAGATTTAGGATGGAGAGCAGTGAGACGAAATCCTAATATTCTATTGAATAGGTCTGGTCATCTTGTCATCCTGAAGTTAATCATATTTGCGGTTTGAAGAAGACGATATATTGCATTATGTTGCCTTTCTTCCTCTGTATTTCCACCATTTCCGGCATATGCCTCCTCCTCCCCCCACCCCTGCCACCTTGTTTTGCACCATGTCTTTCCAGTGATAGTAATTATTGTTTTATCACTAGACAAATATGAAAGAGAAAGTGATATGAACATGGTAAAAGAGAGAAAGTAATTTTTAATATAAGATATTCAGCCCTACAGGTATAAGATCCTAGGTTGATACTATTTTAAAAAGTATTAGTCATTTCTCACTTCCCTTTTGAATGCTAGGTGTGTTTCCTTTGAACCCTCCTTTGTCTAAAGATAGTATAAACTTCCTTGTACATAGATTCTCCTCCTTTCTTCTCTCCCTCACCTTCTTTCAAATCCCTAAATATTCTTTCCTGCCAGTGGGAAGCACAGATTCCCAAAGCCTGTTGGATTGCTGCAGCTGCCACAGAAAAAGCCTGTGTGGAGTTCAAGTGTGCTTACTTATTGAAGTCAAAGAGTGGGCGTGTGCTGCCCAAACAGTAACTGCCAGGTAGGGACTCACACCCATTCTTCATGGGCTCTATCTGAACCTGCCTGGGTCCAACCTGGGCCTTGTTTTCAGCGCTGTGATTGCCATGGCTTTATAGGTTTTTGCAAAGTCAGCTCTCAGAAGTTTGTTTCCTGCTAAATGCTTACCTATGATTATGGCCTGGAGCCTCTACCGCTATTGCCTGCGTGGCCGACAGCAGTTCGCCCTAAATGCAGGCAACGGCACTCAGCGTGCCATACGGAAGGAACAACCGCATGGACTCTCTACCCTCCAACCACGGGGGCTCAAATGCTGGCCAGAACTCTTTGAACAAGTTATTTACTGCCTTAGCCCTTGGGTTTTTCCAGTCTGCAAAATGGGAAGAGTGATATCCACTCCGCCAAACTGTCATGGGATTAAATCAGGAGAGGCGTAAAGTGGCTGGGGAGCAGTGGGGGTTTACAAACCGTGCGAACCAATTTTGATTGATTTCCTTCCTCTCCTCCTTCATAACAGGAGTGTAAGACAGGGATGCAGATGGGAGCAGAGTCTTTGTGGGGAGGCCCTGTTCACTCTTTCCATCTCTCCTTTTCCACATTCCCTTGATACAGAAACTTGGAGGTCTCAGACCGGGTCCATAAAGACAAAAGAAGGTGAAAACATGCTCATAAGTGACAACTCTTGAGAACTGCAATAATCCCTGGCCTCGAGTATTATCTTTAATCCATATTAAAAATTATAAATAACCTCAGTATTTTCTTATCACTTGTATTTGGGTGATGTCCAAAAAGCCCTAGATGAAAGTATTAATTACAAGCTTTGGAAGCATGTGCCTGTGGTCACATATGCGTGAGAAAAAAGTGGGTAAGGGAGAAGGAAGGAAACGGGACTCTAAATCCAAAGATTAGATCCATTTTAATCCACAAGTTGATAATGCCGTGTGGTCATAGCATTTGCTCTGTCTTACCAGCAACTTATTTGAGTCTGGTGCCGTACATATGGGATAGCAGGATTAACACATCAGTTTAGACATGAGCCTCTACCTTAAAAAGTCTATCATCTAGTGAAAGACACAAGAGAAACCCAGGTGAAATCCATCTAAATGTCCTTCAATGAGCATATATCCCCAGTCTTGTGGGGGCTGCAGTGAGGGGTTAGGACCTCCAGGTCAGCATGACTTAAGAGGGCAACATGTGCAGAGAAAATTTATTGGGTAGTTCTGTCAGTTCTGTCATATACATTTGCTAGATCCAGCTGTGCTTCCTACATGCTGAGAATATTCTGGCTGATTATATTCTTGGCACCCGGCACCGCTAAGCATTATCAAACGCCAAGAGCATGCAGCACAGAAGTAGCTTTCCCTAAAAGGCCTGTAAAGCCATGACGAGTTTATTCTGCCAAGGATCTGAGGTACTTGTTAAAGCACAAGATCTGTTTCAACTGACGTGGCTCCGAGTTAAATGTGTCGCAACATATTCTCAGGGAGACTGTTCCTTTCCCTAACAGCCTCCATACTTTGTCAAAACTACTGTAGGCCAAAGGTTACCAGCAGCGTCTGACAGTGCAAAAGCAAAACCTAAAAAAGCTAAAATAAGACCCAGGTCAGTGAGCCCAGCTTCTGCTCCAGCCTCCTCTATCCGCTACACAAAGTCTGAGTCCACACCGCCTCCAAGTAGAAGTGTATAGATTACCCTGGATGTCTAAAACCAAAGCAGAAATCTCAGTGATTCTTCCACTCCAGAAGAGCGCCCATGTCTGCTTTGTAACAGTGCTCAGGGAATGTATGGAACTGTCAAAAACATTTGTTTCTATCTGTTGTGTTCTTAACACACAAAACTAAGATTTTTAGGCAGTTCAGGTTAAGACACTCAAAATCTCTGAAAGGCAGAAACATTAGAAAGTGTATCAAGATGGAATGCCAAGGGAACGCAGTGAAGGGACATTAACACAGCCTGAGAAAGGAGGGAAAGTGATGTTGTCACAAAGGGGTCGTACCAGTCCCCCAGAGACCTCAAATCACTCCACAGTCTAAGTGGCTGAACACATACCATCCGGATTGCCTCATTAAACAGCTTCACCTTGAGGTATCACTGAGATGGGAGTGGAAAGTAGTAGGCAGGTTTCCTGGAAGACATGAGGCCTGAATTAAGGTTTAGAACGTAAACTAAAACAAATAAGGGGATGTCACTCTTGGAAAGGCTAGGATGAAGCTCTCCCATGAGGCTGAATACTTCTGATGTCTCAGACCTGTGTATGTCTCACATTCTAGTTATCAAAGCATGTGATGCATCAAAGTGTACTGTTTTGACAAATGAGTAAACAGTGTTCTACCAGTGACCCTGATCTGAAGAGTAAATGAAATGCTTTATAAGCATGGAAGATCAAGATAAGAAAGAATTTGTCTCAGCAAAGGTCTTTAACAAGGTTGATACCTTTGGATGGCAAATTTAACTTAAAGAAATGTGTTCTAAGAAAATATTAAGAGAATATTTAGTTACAAGGATATCCAACACTATTCTCTCTTTTTCTATAAGAATTAAAGACTGAAAGCTGTTTAAATATATGTCCAACAATAATACATTGTATGGTATATTCATAAAATGGAATAATTTAAAACCATTAAAAAGAGATGTTTATAGAAGAATACTATGGAATACTATGGAATAATGATACATTATTGGGTGAAAAAAGCAGGTTAAGAGAGTACATGCTGCAAAAGACACTGTTAAGAAGGTAAAAAGATAAAATATTTGAAAGTCACATATTGGATAAAAGATTGTATCCAAAATATATTTTTTAAAATTCACAAAACTCAACAATAAGAAAATAATCCAATCACAGACAACAAGTATTGGTGACATGTGGAGAAGTTGGAACACTTGCACACTGTTGGTGGGAATGTAAATGGTGTAGCTGCTGTGAAAAACAATATGAAGATTCCTTTAAAAATTTAAAATAGAACTACAGGGCCCAGCACAAATAAAGTCCCCTTTTTTTTATTATAAAATCTTTTATTACAAAATCATAAGCATGTAATTCTGTAACATAGCAATATCACACTCCAGCACACCATATGACGTTTTAGGTGAAACGTTCAAATTAAAACTATAAAATTATTATACCCACATTATTGTCTTACCAGCCGCACTTGAGGAGCAGGCGTTACTTCTGCCGGACCCTGTACCTATGGTCCAGCAATCCCACTTCTGGGTATGCATCCGAAAGAATTGGAACCAAGAGCTCCAACATGTCAGCGGTACCACAGTCCCTGCAACAGTATTCCCAGCAGCCATGATGTAGGAAAAAACTAATGTTCGCAGGCAGATGAATGGATAAAAAAAAAAAAAAAAGTGGTATATACATATAATGGAATACTATTCAGCCTTAAAAAGGAAGGAAATTCTGTGATATGCAACAACATAGATGAACCTTGTAGACATTATGCTAAGTGAAAGAAAACAGTCACAGAAAGACAAATATTGAATGATGCCACTTATAGAAAGTACCTGAAATAGTCAAATTCATAGACTCATAGTGGAATGATGTCCAAAGGTTCAGGGGAGGGGAAATGGGAAGTTACTAATGAATGATCATAAAGATTCAGTTAAGCAAGATGAATCAGCTCTACTTCTGCTATGCAATGTTGTACCTATTGTTAACACAATATTTTTGCAAAATTTTTAAGCGAGAGTTCTCAATAAATACATTATAAAAAGATATAGCAATGGAAACAAGCCTATGAAAAGATACAACATTACTCATCATTATGGAAATGCGATTTAAAACACAACGGCAAGATGCCACTACGCATCTGTCAGAAGAGCGAAAACCCAAACACCTGGCAATGGACACTGAGCGAGAGGAGTTCTCCTTCATTCCTGGTGAGAATGCAAAAGGGTGCACACATTTTGGAAGGCAACTCCTTGGTTTCTTACAAAGCCAAACATATTCTTGCCATATGATCTCACAACCAGGCTTCTGGACATTTACTCAATTGATTTAAAAATACAAGTGCACACAAAATCTACATGCTAATATTTACAGCCGCTTTATTCATAATTATCAAAAACTGAAAGCAATCAATATATCTTTCAATACGTGGATGGATAAATAAACTGCTGCACTCACACAACAGAATACTATTTAATGATAACAAATGAGTGATTAGGTCGTGCAAAAATATGAAATCTTAAATACATGTTCATAGTAAATAAGCCAGTCTGAAAAGTCTACATACTCTATGCATCCATTTACATGATGCTCCGGAGAAAACAAAACTCTAGAGAGACATCAAGTGAATCAGTGGTTTTCAGAGGTTTGGAGAAGGGGGTGGTTGAAGAGGCGAAGCGCAGGGAAATTTTTTTAGGGTAGTGAAACTATTTCTTCTGTGTGACACCGCAAACGCATAGTAGATACGTGACCCTGTACAGTTGTCCGGTCCTATAGAACTTTATGGCACAAAAAGTGAACCTTAACTTGTAAAACTTTTAAAAATTGTTTAGGAAGTCAGGGGACTCCAGGATGGAGTGCAAACTATGACAAAGGCATCTATAGTACAAATTGTGAAATAACCTAACTGAATGGGGTAGGGCTAAGAGTGCTGATCAATGTAACTTTGGAAATGAGTGGAGACTAAAATGAAGAGCAAAGAGAATTGTACCTGAGCACTGTACTCTAGTAGATAAAGTTGTTTCCCACAAGGGCGAGGGCTCTGAAACCACTAAGCATGTACACTAGAGCTGAACAATTAAGCACGTGGATGACAGAGGGTGGAAACTAGGTTCCTCACTCACAGAGTGGGAGTTTACACACAAGCAAGGGAAGTCAGGATGATCCACGTGGTACTGGGTTAGAACAGGAGGCATCAGTATGAACTCATGTTTAATTTAATATAGATACAGATAAACACATAGGAATAAATAGCAAGAGACGTGTGTGTGTCTACGTCATTCGATAAACACATACACGTTTTCTTGCTCTGTCAGCTAAGAAGGCCTAAAAGCAACGACATCCAAGTAGAAGTGGGCACGACCAGCCCTCAGATCTTGTTTCTAATACCACTGCCCAGTAAAAGGAACCAGGGCTCCTGGGAGAAAGGGCTGATTCTAGGTCCGGAGTAGGGATAACCCAAGATGATTCTGGAGCAGCTGATAGTGCCAGAAAGTAAAGGAATGCTCCAGAAACCCCACAGGAATGGGGGCATGTCAAAGGGACACAGCCGCCAACTGAAGCGCTCCCAGCGGTCAAAGCTGGAACAATTTGAGCAACAAAGTAGGTCACGTGGTAGTGAATTAAAATGCAAAGCATCGACATCTACGATGAGCCCATACTGATGATTAAATAAATAATTGAGGGAGAACAGACAAATCATGCATGAAGAAGAATCTCCAATATTGGTATATGCTCCCCACTTTGAGGCATGGAACATGATTCCCTGCCCCTTCAGGGTGGACTTGGCATAGTGGCTTTTTCCCAAGGACTGGAGTATGGAAAGAAGGACAGAAGAAGCATAACTTCACTGTGGAGAAAACAGGCAAACATGACCTCAGTCAGATGTCCAAGGTCAACATCAGCAGCAATGAGTCACGTCGATAGTACGTGCCCTTGCGGTTCTCCTCACCAGAATTTATAACCGCAGTCTTATGAGGAAAACAGACAAATTCCCAGTGAGAGACATTCTACAAAATACCTGACCGGTACTCCCAAAGTGTGGAGGCCTGAGGAGCTTAAGGAGACAGGATGACTAACCATGACATGGTGTCCTAGAGGGGACCTTGGGACAGAACAAGAATATTAGGTTAAAAACTAAGGAAATTTCAATAAAGCATAGACTTCAGTTAATAATTGTGTAGCAAAGTGATATCAGTAATAACCATGCATCAACATTGATTCAATAGATGTGACATTAGATGTGCCACACTAATGTAAGATATTTATCAAGGGGGAGAACTAGGTCTAAGCCATATGGAAACCCTCTGCACTATCTTCACAATGTTTCTGTAAACTAAAAGCTATTATAAAGTAAAAGCTGATTATGCAAAGAGTACATGCTATAACCTTCCTAAATTTTATATAGACATATACATGTAGAAAAAGATGAAAGGTTATGTAGCAAAACATTAAATTCATTATTGCTGGTGATGAGATTAGAGAGTATTATTTTCTTATTATGCTCATTTGTATATGTAACTTTATAACACAAAAAGAAAAAGAAAATTGTAAGCCTTCATTTGGACCAGAATATTTCCCTGGCTGAAGTAGAAAAGAAGAATTCTATCTAATATTTTAAATTCCTAAAAATATTTAAAAGGCATACAGTATGAAACAATCCTGTCAGGAGGAAATGCAAAAATTACTTTTTGATTCAAATTTTTTTTCCCTCAGAATATTCTTTGAGGGTAACTAAGGATAAAGGTGACGAGGAATCAAACTCCTGAACTAGGGGTTTGATTTAAAAAATAGTCAATAGTTTCCAATTAGCCTTCAGGATGAATTCCAATTCCCCATTTTAATCCATTTGCTTCCCTCATCCTAATTTCTTATGTAATTGAAGACGTTTAAAACCACTAGAGAGGTTTGTCTGCGGATCCATGAAGCTGCTGCCAGACGTCCCTTGAGCTCCATTGCAAGCACACCTGTCAGAGCGCCTTCTCACATTGTAGAGCAGATGGCGGCGGGAGCGATCTCAGCGCTGGTGAGTCATCACCACTTTCTCTAGTGAGGAACCGTTAGCTACTTGAAACACAAATGTATTAGTTCATCCCCATGATAGCTTGGCTTATTCTGTTTTAAGTTATTAAATCCCTCTTTGCCTGCGTATAGTTGGAATAGGCTATGTACTCCTTTTTTTTTTTAATGGATCATTTCATTTACTCATTTTCTCTCTCTATAAATACTCATTGAGGGCTTACCAGTTGCCAGTTACTGTGTTAATAGTTGAGGAATATGAAAGCATGGTAATATATAGCTCTTATGGAAGGAGATTTTAAGAAAGAAAAATAATCGCAGTAAAACAGACAAATTATGAAATGAGAAAGGCTAAATGCTAAAAAGAAAAGTTCAAATTAGGTAAAATGAGCATTCACAGCAAAGAGCAATTACATCCATTTACATCAGGTCCTCAAATAACGTTTTGTTCACATGACATTTCATTATAATGTTGATGAGATGCCACAGAAACTTAACTCTTGTTTTTATCAATTAGTCTCTGGTAAAATTCTTCAATTATACATCATTTCACTTAAAGTTGTAGATCCTATGGGTAACATTAAGTGAGGACTTGTAGAAGGACACAGGGAAGGATTTGCAAAAACGATTGAGTGAGATTAATACCTGGGGAGTGGGCAGATGGGAAGGATGTTTATTCCTCTTTCTCTGTGTTTCCAAGTGGAGGAACTTCCCCTGTGGTGTTACTCCTGGCCTTTCTTCCCAGTCATCACTCCTCCCATGGAAAATTAGTGAGTTTGAGAACAGAAACTGAGCATGCTCAGCTTAGCTCCTTCGGGTTTCTTTCTTTTTCTTTTCTTGTTAACCTGTCTTATGTCAATTTCTTTTTAAATTAGAGTTTATATACAATATATTAGTTTTAGGTATATGACACAGTGATTCGACATTTAACAAAGTGATCTTCACCACATCCACCAACAATCGGTCCCTGTACAGTTACTATGACATTTTTGACTACATTCCCTATGCTTTATTTTATAACTGGAAGTCTGTAACTCTTAACCCCCTTCACTTTTCAGCCATACCCCGCCTTCCTCCCCTTTGACAACCGTCAGTTTGTTCTCTGTGTCTATGAGTCTGTTTCTGTTTGACCTTGTTCAATTGGGGTTTTTTTAGATGTCACATATAAGTGAAATCACGTAGTATTTTTCTTTTTCTGCCTGACTTACTTCACTTGTCACACCATAGACTCTAGGTTCATCCAAGTTGTCACAAGTGTCAAGATTCTATTCTTTGTTATGGCTGAGTAATATTTCATTGTATGTATATGCCACATTTTCTTTATCCATTCATAACATATCAAGTGATAACTACATTTCTTCCATATATTTTGACCCTTGTAAATAATACCGCTCTGAACATAGGGGTGCAGCTATCTTTTCAAGTTGGCGTTTTCATTTTCTTTGGATAAATACCCAGAAGTGGAATTGATGAGTCATTAGGTAGTTCTATTTTTAATTTTTTGAGGAACCTCCACACTGTTTCTACAGTCCCTGCACCAGTTTACAATCCCACCAACAGTGCATGAAGGTTCCCTTTTCTCCACGTCCTCGCCAACACAGTGACCATGTCATTTGTTGTCATTCTGATAATAATGATTCTGACAGGTGTGAGGTGGCATCTCATTTGTGGTTTTGATTTCCGTCTCCCTGATCATGAGCGACATTGTGGGAGTAACGCCTGTATCATTATGCAATGCCCTTTGTCTCCCGTTGCAGTCTTTGTTTTAAAGTACGTTATCTGATATAAGTATTATTACCCCAGCTTTCTTTTCATTTTCATTTGCATGAAATACCCTTTTCCATCCCTTCACATTCAGCTTGTGTGTGTCTTCAGATCTGAGGTGAGTCTCTTACAGGCAGCATAGGTATGGGTCTTGTTTTTTTTATCCATTCAGACACCCTATGTCTTTTGATTGGAGCATTAAGCCCATTTACATTTAAAGTAAGTATTGATAGATATGTACTTATTGCCATTTTTGTTAATAATTTTCTAGTAGTTTTTATAATTCTCCGTTTCTTTCTTCTCTTGCTCACCTCCCTTGTAATTTAAAGACTTCCTTTATTGCTATGTTTAGATTCATTTCTCTTCATTTTTTGTGCTATTATAGGGTTTCGGTTCGTGGTTACCATGAGATTCATAGGTGACATCCCATATACACAGCACACTATTTTAAGTTAATGGTCACTTAGTTCAAACACATTCTAAAGGCACTACATATTTACTCACCCTCCATGTTTTGTTTTGATGTCATATTTTACATCTTTGTGTGTGTATCCCTTAACTAATTACTGTAGCTATAGATTATTTTACTACTTTTATCTTTTAACCTTCATACTAACTTTATCAGTGATTACTCCACTACCTTTTACTATATGTTTGCCTTTACCAGTAAGATTGTTTTCCCACATGTTTTCTTATTTCTAGTTTTAGCCCTTTTATCTGCTTAAAGTAATCTTTTAAACATTTCAGCATTTGGGGATCTGTCACCAAAACAGACCAGTGCCATCTTACTGCCCTCCAATTGCCCCATGTCCTGTTTTGGTGCCCTCCACGTTCTCCGTTCTTTTCTCCCCCTTCTAAATCCTCTCACTTTTGAAAACTCCAAACTTCTTAGTGTTACTAACTTCCATAAGGAGTTAGAAGAAAAACACGCTGACTGACCTAATTCAAATAATAGTGGAATTGCTAGAATCTAAGCCTTATCGAGAGCATTAGCATTAAAAAAAAGAAAACAAAAACCCTCAGTATATCTGTTCAGTGAATCTCAAGGTCATAGAACAAAGGGACAGGAAAAAGTTCACAGTTTATTTTACTCTATAATGTGTAATACTTAAAAAATTAGTCCTAACCTGTGCTATTCATTTGAGTATATTCTGGGTCACGAAATAGTGCTTAACATTCCAGGACAGAATCCAAATATAAAACAATGACATAGCAGCACCCTTATTTTACATATGGAAAAACTACTAGACAGGTCTCCACACCTTCATCAGTCTCCTGCGTCCTTGCTCTCCTCCCTGCGGAGCAGAGTTACTGAAAGGCAGGTCGAGGTCCATGTTTTCCCATCTTCTTCACATGCTTATGTTCTTTCAATGACTTAGCTGCCTTATTCCCTTTTCTCTCTAGTCAGGACTATTTTCACCCTGTTTTTACACTCTTGACCACTAATAAATAAGTTATGCAACAAAAGGGGTCTATACTTTCTCCCCTCTTCTGGTCCCATTTAATATTTAAATCTATATAATTTCGTAAGAGCTAAACAGAAGTTAAGAGTGGAGTGTGTGGGTCATTTCCTTTGCCTGAGAGTAGCTCTTAATCATACAGTTTGTCTCTGACCCTCGGAATGTTTATGCCCACCTCCCTGCTTACCCAGATCTCTTCCATTTCAAAAAACTCATCTCTACCCTCATTCACTCTTTCTGGGAGTCCACACGAACATCCTCTCCCTCATCTTTCACTGAACTTACTGCCAATTTCACCACTTCACACTCTCCCTTCCGGCACTCTCAAACAGTGTACATCCTGTTTCCCAATGAGACCATAAGTTCTCAGAGATGAGAACACTGCCCTATAAATCTTAACACACCGTGTGGTTCGAGGTATGTAGTAAAAACTTAGCGACCGGAGGGTTGAATTTTTTACGTTAATAATGAAAGCCAACGGATGGTCCTGAAGGAGTAGCTTATTCACTTATCCCTTTGCTTGCAATTTTTCAATTAGTCTTCTAAAACGGGAATCCCAAAGTATTCATTGAGTATAAGGCATGACAAAATCAATGACACAACATTTAAAGTACGGAACGCCGAATCTAATCAGCAAAGGAATTCCACATTCCTTCATTCAGCCGCTGTTTCCTGAACATCGCAGGTGTCAGATGCCTGATGCTGGAGGGGAAAGTTTGAAGAGCACACAGTTCCTGGGCGCTAGAGTGCAAATAAAACACTAACAAACGCAGAATGAGGACATGACGAGATCCAGGTGTCTTCATGAAAAGAATAGTAAATAAAAGAAAAAGTTAGGGAAGGCTAACGCGGATTCGCCCATTTTATCTTAATCATTATTATCATCAGTTCATATTTAATTTAGTGGCTGAAGGATACAAAAACATACAGATTATCACAGCGAGTTAAAGTATCTCTAACAGAATGTGGAAAACGTTCTCTTGTGTGTTTAAATTTAAGAAGTCAGAATTTAGACGATTATCTACTGACTAATTGGACAGCGCCGACGAACAGGGAAAGTAAAGACTGCCTGTTTGTGATATCATTCAAACGTCCGTATGACACACGGAGAGAAAAAGTAATTGCACGGAGCTAAGGCCATTTTCCTGGCTGAAAAACACATTACATTGTTTTTATCTTTGAGTAGATGTACTTTATATGTTTCTTTACAACAGAATCATAATAGCCAATGCAAGCAAAATAAACAGAGCATGTCATTCTGCCTTTTGTTCCTTTGGGAATCAGCCCAGATCTGACCGTACTGATGAAGGTGCCAGGCCCTGCCGCCGCTGAGAGCGACCGTGGCCGTGTGGGTGGAGTCTGCGGTTTCTGATCAGGCGCTGCACGCAGCGGGAAAGGAGGTGAGAGCGGTCACAGAATTCTAGGTGGAAAAAAATGCTAGCAATACTAATTGTTGACTGTCCTACTTTATAGTTTATTATTTTTTAATTTATGCTTTAATTACAGCTGACATACAATATTATATTAGTTTCAGGTACAGAGCATGGTAATTAGACATCTGTATCTTCCTTATAAAGCAATCACCCTGATGAGTATGTGAACCATCTGTCACTGGACGTAGTTGTTGCGGTGTTACTGGCTACATTCCCTGCACTGTCCATTACATCCCCGTGACTTATTTCATAACTTTTAAGTTGTACTTTTTGTTCCCCTTCACCTTTTTCACCCATCCCCCTGCCCCCTCCCATCTGGCAACCATTTGTTTGGTTTTTTTCTGTATGTACGAATTTGTTTCTGTTGTGTTTTGTTTGTTCATTTATTGTTTTTTAGATTCCATATCTGAGTGAAATCTTTTTGTATTTGTCTTTCTCTGTCTGGCTTATTTCACTTACTTTAGTATGTTCATTTGAGTAAAACTTTGTAGGAGAGGAGTCGAACCCCCAAATCATTGAGTTTTTGAGCCGACATTACAAGAACATACACAGCTCTATACCTGGAACGGTCCTCCTGTACGTGTTTCAACAGCACATGCACTCACTTTGCTCAAATGTCACCTCCGCAGAGAGGACTTCCCAGGCCACCCTGTCTACAATTTTAGCACCCACTGCTACTACTCCTTTACTCCTCACTGTGCTTTCATGGGGATCATCTACATTATGGTGCCATAACCACCAATCCCCAAGCCTCAACTTAATGTGCTTTTTTAAAAAATGTATCGCGAATGAAAAAATGCACTACCAGTCTGACAACTCACGCCGGCAGTCCTGCCCTATCAGTCCTCATCAAATGAGCCGACACACTTGCCATAGCAAGGTGAAAAGTGAGGTGGGGAGTCAAGGCCGGGAAAGAAATGCTTCTGCCCACAGGTGACACAGGTCACTTTCACCCACATTTCACTGGTCAAAGCCAACTAAGTGGGCACAGAAGTATCCTCCTGTGTAGCTAGTGGATATAGTAATGTCTGATGCATCATGTTTTATTTTTCTTCACAACACTTTTCTCCTAACATCATATATTTCATATGTGACTATCTGTTTCTCCTTACTAGAATGTAAGCACTGCGAGGGCAGGGACCATTCCTGTCTGTTCGCTGCTGTACCTTTGGATCTTAGAACAGAGATTCTCAATAAATATTTGTTAGATACACACATAAGATTGCAGGAAATTATATGCTTTACACCAGAAATTACAAGTTCAAATGCCTACAGAACCCAGCTGTTAATAGGCAAGGGAAGCAAGCAAATATGTAACTGTGGCTCAGTGAAATTTTGCTACTACCTAAAACTTGTTTTTGCCTTAATAGGTTATGGGCCTAGAATAGCCAAATTCTCTAATTTTAATAAGATTTGAAAAATCTGCACTTAAATGCAAATTCTGATATCTTCATCATGCAGTTCAAAAGTTTTCAAAACTAAATGCAGGTCATACCCAGCAAAAATGATGTCAGTCTATAACTTTTGATCTAGGTGGAAAGACTGAAAGTCTGTGTTTTGAGATTTGCAAAGATTGAGTTCAATGGGGGGGAAAAGAGAAGAGAGAAAAAAACAGTATCCCCACATTCATTTCTTCATCACTTAAACTGCACTATGGAGGGATCTCTGTCATATGTCTTCATCTCGCAGCCCTGCCCCTCTTTACCCAGGAATTTAGAAAATGGCTGCTGTATATTTATAGCACTCATTTCATTTATCTATTGTCAAATCCTGTGAAAAGTAAGAAGGAATCCACCCTGCCTTCAGTGGTGCTATCGTGAATCTTACATAACAATGCCGAAATAAATAAGGAGACCTGGTGAAAGGGCTCCAAAATTAAAATATTTGTGATTAAAGCGGAACAAGGAGGGGAAGGGTCATCAAGGAACACGTGTAAAGGACCCCTGGACAAAACCGGAGGGAGTTAGGATTGAGGGTGGAATGTGGGGGTGGGTGGGGCGGGGGAAAGCAGTGGCGGAAAAACAGAGAAAGCTGTACTTGAACAACAATAAAAATAAAAAAATAAAAAATAAATAAAGTGGAACAGGTAAATAAAAGATCTATTATCTGCTTCACATATCAGATGAGGTCTAAACCAGGAACTCTTCTCAGTAACCAATAATTTGACCTGATTATATAATGAGTGTTTCTTTTTCTTTGCCCTAAAGTTGAACTTTGTACATAAAGGGGCTGCCAAACACATTTTCACTGTAAAGAAATGTTGTTTTCCAGTTGGAGCACCCAAGAGGCTTCAACGCAGATAAAAATGTTCAAAAATCAAATTTCTTTATTTCTTTGGATCTAAAGTGGGGAGATTAAACAAGTAGTGTTAATGCTACTTTTTTTCTCCAGAGGGAATTACCACTGAGCAAGGTCAGTCAAACTTTATAATTGTTCATTTCAGTGGCTCTCAGCCACACTTGGGAGGTTTCCAGCTATGGAATCAATAAAAAACGCCCTGACACTTCACTCAGGGACACAGCACTGGATTCCCGGCACTCTGCTTTTCTAAGGAAGCAATTGATTTGAAACAGGCCTGCCCCTTCTCTTGCTTCTGACTCCCCAATACTCCTACATGCTAGTTTCCCTGTGTAGAGGTGCCATTTTGGGTCTTTGTGGGTATGTTTGTCAAATACTGGCTTTCATTCAAGGATAACTGGAAAAATAAGAAATATTCAATACCCCTTTCCCTGCCTAGTCCCATTCTCCAATCAAAATCCTCACAAGAAATAGATCTCTGGTGGACTTTTGACATACTTAAAACTGGCCTTCTCACTAGGCTACCCCGCACATCACTGGCTACATGAGTCTGAATTGCCTTGAAACAAATGTCTAGTCCATAGGTTTTTTTGTTTCTTTCTTTTTAATGACCGGCACTAAAATGAAAAATCTCGTCCTTACGGAGGCAAACAAAAATATAAAAATCTCTGGAGATACCTCATGAGCAAAATAAAATTACTTTCATGAAATTCTAGAACTCATTATTTTAGAATTCAAATATTGATTTGATTCTAAAAATAATTACACGACGGCTTCCCCCAAAAGAGCTCCCTTCAAAGCGGTTACTGATTTCATACAAAAATACCTCCCACCATGTCAGTCAATATGGTATTTAAAGATTATGTTTTGATATCTGCTTTTGCACACGCACAAACACAGCCTAGTAAACAGGCCAGCCAACCGGTGGGCAGGTGAATGAACCTTCAATTCCTTGAAGAGTGCACGAAAGCAGGCAAGGAACTCCTAAACAGAAAGAAAAGTGGGGGTGGGAAGGGGGGAGAAAACTTCCAATAGAAGAAAAGCTTATAAGCCAAAGTACTCAAATACATTTAAAAATATATGAAGGGGACCCCCCCCAAAAAATGGGAATTGTCTTCTGGAAGGCAGACCCCTTGTACTACAGACTTCCCCCACTAGGTGAGTGTTCTAGGAACCCATCTGTGTCAGTGTACCAGCTGGCATTGTTATAAGAGGCTACACTGGGCTTCACTGAATTTCTTTTGAAGATTATTTCAATGACTTTGCCCATTTCATGATGGGAGATGTATGAGCACACCTGCCCACACCACGCTTGAGAGTGTTCAGTAGTTTTTGACCAAAAACAGTTTGACCAGCCCCACGCTCTCTACTCACCCAATCTCACCCCAAACGACTCTTTGGTTTGTTTGTTTCCCTGGACAAAAAACTCTTCAAAGGGAAACTTTTTGCCAATGTGGAAGAGGTGAAACGAAAAACAGCAGAAACACTAAAAGGCATCAAAATCAACAAGTTCAATAACTGTTTTGGGCAGTGAAAAACAGTCTCAATCGGTGTATTGCATCAAGTGGAGAGTATTTTGAAGGTGACTGAAGTTTAACCATGGAAGAATAAATACACACTCTTTTAGAAATAAGTTTTCAGTGTTCAGGGGTCCCCCCTTGTAAAACACTGAGAAAGCCAGCCAATAAAGTCACTACAGGGAGAGCAATTCAATCCAGGTAAGATTAAAATAGTAAAGAAAGGAGAAAATTATCTGAAAATGAGTGTGCTTAGGCTCTTCAAAACGGTAAACTGTAAGGGTGGGGGGAGGAAATAACAAGAAATACCATAATAAAACAGGTAGAAGTAAGACAATAATAGGTGGATAAGAAAAAGGACCAACTAGGAATCTTGAAAACAAAAAGCATAGTTATTATGCTTCAAAACAATTAGGACAAATCAGTTTATACATAGGTGACAAGTTTGTGAATGGGAAGGTTCACCAGGAATGAAGGATAAAGGGACAAACAGATTAAAACTGTGAAAGAGAAGTTAAAGACAGAGAGTAGAGAATGAGTGGCTCTGCCATACTTGTAACAATTTCTACCAAAAAAGAGTATAGGGAATAGCAGAAAGCCCTGTTAGAAGAGATGAGATGAGAATGCACGAAATTTTAATCATGAACCTTCGGACTCAAAGTGTATGTTATGTACCAAACAGAATGAGAGATATGGAATCTATACCTACACAGAAAAGTTACATGGGTATTTACGGATATTTTCTTTATATATAAGCAGGAAAGATGAAAGATTTAATTGGTCACCTGAAATGATCTTCACAAGTGACTGACATTTCACATAGTTATAATATAAGAGATAGTAAGGAAGCATTAGACAGCTTATAATCCTGGGACCAAGGAAGTATTTCTGCATATCAAGCGGATGTGTGTGCCCTGAGCACGGGTCAGGTTGGTTCTCCCTAAATGCTCCGATAGGCCTTCTCTGCGGTGTGAGACACTCCATCTGAACAGTCATCCAAGCTGGCCTAGGCCCTGGGTGAGAAATGCCAAACTCAGGCCTCCTGTGATCAATCTGTTATGTTATCTGGTAAGTTACTTGGAAACGGCAAGCATTTCATTGTTTGAACAAGGGAAAAGAACTGACCTGTCCTGAGTGACTTCAGCGTAGCCTCCATCTGACAATCCACAAAGATGATGTAACCTAAAGCAGCTCATTAATCTCATCCCAAGTCTTAAATTTCAAGTCACAGTGAATCAGATCTGAGCAAGTTTCCACTGAACAAAGCTAGAAAATTATTTCTGTGGTATGTAGAAGATTTTATTCCTTCAAACTTGGTTGCGATGAGGTACAGAAAAGTTGCCTTTTTTACAAAAATAATAATTACTTGGGCTCTTAGCTACTCTTAGGTGGACCACAGTTGAGCTTCAAACTTAGTAAAAAGAATTTGAATCTCTCTTATTGCATAGGTACAGGCTGCTCCTAAGGAAAGATATTTGCATGCACCCGAATGGGGACCTGGCCTGAAACCCAGGCATGTACCTCGACCGGGAACTGAACCAGTGATGTTTTGGTTCCCAGGCCAGTGCTCAATCCACTGAGCCACATCAGCCAGAGGAAAGATATTTGTATATAATCTATAGTCAAGCAAATTGACAGTCTATTTCTTAAAACTCTAGACCAGTGCTCTTCATGGAACTTTCTTCAGTGATGGAAATGTTCTAATATCTCTGCTGTCTAATTTGGTAGTTACAGGTGTACCTCAGAGGTATTGTGGGTTTAGTCCCAGACCACTGCAATAAAGCTAATATCACAATAAAGCAAATCACTCTCAGTTTTTGGTTTCCCAGTGCATATAAAAGCTATGTTTGCACTACTATAGTTTATTAAGTGTGTGACAACATCAAGTCTAAAAATAACAATGTACATTGGTTAATTAAGAGATATTTTATAGCTAAAAAAATGCTAAGCATCATCTGAGTTTTCAGTGAGTTGTAATTTTTTTTCTGGCAGAGCCTCTTAACCTTTAATTTGTAAAAAATGCAATACCTGCAAAGCACATAAATGAAGGGCAATAAAACAAGGTCTGCCTGTATTAACACTTGAAATATAGCTAGGGCGACTCAGGAACTGAGTTTGTTATATTATTTAGTTTTAATTTATTCTAATTTTAATAGCTACATTAGCTGGTGGCTACCATATTAGGTAGAGCAACTTGGGACCACACAGTGCACATTAAGTGAAATAAATTAAGTCTGAATCATCATTTTATTATTAATCGTAGTAACTGAGAATCCAAATGTCACAGCAGCATTTACAGGCGCTTTCACCATTCCCATTGACTTGCCCGGGGAACGCGCTGAGGTCGTTGGGATAAGTATTTCTCTCTTCCCCGCTCTCCCTCCTCCTCTCTCTCTCTCTTTTCCATTGTTTGTGCTCCCCTCAGAAACTCTGTTTTTAGAATGGTAATTCTTATAAAACAACCTAATAAAGCATTGGTAACAGTAACAGGTTTTCTTTGTCTTTGGAAAATGTAATGCAACTTGTAAGAAGAAAATCCATCTTCTTTTTTCAAATTAGCATAATAAAATATATTAAATGAATATGTATGATGGTTAATAGCTGAGAGAAAAAATGAATTGCACATTCTAATGTCTAGTCAGTTTGCACACATGTTAATGGAGGCCCTAGGAAACTGTTCCTGGGATGAGCCTGTTCTTGTGACCCACCTGTGCAGTGGGCACTCTGCTACGGAGAGGGGACTCATGTCACTGAGAAAGACCATGATACTACTGGTCAGCTTATATTTCATACATTTATGTTAGAAGGGCAAATATTTAAATTGGTCCATCTAAAATCCGAGCTTATGGTTTCGTGGATTCTAGCTAATTGAAAACAGGGCTTCAGTGCACTACATCCACCTCTTCTGGGCTCTTTGCCATAATATACTCCAGTCTGAAAATACTTGTTTTAAAAGAAGACTCTCATACAAAAGGCAGGAGAATGAGGGAGACAGAGTGGAAGAAAAATTATCAATATATTACAGCAAATGTACTTGTCATTGCTAAAGTACATTTTGCTCAAGTTGCTCTTCTGTTAATATCATTACAGCTATGCAAATAATCGTTAAGTTTCCTAAACTGTCCAGCCTGTTTTTGCAAACAGTAGAGGAAGAAAGCCACCTGAGTCAGTGGGACGGGGCCAACTAACTGCCCATTCCCACCAGTGACCACAAATTCGTAAGCTCAGGGAGCCTCCAATGTTGTGAAACATTAAGAAAAGTAGTATATATTTGCTAGACAGAATGATTTTTAAAATGAACACTCATGAGGAATTTACAGTTTTGATAGGAAATACTGGCAAAACAGAAGTACATGGAACCTAAAAATATTACACATGCCGGTTTGGAGATGGAGACAGAAATCATTGCCAAATGAATGAATTCTCTCTTTTGTTATTTATTTTAATGAGATATTGCTGTTTGCTGTTTATTTTATTGATTCATTTAAATTAAAAGATTGAAACTCTAATATTTTAAAAATTTCTCAAAGTTTGAGTCATTTTAATAATGACAGAGTATAAGAAAGACAGAGACAGAGAGACAGACAGAAATACTAATACTATTACCAGTATACTTGAAGTTCTTTCTATATTCTTCCCAAACTCTTTGCCTTCCCTTCTACCCCAGATGTAATTATTTTCATGAAATGAGTATTCTTATTTGATATTCTAATTTTTACTAAGTATGTACGAGTAGCCATAAAATAAATAATATTGTGGTGTCTTAACCTTGACATCATATTAAAACTAACCTTCTGCAACAAGATTTTTATTATTCTTTTATGTTTGAGGAATGTATCTGCCATGATAACATAACTCTAATTTATTTGCTTTAATTGCTAGATAGCAGTCCATTGTAAGAGCACACCATAACTTATCATTCTCCTGCCGATGGGCACTGAGTTTTATTACTGATGACGATGCTGCAATGGACACTTGGGCATGTACTTCCTTGTGTACACTGAAAGGGTTCCTCTCCCAGGGCCTAGAATTACCAAATGCTAGGACACGCACACCTTCAGCTTTGCTAGATCTAAGTAACACCAAACGCTCTCCAAAACGGTAATCTAGTGTTTTTTGTATGTGTCTCTTTACAATCTATTCTCAACAACAGCAATACAGCAGAGTGACCCTGCCATGTTAAGCTAAAACGTCACTTCACAACACCCTTTTCGCAAAACCCTGCAATGTCTCCCCATTTCACTCCAAGCGGCCTACAAGGTCCCAGCTGACCTCAGGTCACCCCCGTCCTTATCATCGCTATTGCCCTCCACTATCCTTCACTTGCTGGACCTCGGACAAACACACCAAGTGGCTCCCTGCTTGGGGTCTTTGTTCCAGCTGTTTGCTCTAACATGCTCTTTTCCCAGACTCTATTCTGCAAAATCCTTCACCCACTCCCAGTCTTTGTTAAAACTTTACCCTAACAATGAGGCCTACTGTGACTACCTCCTTGCACACCCAACCCATTTTCTTGCTTGCCTTTTTTTTCTTTCATCGTACCAATACCCTTGGAATTCACTACATAATTTCTTAGATTTATTATCTAGTGTCTCCTCCTCCCCTTTGAATGTCAGCACCATGCACGTCGGGCTCTTTGCCTGCTGTGTTCATTGATGTATTCTGAGCACAATCTGATGCATGGTAGGCATTCGGTCGGTGTCTAAGAGAGGGGAACTGAGAACATGTGGATTCCACTTATGCTTTGCAGGGTGTTGTCTGAAAAGGACATATGATACTTTGGTTGGTAAAATATATTTTGGTTGGGGATTATGGTTTGAGGAAGGACTAAAATTCAGCCTTTACTCAGAATATGAGCTTCCTATGGACAGGGACCAGCTCTGTCTCCTCACTATTGTACCTTTCGTCCCAAGATCAGTGCCTGGCATAGTCACATGCTCAATCAGCGCTTGTCAAAAAAGTAATTGAACTGAAATTCATTGAGAAGCTTACTCTACCACTTGGAAATCGATTATATAGGATGTTCGGTTTGTTAGCAAATCTGCGATGCGGGCATGACCATCAGACAAAACAAGTGGCCGGCACTTCCCACTTCTAAATATATTTCTTGGGCCATTAATGGCCCTTCGGGAAATCTGTTCTTCTTTGAAGTTTTTCAATCAGATCTTATTGGAAAGGGGAAAGAGCGGACGTTTGCTCAGGCGAACATACCGTAATAGAGCGCTTTTGGCATTTACCTGATGATAAGAATCTCTCAGCAGGCTCTGTTAAGAACACAGATCCCTGGACCTACGCTCTGAATCAGCATCTCAGGAGAGAATCCTGAGAACAACCCCCAGGAATTTTATGACCGGGTGAGTGAGGGAGACACCCACAAGAGGACATAGTGCCCCTTGTAAATGGTGTATAAAATGAGAACGGAACAGCTGGTGGGTAGTAAGACTGCCTCCTGTATTCAAACGGAGTCTGAGTCTCTTCTCTGTGCCTACCTAACATGGTCATCAGGGGCACGGGGAGTTTGGGGGTGACTCATAACACTGTGTTTATGAATTAGTCACAGAGAGGCTGGCCGGAACAAGGAGCCTGCCTGCTGACTCTCGGCAGACCCAGCTGTTCCTTAGAATAGTCTCCATGAAGAAGACCGAGGCGGAAATAAAGGTCTGGGGAGTCAGCGAAAGGAACAAGTAATGTCACAAAACACAGGAGGAAAGGCGGGGCCATGGGGGCTTGTGCAGAAAGATGGCCCAGGATTCTTTTGCCGTATTCTCCCAACCGAGATGCCTCTCTCTACGAAGGCCACCTGGTGTAGAGTTAATACATTCTAACAGATAGTGACATAGTTATCAAGGCTCCAAACAGCCCATAAACTATCATCCCTACTCGAGGGGAAGAGAAATTTACTGCCCCTTGGGTGCATTTGTGTTCCGTTGGAGTCACTGATAAAGTGGGTCAGTGGATGTAATTTTTGTACTTCAGCTTTCAAATGTGTGTATTCCAAGTCCTCTCTCCAGAACCTTTTGAACAGAAGACATTTCATGAAAACTTATGGAGAGAGAATTTAGTGGGAAGAAACCTATAATTTAATCAAATGAAAACCCTCTCCATTTTTAAATTTGGCATACGTTGTAGGTACTCATGTGTTTGGGGTCACTTTTGGTTATTTTGACTTTTTCCCCCTGTTTTGGCAACCAAGTTGAATTTGGCCGATGGGATGCGAGGGGAAGAGGTACATTAGAAAACCCTGTGGGATTTCACAACTCGTTGCTGAACTCAGCACATATTTATTAAGGGGTGGGCATGAAACCTCCCATCTGCTAGTTTTCTCAGGGCATTGACAAGAACATTCGGATTTCCGGCTTGAACATACATAGAGAGAAATACACGGGTATATATATTTACTCTGACCAGAGGGCCATCGTAGTGTTCAGAGGAAGACAAAAAAGGACGCTTTCGTTCTCTAACGTGTCACCATAAGTAGTGGAACCACCCACAACTTCAGGCTTACAGGTATTTTTCTCAGCTTGCAAAATATGTATAAGACCCACCCAATGTTACCTGTTCCTAGAAGTGACCTTGATCTTTTGTTCCTCCTCATGTCCGTGTTGCAGCGGAAGCCAGGCCTGGGACCGGCAAATGTCTCTGAGTTTTCTAGGAAAGGTAAGGGGAAGGGGAAGACTTTTGGATCCATTGCCTGCTTCCTTTCACTTGGAAAATGCTCCCCTTTTCTTTCTGGGAATAACAGGGTAGGACAGAAGGTAATTTCCTTTTGCTTCATTTCAGGGCTGTATTCGTGAATCCCCATTATGTCCTCACCCCAGCTGTGCTCCCTTCCTGTCCCCACCCACTTCTGTCTTAGCCTTGCTGACGTCAGCCTACCTGGCAGTTCTCAGGAAGCCTAGCCAACACCTCAGAGGAGGCGAGACTGAGCCTCCCTTTTATACACCCTGGGGGAGCTTATCATTCTCCTTCTCATGGTTCTAATTGTTTAATAATTTTATTCTGCAATTTCTTAGTGGAATTCTGAGGTGGTCCCCCAGACTCCCACCCCCTAGTGTCCAAGCCCTGGGTAACGCCCTCCCCTTGACTGCGGGCAGGGTAGAATGTCACTCCTGCACGATGCATCATTGTATGGCAAAGGTAAGGGAATTTTGCAGATGTAATTAAGGTCCATAATCAGTTGACTTTAAGTTAACCAAAGGGATACTTTCCTGGGTGGGCTGAACTTAATCAGGTGAACCTAGGTGGTCCCCGAAGTCAGAGACACTCTCCTGGTAGCCTAGAAGAAGCAAGCTGATGTGAATTTCACAGCTGCAAGAAACCAATTTCTGCCAACAACCAGGGAGCTGGGGGGGAGACTCAAAGCCTCCAGAAAGATCACAGATCTGGCCGATGCCTTGACAGCAGCCTCCTGAGACCCTGAGCAGAGCACCCAGGTAAGGCCTGTCTGGACTTCTCATTTACGGAACTGTGGGATCATAAATGGGTACTGGTTTAGTCACTAAGTTTGTGGTAATTTGTTATTCAGCAGCCAAAAAGCGATACAGTATCTCAGGGTCAGTGTCTCTGATTCCCATGTGATCAGCGCCTACCATAGCATCTGACAATGGACCAAGTATTTACCAAAGGATTTACCAAAGGACATACGCACCTGAATGAATGGACAGGTTTACTAGATGGTGAGTTGCCAAGTGGACATCAGACTATAAAAAGAAATTTCATGAGGGTAAAATATAAATCAGCCCACGAACCTTGCTGATCATCTTCTAAGTCACTCCTCTACCTGATGAGAGGGATCAGGCTGAACTGAACCAGAGATAAAAGGCCTTTAATAAACCTTTCATGTTTGTACCTATTCTTAGGTCTGCCTGCTGAATTTTACATTCTTCTCCCAAACCTCCCTGCATTGACTGAACCTTTTGCAAAGTAACTTACTCCCCACCCCACCCCCACATCCTCCCTTCATCTCCTCCCATCACCTCCAGGAGACCACCTGCTCTACCACATTGGACTCAGCTGCAGGTCTGAACCATGAGTCCTGGGCAAATTACCCAAGCAAAGCCCAGCAAAACTCAAGGACGGCCTCGTGACTCAATGAGAAGCAGTGTTTCTCCCTGAATCAGCCCGAGCCCGGCCACATCTGAAGAACGGCAAGGCCACGAGCTTGGCCACGAGCTTAGCCACAACCTGGCTATGTGTGGACACATGGCTCTTGTATCGTCTTAGATGAGACTACATGTCTGCTGATTCACTTGCACCTGGGGTTTCCTGGCTGGACATCTGGAAAGGGCTTTTTTTTTTTTTTCCTAGATCAAGTTTTATTTATCTAAAGCGATCTTTTAAAATTCATTTTAGATTTCTTCAAAGCATCTGGACGTGGTGTGGAATGTGGTTTACTTTGTCCACTTTGCAGCAGACTCCATGTCGTAACTTGCCGAAATTTTGGATCTGCCTTCAGTGTACCAGCTGACGCCAATGTTCACTGAACAGCAACGTTCAGGGAGAAATAGGAGAAATGCAAGTGCCGCTGCGCACTAGTGTGCCGGATAAAGCTTACGCTCAGGTAACTGGAATACACCTTCTGGAACAATACACATCAAAATGTCTGAAAAGTCGCTTACCAAACATCAGAGCACACAGTCAAGTGGAGGGTTGGAAACTGGATTTGTTTGAATGACAAGGAAGAAAGTTATCCGCTGTGCTTAACAGTTTACAGTTTCATGTGCATTAGATCATAGGTCCTCACAACACACGACAAGGCAAGGAGCACATGTAATCTTAGCCTATTTCTATACAGGATGGATGAGAGAAGCACCAGGATGCTGTCGAAACACAACTGGATTTGACTTTGGGATGCATCGGGGAAAATAGCCTTTCTAAGCTTCAAATTATTCACCTGTAAAATGCAGTCAACAATTCTTTCCCAACAAGACTATTGATAGGATAGCTAGAATGCTTATGGGAAGGCACCTTGACTCTGACTCATAATAAAACGCTCAGTTAATTTTCTTGAATTTAAGGCTCAGAGGTCTTTAGGAATTTGTCAAGGATACTTAGCTTGGAAGAGAAAAAGAGCTAAGAATCAGATCTTTGTTTCTCATTTATTTTACGGACCTGTAGAACTTCACCCAATAAATGCTTTAAAAAAAAAACAAGGGTTACCCCTGCATTCACATTCCCACTGGACACTAAGAAGTTCGCTATTTCTTTGTCACGGGCTTCCTTCTCTCCAGTCCCATACTTACTCAGTTGATCTTAAATCTGCATTTCCTAGAAACCTCTTTCCAGGTGTTCAGGAGGTATTATCAAGTTTTTTTAAAAATCAAGGTCCAAAAGCACATCTAAGAAGAATGATACTGTCTTTATGAAAGAAAAATGAGGCAACTTTATATAAAAAATATAGGATAAATATCAACACATTGATAGTGGTTATCTTTGAGTGGATTAGAAGCAACTTTTATTTTAACTTTTGCCTTCCTAGAGTTTTTAAGCTTTAGTGTAGGAGAGAAAAAAAAATCCTATTGTCTTCTCCTATCTCCCAAATCTCCCTTGAACAAACTCAGATCTTTGTCTCTGGGTTATAAATGACCAACTGCTATAGCCTCGCCTTCTATGTTCTCTGCATCTCCTCCGTCCCACCCTCATCAAATCTGCTTCAGTTTCATTCTTCTACATTAATCCACAGACTCCAAGCGCGTAAAGCTTTCTAACGAGCTCAAATCATGGGAACAGCTGTCAGCTCTTGCACTAAATGTGTCAAATCCTTCCCATAATTAAAGTAATAATTCAAATGCTCACTCCTGAAAATGAGAAGCCCAACTCATAAGGCAGCTTTTGTAAATAAGCCCCTCAATATTTGCCAGCTCTCATACGCTAATGCCCCCTTACAAATTATACACCATGATCTTTTCTCCTCTAGATTGCAAGCTCTCTGAAGGAGGAAATTATTTCCATCTTCTATACATTTCAAGAAGACCACATGTTTCTCTCTGAGCATCTGTGTTTATGAACTGCGAGTAAATTACTCCTTGGCAAATTAGCAGATTGAAGTGTTAAATTTACACACTTTCAGACTTGTAAATTTAACCACTATTAACTTTTAATAAAAGTTTTAACATTTTTTTCCTTTTCAAAATTTGGAGTAATATTCCTCACTGAGGACTTTTTTATGCCAACTTTAACATTTACAGCTCCAGCTGTTTTTGGAAATCAGAGAGCCAGGCGGCCAAGTGCATTGGAAAGATTTTCTTTTTCTGCGTCATGTTTATTCCCCTCAAAAGCAACTGAAAGATGTTTCTCTCCAAGATTCCGAGAGATCACCTGTCCTGTGTATGGCAACTTCACACTGGGAAAAGGAGGAAAAGAAGTTTAACATGAAGTGGTTCGGTGAATGCGATGTCACTTTAGCTGCTTCTGACACCTCTATGAAACGATGCAAAAGATCAGATAAAGCAGTTCAGACATGGAAGAAAACAGCAGATGCCTCAAGTGTCTGCAGATTTTACAGAGTCTGCAATGACTTCTTACTAGAGTTGACACCGGGTCATGATTCCTGAGCAGCCACAGGACAGAGCTTCTGCCATAGAGACCAGGACGCAGTCCACGCACCTGCATGAAAGATGTGTTCCATCGCTTAGTAGGGTCCTGGGTAAGACACAGGTTAAGTGGCAGGAAGGGTGGCCTTTCTGAGACAAAATGGAGTGTAGGTAGTCACCTAAGAGGCATGTCTCAAGGAGACAAAGATATATCAGCCCACAGATCTCCAAACTTTACCATTAGAGTTAATCTTTTGTATTAAAAAATACTGGGCCAAATTGACCTTGTAAAATAGGAACTTGGATACGCAACAAGGCATAATTATGCTTTGAAATCTTAGCACCAAGTATTCATCACATATACATATAGTCAGTTACCCATTAAAAAACCTGATAGAAGTTAGAAGAAGAGAATATTACCTGAGATGAAGATGTCAGACTCAAGAGAACATGTCAAAAAGGGGGAGATCTTGTCAGCAAGGAGGTTGAAAAATATGATGCCAAATTGAAAAACAACTAGACAAACCTTGACTATTGGTCTCATCTGGGTCAGTTCCAGAGAGAAGACAAATCAAAGGAAATTAGAGAAGAAGAAAAAAGGAGGAGGAGATATTAGAACGGATTTTAACGTGTGGGAAAAAGTAAATTCTCCTACTCCAGTCCTGCTTAATCCTGTGTCTGTGTGTCGTTGTTGTCATCATTGTTGTCATTGTCATTGTTGTCATTGTTGCTGATGATAAGGTTGGAAGCAACCCCTCTCTTTCCTCATCATGAATTCCATGTTATCTCCATTTTCCACCAGATGAAAGATCCTCTGCCAACATATTTCCATTCTTGAAACGGTCTTAAATATCTAAATCCTATAGTAAAGTTTTCCATAAAACATTCACGGGCAGATAGATGGCCTGGCTGTCTAGCTATGGGTCCAGCAGGACCTACTTAAATTAAACTTACTATGACATTCTGGATGTTTCAGATTATGTCAAAAAGTCAAGGGTGCCTTACAAAGTCCAAAAGCATTTTGTTTTTATACAGAAACTTAATGATGTCTTTAAAAAAAAATAGTTATTACAGCAAACACATTGGAAAACCACGTAAAAATTCCGTTTTGCTCACTTCTGCTCAAGCGTCTACCCCCTTCAGGCCCTAAGGTCTGCCCTCACCAGGGAGCAGTGTACCCCGTGCTGACAAAACCCCTCTGAGAATGGCTGTTTTCCCCGGCACCTTGCTTCAGAACCCCGCAGAATGACTCATCCAAATAAGACCCCTAGGGAGCAGCTAAGTGAGTGACTAATGTTGAACATTCAGGGGAGAACAGGAAATTATCTTTATGTTTATTATTGGAAGGAAAGACTGAAGACTTTGGACAAACTACTAAGAAATACTTGAGTCCCAGAAAGTGTCACTCACCCATTTGCTTAAATGTTGCTATTAAATTTGGAAGTGCCTCAGTTTTAAAGTGGGGATTGGCAGTTATTATTATAATGCACAGAAAATTAGCTTTTGATAGTCATTTTAATTTTGATATTTAGAAAAATAAAAATTACCAGTTTCTAGATGAAAGAAATGAGGTCTCATTTTCATTTTGACTGCTAATTTTGCATTTGTCTGTCTGCTCAAACAGAGTATAATTAGCCAGATTCTCTTTCAATTGATACTCCAGTCACCCATCTTAAACCAATCTGGCAATGAAGCCGTTTAATTTGACACATCTTAGGAGTTTTGTATGGACTTCACAGAAATTTTTTTTTTGTAAAGGAAGATTGCACGTTTTCAACAAGGCCTACAAATCATGGAACTACTAGTGTTCTCCCCTTTCTTGCCTTCTACAAAACTCCCAGGGTGAATGCCATCTCGATCACAACAGTTCCATCCATCCTAATCCAAAACGAAATTTCCTTTCTAGATAGAGTGTTTTCATTACTCTAGACTTAACCAGATGATCTAGACGATGTATAAAATAAAACATCCTACAGGTTCTTTTTTTAAATTGATTTTGGTGAGAAGATTGTTCTTCACTTACCAATTTCTACCGCTGATTGGTTACGTTAGTCTTTTCATTAAAAGGCAGCTCATTCCCCTTTCCTTCCATTCCAGCACTTCCCCATGAAACGCTTCAGTGCACACTAATAATGACTGTTGTCTATTGACTAAATATGACATTTCCAGCGTGTCAAGCAGCCAGCCTTTGATTCTCTTGGCTCTCAGGGAAAGGAGCACGGAGAAATCAAATCCGTTGATCATCCTAAATGATACTTTGGCTGAGATTTTTAACCAAACCTGATGATTACATGTGAATGGAACTTTTTATTTTCTAGTCTTTCTCTTTCTTTCTCTCTTCTTTCTTTCTTTCTTTCTTTCTTTCTTTCTTTCTTTCTTTCTTTCTTTCTTTCTTTCTTTCTTCTTTCTTTCTTTCTTTCGACAAAGAGTGAAATAGCTAAAGCATCTAATCCATTAGATCAGAAAAGCAAGCCATCATTGGGTTTGCTTTATCTCAGCATAATTCTATTTAATAACTGAAGGTTACTATCGCTTCACATGGAAGCTTATGAGCTAAATAATTTCCTCCAATCACAATAGGAACTCTTTCCAATATTCTCTTTCAGTTGTAAACAGAAAAGTAGATTTTGATCTTTCAGTTTATATGTAAATGTAGTGGGAGATGCTACACTATGCCTAGCGTCTCTGCAGATTGGTTTACATACTGTTTGCTGGGTCAAGAGTCAAGGATGACCCCTTCTGCCTATTTTAATTTACAATAAAAGTATAAACTGTTTATCAAAATAAAATTGATATTTTTAGTTCTCGGTTTTCTAACTCCATATATGCTGAATTCTTTAGACGTCCACTATGGGTTCTCCTATACATAAAAAACTAAGACCAGATAAATCCCACACCCAATTTGAAGTAATTCTCTCTTATATGGTTTCCTTTTCCTCCTCTCCTCTCAAGCGTTACCCTTACTCTCTTTCATCTTTCCAAAATAACAACCCACAAAGGACCCCTGTTCTAAATTGAACCCTAAAGGTCCTTCAAAGTTGACCTTTCCTTCATCCCATTCCTGGAATTTTGTTAACTACATAAGGCAATCTGATAAACTCTTGTTTTCTATGGTAATACTGGCTTAATAAGTTACTCTTCATAGATGACATATTTGCATTCCAACAAAAGTTCTCATTACCTTAAACATGTTCCACATTGTATTTTTAAAGATAAAGAAGGGCATCCTGAAGTATAAATGTTCCTGAGAGTCTCTGATGTCTTGGAAGACTGATAATGGAGATATTTTGGGATTAGGAGAATCCTAGCATAGTTGAGGAAATGTTAAACTCTACACAGAGGCCCACATTCACCCACAAGTGACATTATTTTAGAAATTAAGGGTGAAACCAAGAAATCCTACATTGCACAGGAAATCCCTGTCAATTTCAGTGACTAGTTGCAGAGAAACACATTAAAGAGAGCGTTTCTAACGTCCCATTCTCTTCCCTGACAGCATTCCTGCCAGGGATATAATGCTTCTATCAGGCAGGTTATCATTACATAATACTTTAAAATCACATCTGGTAACTCAATCTCTGGGACTACATAAACCCCTCTCTGGTAAGTGACTTTCCAAGTTGCAGCTTTAAAAAAAATAGGAAAAGTAATGCAAATCGAGGAAATTCTCTAGTTTTCACCTCCCCCGCAAAGTGTTTTTTCCCCTGGTTTTCACCCCTCACACAATTGCTCCAAAGCGCCAGATGCACAAAGGTGTAAATGAAGGGCTTTTGATGATGACAGAGAATTCAAGGAGCAATGTGGTACACGTCAAGAAAACTGTGTCTATTATTGTCACACTGCCGTGAATGAAATCGCTCCCAACCCTTCCTTGGGGGCTATGTGGGAGCTTGATTAGACACCTGATCGACGTCCAGGGTGCAACCACAGTGAGGCAGCAGCTCAGGAAATCCATGCCCTGGGCTCTCTCTGTGCCTGGCACACCCTGCATCCTCATAAGAGGAAACCCGACAGTTTTCACACATGATAACAATCCCAGGGAGGCCTGGCTTTGGAAGAGAAGGCTGGAGCGAAGAGTAAATGACTCCCCATTGAGGACACGAAGATCTCTGATTTCCCAGATCACTCCTTTTATTGAATGATAATGAAATCTGGTCTCCATACAATTTCCTCCTGCAGACAAGTTATGCTATAAACTGTTTTGGCATCAGCTATACAGAAAGCAGAAGTTGAAAGGGGAGAAAAGGGCACTGAATATAATGTCTTTTCTTGCGGATTTTTCTCTCAGCAGTGACAGGCTATACCAACAGTTGCTAACATAAGCAGGAGACACTTCTGATTAATGCTTTAACAGGGGCAGCAAGAGCTGACATAGAATTTGTCAGAAAATATAAGAGGGCCTGAAACAAATTATTTATTACTGCAGAACCCTGCAGGAATCAGCCACAACAGAATAATGGAGTTTGGCTGGGAAGACACAACGAGTGAAAAAATTGGAAGAATTTTTTTTTTCCACCAGCTGGTAAATATAAAGCATAAATGATAGTCTTCCCTTTTCTAGGGTAGAAATGTATACAAGGGCATAAATAGACACAGTGTCGAGGATTCCCAGTGCTGGCTGAGGGTTTCCCAGCTCATCTGCCTTCCCTTCCTTCCGTCTGGGAGTCAGCAACTTTTCCCAGCAGGACCGTGTTCAAAAGGGGTCCTTACCACCTTCTACTGCAAGGGGGTCTTCTCATCCCTGAAACCTTTGACGGCAACCCTGCTACCATGTAAATAGCTTTAGGGAGTCCCTGCTTCAAGATTTCAAAAATCCTTCTTTTAGTCCTTTTCTTTTTTGACCATTGAAGCTTGTGTATCACAGCAACTCATGATGAGAAAACCAAATGGAAATGCTTTCCACAGCAAAATGAATGGAACCATTAAAATAAGATAAATGAGGCTCCACTGAACAGAAAAATTTGGCTTTAGAGACTGTTATCTCCACCTTAACACTGCTTATCAACACTGAAGCTCAAATCCTAGCCTTAATTGTTATATAAACATAACTATGCCCAAGCATATTGGTTCAAAGTCCATTCTGTCTATTGCCATTGCAAAGGGATATCAAATCACTCTAAATTCTTTTTAAGATTTCTGTAGGGATTTGGGATTGATCAACAACTGCATTTTCTATTTTAATGCGAACCAGTTTTTGAGAACAGTAAACCTTTTGTTTTCAGAAAATAGGCACTTTTAAAAGTGCTGAATGCAGAAGGGGAGTTTTTGAAGACTCACCTTCCCCCAGTACTCACATTGTCTGAGCACGTAATCAGTCTCTGCAACAGCCATCTGCCCAGTCCTCCTTTCCGAGAGCCTGGTGACAAGGGAGGTATTATCGGGCGGATAGAGTAATGTTCTATTACCCAATTTATTGAGTTATTAGTGTTGGTGATGAACTGCTCACAGTAGGAGTTGTCTAGGCTCGCCTATCAATTACTAAAATCACAGGCTGGTGTAATGGGCCCTGACCACAGCTAAAAGTTCAGCTTCTATTAGTATGACACATGGATCAAGTCACGTAAGAGATTGTGCCTAATCACTAATACGATGCAGAAAAAATTGTCCCTACTTTCTCACTCTAAACACACAATGTGGAATTGAGAACGCATATATTCACATAACGTCTTGAAGTTATTTCTGTACAAACACGTTTCTTTGCTCTTACATCTGCACCACCTGACACCATGAAAAGATCTGACGGCCACTGATGGACTCATCCTCATTAACTTTTAGGCTCCCGCCAAGCCCATTCTTGGCTAATAGTTGCCTTGTTTGACCACTCTCTTCTCTGCCAGTTGACCCCAACTCAGCTCTCTCGTCCACTTGCTAACTTTTAACATAAACTATAATATAAACTACGATCTAAAGGAAAGAGGTTAAAGCAATCTATATGGTTGCAGGGCTTCTACATTTTACTTGAAATGGTAAAATAATTCTAAGTGGACTTTGGAAAGTTAGGTATGTATAATGCAATCCCTTGAACAACAACTAAAAATTAATATGAAGTGTTATAGTCAAAAGGGGAATTTATAATTTGAAATGGAACACTATAAAATATTCATGTAAGCCAAAAGAAATCAGGAGAGGGAAAACAGAGGGAACAAAAAAAAACAGTTACAAGGTAGTTTTAAATTCAACCATATTTATACATTAAAAGTAAATGATTCAAACACCAATTAAAGGACATAGATTCTCAGGCTGGATTTTAAAAATAGAAAAGCATTATTCTATCAGAAAAATGTTAAATACAATTATCAAAAAAAAGTTAAAAGTAAAATAATGGAATGAGATATACAATGTGAATGTTAATTTTAAAAACCTAGAGGAGTTATAATAATATCAAAGTAGACTCTAGAATAAGGAATATTTGCAGGGGTAAAAAGGTACATTAAATAATGACAAAATAGTAAATTCACCAAGAAATATGAATCCTAAATGTGTATGCACCTAACAACAGAGCTTCACAATACATAAAGCAAAAATGGATAGAAGTACAATTATACCCAAACTATATTTGGAGACTTCAACACTCTTTCCACAGAATTCAATATAACAAGTATAGTAAAATCAGCAAATGTATAAAAGACTCAACACCATCCACCAACTTCATCTAAATCCTGATTACCAAGTACTCTACTCAACAACAGCAAAATACACATTATTTTTCACACATGGATGATTTGTTAAAATAGACCATAGCCTGAGCCTTAAAACAAACATTAACAAGTTTAAAGGAATTTAAATCATTTAAAGTTTGTTCTCTTACTATACCAAAGTGATCTAGAAAGAAAACAGAAAGGTATCTATAAACTCTCCAGATACTTGGACATTTTAAAAATTAAACCCATGAGCCCTGGCTGGTGTGGTTTGGTGGATTGAGCGTCAGCCTGTGAACCAAAGGTTCGCTGGTTCGATTCCCAGTCTAGGGCACATGTCTGGGTTGTGGGCTGGGCCCCTGGTGGGTGGGGGCGGCACACAAGAAGCCAACCACACATTGGTGTTTCTCTCCCTCTCTTTCTTCCTCCCTTCCCCTCTCTCTAACATAAATAAATAAAATATTTTTTTATAAATAAAAGAAAATTAGCTTAAAAACCAACAACAAAAACCCATCGGTCAAAGTAACCCATGGATCAAAACAAAAATCTCAAGGTAAATTAGTAAATATTTTGAACTGAGTGAAATGGAAAAATGGAGAAAGGTAAAACTAAAATGTTCAGAAAAAAATATGAGACTTTAGGCTAAGCAAATAGTTTTTTGTTTTTTGTTTTTAATTGATTTGAGAGAGAAAGAGAGAAACTTCGATTTGTTGTTCCTTTTATTTATACATTCATTGGTTGATTTTTGTCTGTGTCCTGACCAGGGATCAAACCTGCAACTTTGGTGGATCGGATGATGCTCTAACCAACTGAGAACCAGGCTAGGGCCTAAGCAAGTAGTCCTTAAATAAAACCCCAAAGGCATATCACAGAAAGAGACTGATAAATTATCTTTACCTTTATCATAATAATTCACATTTATTGTATCTCTAATTCAGAGTTTCTCAACCTCAGCGTTACTGACATTTTGAGAGAGAGAATTCTTTGCTGTGAGGGATTGTCTTGTGTATTGCAGGGTTTTCAACAGCAGCCCTAGCTGTCAAGTAATATGTACCTCAAACCCTGCCCAGTTGTGACAACAAAAATGTCTCTAGACATTGTCAATTGTCCTTTGTGAAGAAAAAATCACCCCCTGCTTCCCAAGTATATTCTGGAAACTAATTTTTTGTTAATGATATACGTGCAAATAGACTCTCAAAATCTCTGGAATGTCTCTACCCTTTGTTTAGCAGTCTTCCAATGCACAGAAAATTTAAAAACACTTTATATAATCAATTTATCAACTTTTTCCTTTAGTGTTTGAGCTTTTCATTTCTTGTTTTAAAATGCATTCCGTTCCCTGTGGTTATAATGATATTCTCTCATGTTTTCTTCTGGAAGTTTTAAAGTTTTGTTTTTAATATTTACATTATCTGCAATTGATTTCTATGGATAGTAAAGATTGGATTTTATTTTGTTCCGCATAGACAACCAGTTCTCCTCATATTATTCATTCACCACTAATTAGCAAAGCCACTTCTGCCATATATTTCTATTTGGTTGTCCCTCTAATATGCTCCTTTTCAAATTGGCTTGACATTTTTATTTTATTTTATACATATTTTGGAATTGAGCTATCAGATACCTTTTACAGAATTTTAATTGGG
The DNA here is from genome assembly GCA_004026545.1 of Mormoops blainvillei. Classification (NCBI taxonomy): domain Eukaryota; kingdom Metazoa; phylum Chordata; class Mammalia; order Chiroptera; family Mormoopidae; genus Mormoops; species Mormoops blainvillei. The sequence goes on along the minus strand of PVJD01002736.1, from coordinate 54,810 downwards.
AGTATATTGAGTTTATAGATTAATTTGAGAAGAAACAATAATTTTATAATACGATGTGTTCTTATGTTTTTTCTCTCCATTTATCATCTTTATAATTTCCTTTAAATAAATTTTTATGTTTTTAAATAAGTTTCTAGCCCAAATTTTGTTAGATTTGTTTATGTTTTCATCTTTTGACCTATGTAAATGTCAATTTTTTTCAATTAAATTTTTCCACTAACATAGAAGACACCAATGGTCTTTTGTATCTTGATATTATATCCTACAACCTTGTTGTACTCTTTAATTAATTCTAATAGTTTGTTAGTAAATCCTCATGGGTTTTCTGGGTATATCATTGATGAATACCGGCTGTTTTATTTCTGCCTTTCCATTACTTGTAACTTCTTCTTCTTGCCTTACTCTGATAACTATGATCTCTAAATAATTTTAAATGAAAGAATAGACAGTAGGCATTCTTATCTTATTGCTGAATTTAAAGAAAGTATTTCTCTCTCTCTCTCTCTCACACACACAGGTTGCATAATAATTTTTGTTTATGTAGTGTCTTGACAGTACTACTTCTTTCTTTATCCACTCCTAACATAGCCATAAAACTCAGTTGTAAAATTGTTTCACTAATAATTAACAGAGGACATTTTCCACATGTATTCTCTTTACCCAGCAGCGCCAAGATGAGAAAATGTGTGTTAGTTAGGACAAATCCGCCACTAGAAAAACATGCAACTTCATTTGTTTACATCAGAAAACACAAAGTAGTGGAACTTAATTGCTGGTGATTGTTGGCATTTCCAGGACCCATCAACGCCACTTACCTTCGGGGACAGCTGTATTTATTATTAGCACCCTTATTTCTCCCATTTCCTTCCTCTCCGTGGTCCTGTCCTGCTTTGCTTCCATCCAGAGATGCATGTTTTAAGGAAAATTGAAAAAAAATAAAACCAACCAAAAAAGCCCTCTACTCCCAGAAAGAGCAAAGCTACAAGTTTATATGAAAGACAGCCTGTCAATAGTGTTGCCAAAAAAATTTAATAAATCAAAATAACAGATGGGTTAACCAAAATAATAAAATATATAACTCTTGGGTGTCATGAAAAACTTTTGGAATGTCTGAGGTTTTCTTATTCCCTTTTTTTAAAATATTGGTTTCCTGAAGGATATCTCCCTGACTTTTCAACATTCTCATAATTTCCTTTGGCAACTTCCAGGTTTCTTTTTAAAATATATCTGATGATTTGCAGAGACTACTTCCTCTCCTTACATAAAGAAGTCAAAACGTCTCTTCCTGAAAGCAACCAGAGGTGACCTCTGAAAATGGTTCGCTATTCACCTGACCCAGAAAACCCCACAAAATCATGCAAATCAAGAGGTTCAAATCTGTGTGTCCACTTGAAGAACTCTCGTGAAACTGCCCAGGCCATCACAGGTATGAATATTTGAAAAGCCACCAAGTATCTGAAAGATGTCACTTTGAAAGAGCAATGTGTCCCATTCCCTCAATACGATGGTGGAGTAGGTATGTGCACCCAGGCCATAGTGGGGGCTGGACACAGGGTCGGTGGCCCTAAAGGAGTGCTGAGTTTTTGCTGCACGTGCCTAAAAATGCAGAGAGTGATGCTGAACTTCAGGGTTTAGATGTAGATTCTCTGGTCATTGAGCACATTCAGGTGAACAAAGCTCCCAAGATGCAGCACTGAACATACAGACCTCACGGGGGGCTGACCCGCACAGGAGCTCCCCCTGCTCCACTGAGATGATCCTCACTGAAAAAGGGGAGGTTGTTCCTAAACCAGAAGAGGAAGTTTGCACAAAAGAAAAAGATTTCACAGAAGAAACTGAAGAAACAAAAGCTTATGACCCAGGAGTAAATGCAGCATAAGATAAATACTAATAAAAGTAAAAGCAGAAAAAAAAAGTCAATATGCAAATTCACACATTTAAAAAGTGTCCATAAATTGTAAGAACCGTAAGAAACCTAAAGGAGCATGAGCCACGAAGAACACCCAGAAAAGGTACAGAGGAGAGGCTGCGCTTATAGGCTGAGATTAAATCCAGCATGAAGACAGGCATGAAACTAATCTGAATTCTTAGAAAGAAATCAATCAGCTAAAGAACACGCGGTTTTTCCAAACAGATCAAAGGACAAAAATTTTCACTTTGGCATACAACTTGTTTTATTCTGGCACTTTCTCTGACTATAAGATAAATTCCAGGAAAAAAACGGTTTTCATTATGCAAGAGTAAGTTGTTTACCTTTTCAGGTCAAAGCAAGGGGGAATGGCTGCCTCATTCCACATACCTCAAAGATCCATGGAAACAAATTTTCAAAGGGGGAACACCAAAGACATAACAAAGTAATGAGCATTAAAGTTCATGGCTCTATTTTTCCCTCAGTTGATTTGAAAAAAATTAAGTAAACCTTTTTTTAATGCAGGTATGGCAAAAGTGAGAGAATATGAATAACCCTAGTTTTAAGTCTCACCTCTCTGATCTTAACCAAAGTCCAGAGAGGTCTGCTGATTTTCCCAGGATCACACAGAAGAGTCCAATCTTCAGCAAGTCAGTTTGGTTCTCTTTCTGTTGCATCACGTGCTTAATAATTGTTCTTTAAAATATTGTGTAGAGTAGATACTATTTCTGTCCTTGGTTATCACAATATGTGGATTTTTTTTTATTAACAGAAATTAGTTAACAACAATAATCTGTAAATTTCTGTATTCACGTTTAAAAGTATACCAGGAATATTAAATTTCTGGAATTATGTCATTAGGAGATATAAAACAAGTAGTTATTATCGTAAGTGAAAATTAAGGCCCTTTGCATTTTGTGGGCCATAGCAAAAAATTTTGGAAATGGATGTTTTCTGAAACAAACAACTGGTGATGCCTTTTAAAATACATTTTAAATGTGATTGTGTACCTTTTTAAAAAATAGTCAAATAATTCTAAAGTAAAACAGTCATTCTTTAAGAATGTAAAGATCATATCTGAAGTCTGAATAAAGGTTTAGTCATTCCAGCAGGAACACATCATAAAGAAAACAGATAAAGAAAATATCAGATTGGTTAAATGTGTTCTTTATTCACGATTTACTCACGAAAATATTGTTCATGGTTTCCTTACTGATTTTTACAATCTACATATTTCTTTTTAATTTTTTCTTTTTATGTTTCCCAAGTTCACAATTCACACAAAATACCCATTGAAGCAGACAGAATAATGTTACAAATATTTCAGAGCTCTTCAGGGATTCACATAGGTTTTCACAATAAAACTTGGATTACCCTAAAAGCACAGACATGCTGGAAGCCTGACAACAGGAATAACACACAGGCCAGTGCAGAAAGGGTCGAGGGAGATTTGAAGTCTTGTAGGCCTCAAGCAGTGAACCTTCAATCCTGGAACCCAGGCCGAGCGCCAAGCCAGGAAACAGCCCAACACCACTAGACGTGGCTATAGTGGAAGGGGGTGGAAGGAAAAGACGCTTGGATAAAATGTCCAGGGTTGTGGTTCCCTGAAAATTGGAGATGACATAGACAGCACCGAAGGGCTTGCTTCATTGCATCATTGTGAAATTTGGACTGAGGCAAGCCTACAAGTTAAAGTGTTTTTAAAGTAGTTTAATAATCACTTTGAAAACACAACACCCTCTCGGCAGCATGACTGGAACTTTGATCAACAAACACCCAAGGGACACAACTAAGTGTTAATGAACAAGTACGAGTGTCACTTTGGGGGTAGGCTTGGAGTGCGCAACTGCTAGAAAGATGTTTTCCTTCTTCAGTTTTGAAGACTTGTGGTAGTATTATGTGATACACTGTTTTACATAGATTCTGTACGAAACTTGCCCTCAGTGAAGGAGTTTAAAAAATTATAGGAGATAACATAGTTTTTTGATATTTTTAAATCGAAGGGATTAAATTTTTAAGATTTCCCTCATTATGTTTTCTCATTTAAGAATCACCTGCCAAAAGCATCAAACCCTACCTGCACATACAACCAACTGAAATAGACTTTTCTTCTCAATTTTCATTTTCTGGATTCCTTGAGGACCCAATTTCATATCAGGTTATGCTGCAGAGATAAAGATGAATGGCTGCAACCAGGGCTCTCTGTCCAGTGGGGATGGGAAGAGGAATAGGAAGAAAGGGAGGGAGACCGCACCCCACCTTGTGGTTGCTAAATTTCCACAAGTCTGTAACTTGCATCCAGCTATCAGCTCATCCACACTTGTCACTTGGACCAGACCATGGACACTCTCGTGGAGGGGCCCAGGCCACGGCTTGAAAAACACGCACCTATCACAGTGTCCTTTGACTTCAAATGACTCCTCCATGGGCCACCTGCTGTGCTGGAGTGCCAGCTTTTCCTCTGAATTCCTAATCTACTTCTTTAACATCTACTGTTTCTAGAACATTTCCAGCAATTACGCATGCATTCTGTATATTCAAAACATGAGTTTTTATTTATTTATTTATTTTTTTTTTTTAGCTCCTGCAGTGTTTAGGCCCTATGCTGGCACTAGGAATGGAGCACTGAACGAAACAATCGCTGATTTCATAGTATCCACGTTTCAAGGAGGAACTGCTCATCATTAGACTAGGAGAACATCTCCTGAAGTTGCAACATAGTAAGTGAAAGTGTTCTGGCCAAGGCTGGGACCACAACATACCAGAAGCTTCTTGCACTGTGAGGAACTGAAGCTTATTAAGCACTTAACATGTGCCAGGCCCCGTGGGAAAGCACTGTGTCCTCGCTGGGTGTCAAGGGAAGCCGGATGCTTTCTAAAGTACCTGTGAAAATCTAGGTCATTTGATTGGCAACTTCAGCTTATGGTAGACTCTTGGCAAATTTTTGCCTAGAGCTTAAACTGTGGCAAAGAAAGATACCTATATTCATGAGGTCTCTTAAAATGACTCAAATTTTTGAGAGGGGCAGGAAAGAGGACTTTCTAATAAGCCATGTAATATAGTGAAAACCTCTACACCTAGGTTCAAATCCCAGTTCCTCCACTAACCTTTCTGAGCCTCTTCAGTGACTGAGGGTTAATGTATGTCTCTCGGTATTATTGTCAGGATTAAATATACTTTAACATTTAACCCATGCCTCTTGTGTGCCATCATTGTCCTTGCTTCCGAGAATACAGTAATTAACAAGACACAAAGTCACTGCCCCAGGGGGTATCTTAGCTCCTGACGCCTTTTCTTTGTCTTTTTTATTTTGGAAGAAGTCATTTGGTCACTTGTGAATAAAAGACAGGGTGAAGGCCTCGGCCTTGTCCCGGTAACCTTTGACAATCTCATGTCTGGTTAGGTGGTCTGGCCCCGAGCTGGACCTGTGGCCATTTAGGTGGAAAGCTGGGGAGGATACTCAGAATCTAGCCAAACCTGTTACCTGTGCTAGCAGCCTCTGGGGAGGGGTTCCACGTCCTGGCTGAATGGACAAAACATCACCTTGTATCCAAAGGGTTCCCCAATAAATATATTCCAAATCTATATGCAGACCTTAAACTATGTGCCTTTATTTTCAATGCTCTAAATATTTAAAAATCAGGAGATTCCTTACATCCACTCCATTCTTCTCTTTCTCAGCACAATGACCATGCTGTTCTAAGCACTACATATTGTGGAATACCTTATGTTATCTCTAAGAAAATCTTAAAAACAAGAAAGAAGTTTATTCCTGGGGTGAGTTAAAAAAATTTTTTAATGAGCTAGGGCATATATAACTCTTTAAAAATTGTTAATAAATAAAATAGTTTGATTATTTTTTTATGATTCGAGAAACTCACCTGCACAGTAGCCTATGCAACGTACGACAGATCAGAATGATGCAGCTTATACTGCTGCTCGATGGTTCCTTAAAGTAATAAACACCAGCTATGTTGACACCTTTTTTTTTCTCATTTTTTGTTCTTCCAAGTTCTTTATCACTTCACACCCTCCAAGAGAGAAGAGTTTAGTGTTCTGGAAAAATGATTTGCTGAGCCTTCTCGGCAATTTTTTCATCCGCTTAGAAACATGAACGTGTTAAAAATTAAGTTAAAAAGAAAAGAGGAGAGAGAGAGGGAAAGAGAACTGAGCTCAAGGAAATCCGTTGTAATCCTTCCCGAAGTTAATATAATGATAATCAGCTCTCAGGAAGGCGGTGATATTCTCCGTCCCTCCTGTCACCGGGGGTCTGTCTTCATTGCTATTGGTACCGGAACCTAGAGATGCTGTGCACAGGGTGGACGCTGGAAATAGACAGCAATGTGCAGGATCTGACCTTGTTGTGACACAATTAATTTGAATACAATGAAGTTAAACAACTGCACGGTTTCCTGGTTGTTGGCTTTGATTCATCTTTATATCCAGGCTGATTAGTGGGTGTGATTTGAAAATCTGAAGGACTTTAAACGGTATTTTTCATCTTTTAGTTTGAGGCTTGAACATGACAGCTCTGGGTGGAAGAAGACATAAGTAATTTTAAGGTGAGAGTTGGGTTTTGCTTTCTTTTATTTTATTTTCAAAGTGGCCGAGGGAAAGTGAATCAGCTGTATTTTCGGTTCGTTCAAGTTTCAAAAAGCTGTTTCAGGAAAAAGTGTCTTTGTTTTACATCAAATTCTGGATCTTTTTCAGCAGAAATGAATCAAGGGGAATGAGAGCAATGTGAGTTGACTTTTTTCAAGGGAAACAGATGAGAATCTGGTGTCAAATGTTTTCGTGGAGTTGTGTATTGATGATAACTGAAGCTGCTTTCTAGAACGCATAGGAAGTAATTATGACCAGATTTGTTTTTGTTGTAGTCACATCCCATCCCATTTCCCCAACACTCACCAACCCTCCAACCCTCCTCTCTGAGGATGTCATTTCTTTTTTTCCGAGGGTAACCGCACAGGAAAATAATGGATTCAGCTCAGGGACATCAAAACAATCCAAACAGTCTTTCTGAAAGCAGGGACTTGTATCAGCCTGCTTCACTACCGAACGAAGAGTATTTTTCTTACGTTGAGCTTTTGAGGACCCATAGTCTTAGACACTGTGCCAAAAATAATGGACTTGCTTTTCCTTGTGTGGGAACTTGCCCTGTGACCGAAGCTGCCCAAAGAAGCATTGAGCCCTGATCCTGCTGGCCTCCTAGTGAGAGACGGTGGAAACAAGAAATTGTCCCTCCAACTTGAGGATTCTCTTCTTTTCTCCTGATGGGTCTTAATAATTGCAGTATGAAAACACCTTGTGGGTTGACAGTAATTACCAAACTACTACGGGTAATAATAGAAAAGCACTCATTTCCATTTTTCATGCTGAAAATTTCAGAGTTTGGGAAAAAATACTGGCATTAATTTTTGCTATCATCTCCAATATTGTTCAAACAACTATAACTAACAGATCATTAGACGAACAGTAATCAGAAGAATCCTATGTTCAATACAAACATCGGACTACATTTAACTGAATATTTCCACAAAAACCTCACTGGGTCAGAACTTAGTAACGGGCCACATCTAGCTGGAGGGCAGGCTGTCAGTGGAATCTGTATTCAGGATGGCCGTGTATTCAGCTAAAGAGCAGGGGTTCCAGCACTGACATAGAAAAGGGGAACATACACAGACTAACAAGTAGAAGCGTCTGCCTATTACCCTTTCAAACAAATGAGTAGAAATAGAAGAAACTTTGCTCAAAGATTCATCTGGCCCTGAAATGAATTCCCCTCCCCACCCCACCCCCAGCTGGAAGGGTAGGGGCTAAAGGGTTCCAGAATTCAGTGGGAGAATGAAGAATCAGAATCGACATACCTAGTTTACACACAGAGGATGGCAGTCTTCTGTCTGGATGTTCAGTCAGACCACACCAACCCAGTCTACAGACACAGTCACATCGCCAGGCAACTAAATGTTTGAAACAGATGCTAATTATAGGGCTAAGCAGAGAGAGGGACAGATGAACCAGACCAGTTAACTAGGATTCTATTTTGTCAGACACATAAAGGATATTTCTGGAGAAATCCAAATTTTAAGAACTAAGGTAAAAATCTCAACTCACCTTTCTAATAAACGATTAGCACATGGATTTATCTAACTGTAGCAATATCACAAATATTCAAAAAATGGGATAAACCGTATGAAAACCCCAAAAACCTACAAAGCACTAACCAAAAATAAGGTATTACTCTTGTTTGAGAGCAGTATTCAAATCCAGAAAGGGCACAGTCATATGGACAGAAAGTGGATTAGAGGTGTTCAGAGTCTGAGGGCGAGGGGGTGGGGAGGAAGAGGAGAACAGGGGACGACCAGTTAATGGATATGGGAGTTCCTTGCAGAGTGATGAAAATATTTTGGAACTAAATACAGGTGATGGTTGCACAACATTGTGAATGTACTAAATGCAATGGAACTGAACACTTTAAAATGATTAATTCTAGGTTATGTGAATTTACCTCAATCTAAAAAAAGAATAAGGCCAGCATATACCTCTCATATTTTAGAAACCCTTTTATATAAAATTTGTGATGTAAAAATACAAATAAAAAAGGATTGGTGCTAGAAGGGCCAGCTATCTAAAACTGCTCATTCCCAAACATTGTAAATTGCCAGTTTAAATTTAACATGGCACCATCAAATTCAAAACAAGAGAATTTATACATAGACATGTAATGTCACTGAGGAGTTTTCAGACTTAAGGGCTCAAATATCTAGTTAGAATTAAATTGGTACAGTGTGACCCAGAAAGCTGAGATGATGCTGACGAAACGATTCAATTAGTTTAAATACCAGGAGATGTGTCCTAATGGTGAAGTCGACTATATTCTGAAAAGAGCTGCCAGAGGAAGTTATCCAAATCCCATAATTCGGGTCATTAAGAATGGATCTGAAAAAAGAAAAATGATCTGGAGTAAGAGGTGGAAAAACTCTGAACACTAATTTTACATTGGCAAGGGTGGGATGCAATGACATCAAGAGCGTTTTCGTTTCTCGGTCCAATCTCCAGTCACTCTGGCTTTCTGATGCCTTGTACATAGAGCTGAGATTTGTTTAAGGTTTTTCTAGTAAAGAATTTCTGTGGGGGAGGATGAAACATGGACAAGGAAAGACACTTCAGAGAAAAAAACACATAAACAAGCCTTGGATTCAACTTCTGAGACAAATCAAATTTATATAGCTGTTACATAGATCTTTTTTAAGTCTTTGGTCTCAACTGAAATGAATTTTTTGTTTCAACTTGTTCCTCTGGTCATTTTTAATAAAAAGCTCAAATAATGATGTTATATAGGATGAATGATATTTCAGGTCATATAAATATATGAAGTTTCCAGCTCTCCCCCACGGACAGGAGCAGGAGGGTCTGCTTGAATAAACACACTGCAGATACAAATACAAAGGCAAAAAACATAACTTCCGTCCTGAACCCACCTCTCTCAATCCTCAGAAAATTTACCTAAGAAGGTGGTTAAAAGAATGAGAAAAGGTTTATTCACATCGTTTCCCATTCAGACACGTCTTTGTAGGCTTTCAAAGATAGTAATCGATCCAGAGCACAGCCTTCCCAGAGATTCCGGAATACAGGAGGTAGGGCTGTGCATCTACACTGGAGAGAGGGGCTCCCAATGATATTAAGAGTAGTAGTGAATATTTATTGAGTAATTTCTGAGGCAGAGCGAGATTAGTTAAATTGTAGAGCTATGATTCAGGGCCAAGCCTACCTACATACTCTGGGCATCAGCAACTAGGTATCTCTGCCTGCTGGAACACAGTCAATGCACAGTGTCTCTCCAAGCCAAAAGGGCTGGAGAAGGCTTCCTGGTGAAGGTCATGCCTGATTCGAGTCTTGCAGGAGAAGTAGCAGCTCAATGGGTGCGGAAGACGTAGAAGTATGGTCTAGAGGAAGGGGCAACAGGATCGAACATTTCAAGCTTTGAGATTACACCGTAAATTCAGGAAATTGCACGGTATGCTGTATTATTGGACTTTGAGACAGAAAACACATGAGATTGGGTGTGTGGAGAAGAGTCACATTATAGATGGCTTTTATGTTGCACGATGAAGCTTGCATTTTACCCTAGAGAGAAAGTCACTGAAATATTTTAAAAAGTTGTTAGATGGATCCCTCGGTGACAGTGTAGAAGATGTGAGATTGGGAGGAGGTAGATTGAAATTAAGGACATCATTGGGGGATACTGGGATAGTTTAAGTGAAAGAAGACAAAAAATGTGAATTATAGCTCGGGAGAGGTGGGAACACATTCAAGGAACATTTGGGAGACGATTCCGCATGATTCAGTAACGTAGGGAATGAGCACGTGTAAAGAATAAAAAGTAACAGTGGGGTGTTCACTGAATTCTTAGTGGTCCTAAAGAGATACAGTTTCTCTGACATTGATTTTTGTTTGTGTGTTTGTTTGTTTTTTGTGCTTGTTTGCTTGACAATGCCATTTTGACTGTTCTGTTAATATGAAACTTGGTCACAGGCTGCCATGGATTGTTTGAGTTTTATCAAGTAAAATTAAAAGGTAAATTTGTCTTCTCCTGCCTTTAAAAACAATTATTTAAGGGGTAGATAAGCTGCAAGACATGATAAGGTCTCAACAATGCCATTGAGGAATTTGGAAAAGTGAGAACAAACAGGCTAATCCTCTCACATTTACAAAAGAGAATCTTGAGTTCTCTTCCAAGGATGGGAATCAGCAGTCCAAATTAAACTCACTAAGGTGTCCTGGAAGACAGGGGTCAGTGAAGCATAATGTCAATTTGGGACACAACAGCTGAATTTTCCCGGGGTTTTCCATGAAGTGCATCTATCTGGATTGATGTTAAATCCCAGCCAGTAGCTGGAGATTAAACAAGTGTAGCTCCAGGGGTCTGACAAACATGTAGAAGAGGAAAAGCCTGCAGAAAGAGGGATAGGGCAGGGAAGAGATTTACCCTAGCAAGAGCTAGGGATACATTCTAGAAGGAAGGAAGGGATGCAGTTAGGTCCATTAGCAAGGGCTGGGCAAACATGCTGGTGATTAGAGAAGCCACCGTATCAGCCATTCTATCTCTTAATGCAGATTAGGCTACTTCTGTGTTTGCAGCCTAGTTCATATCGGCTAAGCAATTAGATGGGGACATGTAGGCACTGAAATGTACTGTCTCCCACCTCCTGTTTACATTCTCCTTTCCAAGTGCCATGTGTCCTCCTTGATAATTCAGGGCTTTTTTTCACAGAACTGAGCCTTCATTTGACAACACCCCATGCTCTGAATCTATGCCAAACTGTCTCCTCTTTGCCCTAATTAAAATATATTTTTTATTTCCGATTACATTCCCTCAAGGTCCTGCCAGATGCCTGGCTAGGCAAAACTGGTGAGAGGAGTCTAAAGACTGTGGGTTAGTCCTCCCAAACAACACTGGCATTTTAACAAATGCTTTTAGTGCCAAAGAGAAAACATGGTGGAAAACTGCATAAGCACTGGCAACGTGAATAGAATGGTTGTTTTCAAAACATTTGTCACATATATTTGTATTTCTTAAATGGAGCCATGTAAATTCAATTATTACCTAATTCGCCTATGTATAGATCTGGTCTATACACTTATTTTCTCTGTCTCTCTCTCCCGTCCCTTAAGCTCTCTCCCGCCCCCTTCCTATCTCCTTCCCTCTTTTCCTGTCTCTGTCTCTCTGTGTATGTCTCTCTCATTGGAAGCACAAACTCCCCAGCTACATGGAAATATTGAATTACTACCTATTCTTCAGTATTCCCTTACAGACTGTATGACAATAAGTCCTGAAAATGTGTAGACTTGTGTTACCTCGGTACACAGTGGAATGTTGTCGATGTTTCATGCATACTTTAAAAGATGAGTGTTCCACCAATTGTTGGGCGAATGCTCATTAGATGGAGTATGTTAATTGTGTTTTCAAATCCTCTGTATCCCATTGACTATTTGTTTTTTGATAAATAAATTATGGATTGAAATGTGGTAAAAATCTCCTACCATAATGGATTTTTAATTTATCCTTTTATTTCTGTCCATTTTTTCTTTGTTTTGAAGTTATATTATTAAGTGCATATAAGTCTATAATCAGGGTTTTTTTCCATATGAACCAAATCTCTTATCATTATGTTCTTCTTTTTATTTGTAGTAATACTGTTTTGTCTGATAATAATATAGCTATACCAGCTATATTTTATGGTACTTGCCTATTACATTACTTATTGCCACATAACAAACTACCCCAAAATAAGAGATATAAAACAACAACAATTCTCATTTATTATACTCTCAGATATTGAAGGATCTACTTCCAACATGACTCATTCATATGTCTGGGTAGTTGTCACAAGCTGCTGTCAGGAGGTCTCAGTTCTACCCACAAGGGACTTTTCCATAGGCCTAATTCTTCTCATGGCATGGCAGTTGAATTCTCTCAGAGAAAGTGATTCAAGCCAAAGGTCCAAGTACAATGATATTATTATGATCTAAACTTAGAGGCCACATAGCATCAGTTCCATCACACTCTATTAATTAAACCAGACCAGATCCAAGTGGAGAGGAATTAGACTCTACCTTTTGAAGGAGAGAGGGTTAAATAATTTGCAGATATATTTTAAATCACCATAATTGGTATAGTTTTTATTATTCTTTTACTTTCTGTCTTGTGTTTTTATGTTTTAAGTATGCCTCTTGTGGCTCATATTTTATTCCGGTTTGATAATCCTTATCTTTTAATTGGATAATTTAGTTCATTTATATTATATGTTGATTACTAATGAGTTAGAATTTATTTTTACCATTTTATCTTGTACTTTCTATTTGCTTCACATTTTCTGTATTTCTTACTTTCTCTCCTTTCTTATTATCTTTTGAAATTACTTTCCCTGGCATTCCCAATTTTCCTTTGTACGCATTTTGAAGTTATACATTCTACTAGCATTCTTCTACTGGTTACTATATAGGCTTGAGCATGCATGTTTAATTTCAAATTCTAAAGTAAATCATTTATCTTTGTTATAAATTTATGTTCATTGCAACTTTATCTGTGGGACTTCCTTAAGGACTGGGTCTAAAATGAACTTTCCCAAAGAAAATTTGTATTTGCTTCTTTAGGACACTACCAATCTAAGACCACTTTAAACTTGGGGATTTTGGAACCATGCAGAGTATGAAGTCAGCCCACAAACCAACACGAAAGCTGGCTATTAATTAGGAATGAACAGAGAGAATTCCTGTTTCCATTTTGGTACAACTTTTAGTTGTTTGTTTGGTTTTTGCTTTTGTTCGATTCTATTTTTAATTCATCCTTTAAATAAAGGTGCGTTTTGGGGATGAGTAGTCTAGGCATTATGTGAAGAAAGGGCACTTTCCAATCTGGCTTCTCCCTTATCGCAGGCATTAGTTTTGCTCCCCCACCTCCAAGAAAAGGCCCACTAAAACCTATAGAATCTCAGAGATTGTCATTGTTTGTCTCTCCTGATTCATGACTTCTTGTCTATTTCTGAGGATTTCCTTCCTTTCTTGTCAGCTTAGCTGTGTGCATAAAAGAATTTGTAAAACAAAGTTGACTGGGGAGGTTTAAAAATAGTTTGAAAATGGAGCTTACATTGAAGCCATAACCCACAAAAGGGTAGCATCAATTTGCATCCTGAATCTAACCAAGTTGAATGATTGCTAAAATAAAGTGTTGGTATTCTCCATAAGATTCATATGAGACAGACTAATAACACAATACTCAAGATGCCCAAGATGTAATTCAAAATTACATGCTCTATGAAGAACCCTGAAAATCTCAATTCACTTTGGCAAAGATAATCGACATATTAATTCCAAGATGACGCAGATTTCAGAATTATCTAAAGAAGACTTTAAGTAGCTATCACAAAATGTTCCCATAAGCAAGGGAAAATACTCTTGAAACAAGTGGAAAGATATAAAGTGTCAGCAAACAAATAGAAGAGTCAAAGACAACCCAACTGGAAATTTTAAAACTGATAAATACAATAACTGAAATAAAAGCAAAACTCATAAGGTAGGCCCATTAGCAGGGTGGAGATGACAGAAGAAACAATGAATTTCAATACAGATAGAGATAGAAATTTCCAACCTGAGTCACGGAGGGGAAAAAATGGGGAGAAAATGGGTGGCCTTCAATGATCTGGGCGACAATATAAGAATTCTATCTCATCAGAGTCCAGGAGAAGAGAACAAGTATGGGACACACATCTACACATATATGTGCACACACACTTGGGAAAATAATTATTGCAAACTTTAAAAACTTGGTAAAAAGCATAAACATACCGATCTAATAAGCTCAGAGAACCACAAACAAAATAAACTTTCAAAGCAATATATTTCTAATATATGCACATACAGATTAGAAAGAAAAAAATAAAATTGTTTCTCTTCACAGATGACATGATTGTCTACATAGAAAATCCCCAGGAATCTATAATAAATACTTCTATAGCTAATAAGTAATTTTAACAAGGTCACAGGATACAAGATCAACACACAAAAATAAATCAGAATTCTATGTGATATTAGCAATAAACTACTGGAAATTAAAATTTAAAATCAATGACATTTATAATAACTCTAAAATGTTGAAATTCTAATAGGCATAAATATAAAAATGCATATAAAGGAGATTTATGCTGGAAAACAACAATGAAAGAAATCAAAGAGCACCTAAGAAAATGGAGATGTTCATTGATTGTGAAATTCCTCACAGTAAACATAAACAAATAGATCTACAAAATTAATGCAATTCCAATCAAACTATCAGTAGGATATTTTGTAGATACTGGCAAGCTGATTCTAAATGCATATGGAAAAGCAAAAAGAAAAACAACTAATAATCAAAACAATTTTGAAAAAGAAAGATAAAGAATTTGGAGGAAATGTACTATCTGAGCTTGTCTTATTATAAATCACAGAAATCAAGAGAAGGTAATATTAGCAAGACAGACACAAAGATCAATGGGACAAAATAGAGAGTCCATAGACACACCCACACAAAAAGGCAGCTGATTTTTCACAACAGTGTAAGCTCAATTCAGTGGAGATATGATAGTCTTCTCAACAAATCGTGTTGGAATAATTGGACATTCTTATGTAAAAACCAGCTTTGACTTACACTTCATCCCCTATGAAAAATTAAATCTGAATAGATCATAAATGTAAGGATAAAACACAAAACTAAAACTTTTAGAAGAACCTATGGGAATGAATCTTCATGAAATGGAATTAGACAAAGAGTTTTTGGACAAGAGACCAAAGACATAATTTATAAAAGAAAAAATGAAAAAATGTACATCATGAGAAAGTGATGAACATTTGCTCTGTGAAAGACACTAATAACAGAATAAAAGGAAAAGCTAAAGATGGAGAGAAAGAATTTGCAAATCACATATCCGACCAAAAATTTATGTCCAGAATATACAAACAACATTAAAAAAACAACAGCAAAAAAAAAACACAACCCAATTTAAAAACAGGGAAAAGACTTAAACAGACACTTATGCCACCAAATAAGATACAGGAAAGGCAATTAAGTACATGAAAAGAAAACATCATTAGCCATTAGGGAATTTAAATTAAAACCACAATAAGGTAACTTTATACACTTAATAGATGAGCTAAAATTAAAAAAAAAAAATACTGGCAATACAAAGTACTCGCAAGGATACGGGGCAGCTGGAACTCTCATATTACTGGTGGGAAAACAAAATGGTATAGCACCTTGGGAAAACAATGTGGCAGCTTTTTAACAAGTTAAACATACACTTGTCATATAACCCAGCAGCCAAGCTCCTGAGTATTTATGCTAGAGCAATGAAAACTTATGTTGGCACAAAAATTTGTACAAAAAGCTTATAACAGCTTTATTCCCAATTAACAAGAACTGGAAACAACCTGAATGTCCAGGCAATAGTAAGCTAGTCACCAATTGTTTAAAAAGAGTGAATTATTGATACACACAGACTGTGATCAGTCTCAAAGGTATTTATGCGGAAAGAAGCGATTCAAAGGGTTGTGTACTGTATGATTCTATTTAAATGACATTCTCAAAAAGACAAAATTATAATGACAGAAAACAGATCAGTGGTTGGAGAGGTTTGGGGGGAGCCACAAAGGCACTGCACAGGGAGACTGGCTATGTGTGTGTAGGGGGCATGAAGGAACTCTTGTTCTATACCTTATTTGTGGTGGTGGTTACACATATCTACATGTGTAAAATTTCATAGATCTGTATATGACCAAAGAGTTAATTTTACTCTATGCTAATTTAAAAATCAAAATTTAGAAAAAGAATTTAAATGATGTTGATCAGCATTATCGGACATTTTGCACATAGAATATTTTTCAAACTATCCAAATTATCCTATTGTTGGAAATGATAATATACCCATGATAGCTTCTGAAATACTAAAGTCCTTACTAGATGTTTTCTGAATGAATGGTTTAGTGTATGACTCCAACATTTTGGAGCCCTCTGAATTCCTGTGTTTAGGAGAAGGAATATATTTCTCAAACTCTTGTCAATTCCCTCAGATATAACATGGGAATAAAAAGATATCTACTTCCCAAGGTTACTGCAAAAGTTAAATGAGGTAACATATACAAAGGACCTGGTCCTAGCATATTATCAGCACTCATTCATTATAAGGTGCAATTATTGTCCTGGCTGTTGGTGTTATATGATGCTTATTTTACTGCATTAAAATTGGCTTTTGACTGGTCTGTCCCCAGCTGGACCGTTGTCCTTTTATTTCTAGAGCCTGGTATAATAGTAGACAAATAGTAAATATTCAGTAACGGTCAAAATGAATTAGTGATTGGAGCAAATAAATAAATCACATAACTTTTTAATGCTTAAGAAATACCTGATGCACTGGAAAAAGCAAGATTTAACCACAGGGCAATGGGGATGGATTGGGGCTGGAAGTCATGAGCTATTCCAACAGTGGTTTCCAAAGTCTCATTTTGCTTGTTGTTTTGATTTGGTTTTGGCAAGGAAAATTCTTCCTGCAAATAAAATCTTACTCAGAAGCTTAAATAAATAAAACATGATTTAAACACACACACACGATTTTCTGGGTGAGGAGACCTGATGGGCCTAAGATGACTCTTGAGGCCTCAGTTTGAAAAACCCAGGAAAAAAAAGACCCTTTAAGGTCATTTCCAGCTCTAAAATTTTGTGAACTAAATTTTAGAGAGGGTCGAAGGGTTCATGCGGTTCCTGCATGACATAAAACAAAGGCATTCTTGGCGAAGAAGGGCAAGTGACCTCCCAACCTACCATTCAACTATGCCATAACACTGTATATAAAATTCTGTGTACCCCGGAAGGGAAGAAAGGGCAAATAACTAACTTGGAAGCTATCAGGATACTTTCTGCAGGAGGTAGCAGAGGAGTGAGCAGAAATGGCTTAAGAATTGGGAATTGATTTTTTAATATGACAAGAAAGCCAAAGATGAACCAGTGACAAATTGCCATGGTCAAGGACCCAGGGCCTCTCTCTCTCTCTCTTTTTCTCGCTCCACTCTCCTCTGTAGGCCTGCAAGATCTCACTTGGTTATTACAAAATAATTCCATAACCTCAGGAGTCATATGCTAAGGAAAAGGACCACATTCAATGAAGACAAGGAATGTTATCCCCCCACTTTGTCTTTCTGGGAGAGGGTGACTTGGAAGAAGTAGAGAAGTTCTGTGATTTCTACATTTAGAAGAGATACAGAGAACTGAATGCAGCTAAGCTCCCAGCTGATTCATGTGAGAAGCGTGAACACTTAGGGTGCCATGACTTCTGTCTCAGAAGTTCCAGTCTGTAACGATTATCAGTCAGGGTCTTGGCAGCAAACAGAGGGCATGCTCACATCAGGATAATCTGAGAAGACTTTAATGAAAGTACTATTTAAAATGTTGTAAACGCAGTGTCAGGAAACCACAGAACATAGTTCAATAACCCAGGGCTTCCGGAACTCCTTCCACTCCCCCACTTGCACTTGAAGACAGGTGTGAGGAGGGGAGGACTCCGTTACTGGGACCTGGAAGGAAAGAGCCATGTAGATCAAGTCTTTCTGTAAAGGGTCAGACAGAAATATTTATCTTTGAGTTCTTCATCTCTGTCTTTGTGTCAACAGCTCAGCTCTATCAGTGTAGCGCAAAAGTAGCTGGGGAGGATACACAAATGAGTGAGTGTGGCAGTCTTCCAATAAAACTTTATTTATGAACACTGAAATTGGAATTTCATGTAATTTTCATATACCATTTTAAAAATGTCCAACCATTTAAAAATATATGCAGCTCACACTTCCTACAAAAACAGGTGACATGCTGGGTCTGGCCCATGGGCCACGGTTGATCCCTCGTGTGGAGAGGTACTATGACAGTTCACTAAGGGAGGCAGCCAACCTTAGAGACACTGCAGAGAAGTCATCACAGGAATAAATACATTGACCTCACTCACTTCTCCACACCCTGAACTACTGCCAGGGTCCCCATTAAAAAATTCCAACTAGAAGCCAAAGAGTAAGTGGACTCATGCATGTGGTCCATACAAATAGCCCTCCCAAGGGGAAAAGCTGGTAGAGGCGGGGCAGAGAGTGCCTGTGGAGGGGCAAACAAGACCTCTGGCACAGCAACGCTCCCATTTGTTGGTATATTAGTCTGTTTCATTCCTCTTCCCGTTAACAAATTCACAGAAGAAAACGCAGAGAACAAAAGGCTATTGTAATTTCCTCTTTGGGATCAGCAAGGAACACAGACAGAAAAAGACTGTTTTACTCTGAATCCAGGTAGGAGAACTCTAAAGGATAAACTGGGTAATATCTGCTCTAAAGAGAAGTAAGGAGAGAACAGGTTGAACCTTAGCACCTTGAGGGAAGTAGAAAAAGGAGTGGCAGCGCCCTGGACAGGGCTGCCAGATGGCTCTGCTGTTGAATAGAGTGAAAAAACCACAGTTGGCTTCCAGCGAGATGACTTTCTCAGGAAGTCTCAATAACCCAGGAGCTATCTGCCCCTCCTCTGAAGCTGCACAGAATTTTAGATTTCTTATATAGCAGATTTGACCATCATTATTTAAGTATATATCTTATTTCACTGTACTTTTTAGGAGTCTCCTGTTTGCAAGTTATAGAACCCAACTCAGATCGGCTTAAGCCTTAAAAGGGAACTTACAGTAACTTCTGAGTTACTGTCTAAAGAAGAGTTGACTAAACCACTAGAATGGTAAGGAACAGATGGTTCTCAAGTTTCTTAAAACCAGGAATACATATACCATCAAACCCTTTGAGCTTCATCTTTGGCTCTCACTGCATGTTGACTTCATTTTCTCAGTGCGCAACAGCTTTCTCCATGAGATGCAAAACCTAGATCCCAAGTTTGACATCATATTCCTAAATAAAGAAATCTTGGGTCTAATTTGGATCACATTACCATCCCTGGGCCAACCAATTTTCTCACTGGGTGGTAGCCAGGGGCTTGTTAGAACATTTCTTCTTTGAATGTTGCAAAAGAAGGTAAGAAAACGGGGCAACCTGTCTCGTGGGTATCTGCTACTTGTCTTTCTACACATGAGAGCTTTGAGAACAGGACTTTTCCTATTTTATTTCCCACAGGACCTAGCAGAGGGTCTTGCACGTGGTATGCCTTCAGTATTTTTGGATTAAAGAATAAACTTTAACAAAGACACTTTCTCAGGGTCACATAAAACTTAAATGTTCTGAATAATAATACTTCAGAATTTCTGTCTTAGTTAAGATTATCTCATAGCCCTACTCCTATTTAAAACATTTTAAAACCCTGTTTTGTTAATGCATTTAACTGTAATCATTGAAGCACATTTTAGAAAATAAAGCAGTGGCACCAGATTCTAAATCGAATCAAAACATACAAGGGGAAGAACTGTTATGTCAGATTGCCAACCATGTTTATTGTCAATTATTTTATTATTGGATGACTAACAGTATGTTTGATTGAGTTTATACCTTTCAAAATCACTTTAGTTAGCATAACAAACAGAAGTAAAACTAATATAAAACTGAAAAACCACAGAAGATTTTAAATCCAAAATATTCCCTCCCTGTGATCGGTGAAATCAATATATCGATTACTCTTTGGTCTCATCATAACTTTCAGTGCCCCACTTCTAATTCTGCCTTTCGGATTATTGGCCCCCTTTTGGCTTCTACTGCCTCCTATCAGGTGGAAGCCAGAGTCTGTCTTTCCAAAGGGGAGATCTTCCATTCAGCACTTCCTTAGATCCCGCAACTTCCCACCTGTGGGAGAGAAAAAATATCTATCTTTCTCCTCTTGGTTCTTTTGGATGACCTAAAAATTAAATTGACATGAGACAGGTTAAAAGGAGGAAATAACTAAATTTTTATGTATGTACATGTGTGGGTTCCCAGAAGAATTTTGAGCCCCCAGGGCAAATGCAGCAGTTAAGGCTTATATGCCCTGTGGAACGAAACAGAAAGGGGCTTAGTGGTTTGAGACTTCAGAGGGGGAAAAAGACAATTCACCTGGAGATGGTAAAGCAAATGTTTGCTGGGCCATCTTTAACAATGTGGCACAGAGAGGACTTTGATCAAAAGGGCCTTGCTAGGTTCCTCTCTGTCTATCACACACTAGCTTACATTAAACTCTACTTATCTATGATAATAGCTCCCCTCCTGCAGGAAGTCCTCTACCTTTAGACAGTTAGCAGGGAGGTCAAATGTTCTTCTTGAGTCTTTTGTTCTTTAAAAATAACCAGCTTAAAATAACCACTATCCCAAAGAGGCATATTTGGAGATGGTAGACTCTGCTTTCCCTCACGTCCGTGACAATTTCCCCAACTCCTGTCTTACCCTGTCTTATTCTGAGCAGCCAAGCCCTGTTGGAGAAAAGTATAAAATTTTATCTACAAATCAGACAGTTTGAATTTATCCTTTTTTTATTGAGGTCTTTTTTATTTCTATTGAAATCTTCACACACTCCAGTTTTAAATCTTGCTGCTCCCCACCGCATCAAATAATCCAAGTAGATTTAAGTCATGTGGTATTAACCCCCTCCCTCCTCTTCTCCCATGTTAACTTCAAAACCACACTTTCTCAGAGAATGATGTGCCTTTTAGCTTCACCAAAGACTTATTGTTCTCTTTGTAATTCCTTCACTTTCTTCTGTTCCAAACTTTTGATATTAGTTTGCTAGGGCTGCATAACAAGTGCCAGAAACTGAGCAGGTTAAACAACAGAAATTTATTTTCTCACCATTCTGGAGGTTGGAAGTCCAAGGATGGCCACCCTCGTAATGTGTCCTCACATGGTTCTGTGACCATAGTCCTTCTCCTTATGTCCCTATGTGCTCCATGTGTCCCTAGTATTTCTCTGTATGTCCTAATCTGCTTGTATAAGGACACCAGTCTAACTGGATTAGGACCCACCCTAAAAAAACAAAACAAAACAAAAAAAAGCACAAAAAACCAAAACCGTTGTTTTAATTTAATCGCCTCTCTAAAGGGCCTATCTCCAAAATGCAGTCACATTCTGAGGTATTGGGTATTAGAGCTTTAAGGTTTGAATTTTGGGAAAACACAGCTCAGCTCATAGCACCCTGAAATTTCATTTATAATCATGCTTCTTTAAGGTGTCTATGTGCAAACATAGACACACACACACATACACACTCTCCGATCCCTCATTTTTGTTTTTTACCCGTTTCTTTTGGGTTTACTAATAGATTTATCCTAAAGGTAAACTCTCTCTTCCTTTATCTATGTATTTCCCCCAATCTGGAATTTCTTCATCTCTCCAGTAATTTAAGTTTAACCCTTATTTCAAATACAAATGAAATGTTATCCCCTAACCCATCTTTTTCCAACTCCCTTAAACATCAGCAATGATTCCCTCCTCCAAATTACTATAATCTTCACCTCTGGTCCTACCTGCCTTAAAATTCCATATTGTACATACATGTCCTGTCAACCTAAGTCGATCTGAAACCCTTTAATGGGTTCATAATTTACTGCATGTTAGGGAGAAAATAAAAAATTACTACTTAATACTGTAACTCCTTCTGAGGGGATTAGTGCCTATAAAAAGAAATGTCAGGGCTTTTTCCAGGCTTTTGTTGCTTATGGAATAGAAATTTTTAGTATATTCATGGGTTCTGAACATTCACAGGTGAGCTAAGAACAAAGTTTTATTCATGTTTCAACAAATAATTATTTAATGTCACTAAGGTGATACTGGGAATCAAAATGGACCAAAATTGTTCTTTGTCATGGAGCAATAAAGTCCACCTGGGAGGGAGGAGTGAGGAAGACAGAAAAAGAGCCAACACCAGGCAGAAAGGTTAGGATGTTGCATGATCTGGCAATGCTAGGGACAAAAGTTCCGGCATTGGGTTGACCAGAAGAAACTCTTTCAGAAGACCAGTGCTGCATTTCACATCGCTTGCATTCTCGAGAGGTAAATGCCTCCCTCTCCGCAAACTTTATTTAAGCCTACCGATCTTGTGGGTTCAGTGTGTGTATAAATCAAGAAAGGGGGCTGAATTTCATGTCTGCACTGAGTCCATAAGGAAGAGGAACAACCCAATCAGCATAATGGAAAAATTCCTAAGTAGAACATGTGCAGCAAAAGCAGGAGACAGGAATCAGAGCTAAGCACAAAAGCATAAGACACCTAAGAATTCACACCAATTCTGCAGACGGGATTAGATCTTTTTAAGGTCTTAGTATAAAACATTTAAGTTGTGTAAAAAAGTGTATAAATATGAATACAGTGAATACCTATGTATACTCCGGCCAGCCTAAGAAACACATCAAGGTATTTGAAGCTCCCTGTGTATCTTCTACAATAACATCTCCCGCCTACTCCACTCAAATATAACCCCCGCCTTCAGTTTGGTGTTCATCATCCTCAAAGGCAGAGAGCAAAACGGACTGAGTTCAGTCTTGTCTATATCCAAAGGATAAAGGTGACTCTGACATGTAGGTGATAATACATAGTCCTTTTGTGCATCCCCAGTGCCAAGCAGACTATACTATGCAATAGGTGCAAATCAGATACTCAATATATACACCAATACACATATACATAAAAAATTTATCCACAAAACACAGTTTACTTATAAATAAAATGTACATGTATGTCTTGAATATTTGTTCCCCAGTGATTTCAGGTTTATTCAACTCTATATCATTTTAACAAATAAATATAAATCATAAATCAACACATGCATAAAAACAGTTTTCTTGGGGCTTAAAAAAACTTAAATGTGTAATATACTCTATGATTTCCCTGAAAGCCACTAAACCAATTTTCTTTTTGGCACTAGGCACCCAATTACAGCAGTGAATATTAAAAGTTCAAATTGCTTTTGGTTTCCTGCTTGGTTGCAATTAATTCTGAAACTCATGTTTACAAGAACATGTTTTTCTCAAATATCTTGGATATCGACTGAACATTAAGCACCATTATCCAATGTTTGAGGTCATCGAAGACATTATTTTTCTATATGAATACTTTTATTAGCAGATATCTTATTTAGAATATTGGGCTAAAGGTTGGGAGACACAAAATGTATTTACTTGCAAGATTGTCCAGTGTGTTGGGGGAAGGATACTTCATTCTCTTGCTTTTAAAAGATGCTACCAGCAACCAATGAAATGTATCTTTAAACACTGAAGCAGGAACTAAGCAATGTCCTTATCTAAGAAGCTTGTATTGTATGATTGCTGATAAACACAGTGCTGTTTCTGATGGAGATTCTCAGTCAGCCACATGCGTCCATAAAGAATCATTGCATCCAAAGGAATCTGAAAAAACAAGCCCAAAGGAAAAGGGAGCTTCACCTTGGCTGTCTCTACTGCAGCACGGTGGGTTTCAGGAACCTTACAAGCTCACCCCAGGTAGTAAGCCACTGCTCACTTCCGGGAAGTGTGAAATTTACAGGTAATGTGCTGGGGATCCTTAGAACCAAAGATGTATCAGGCAGGCATATCTTTCCATAAGACATTCACAAGGCCAGTGGAGGAAATAAGGTGTCTATAAGAAGTGAGACATCCCTGGGGGGTTGAAATGATCAGAGGAGGCTCTGGGTTTTGGGTCCCAGATACTAAAGGGTGACCTGGGACTCTAATCTGGGATTTCAGAATACTTAATTTTTATGTGGAGAGAAGAGTCACTATACACAAAAACCTAGAGTTTGTGTCAGGAGAAGTATTAACTGGCCTGGCTAGAATGAAGGTTGCTTTTTGTGCTGTAGAGAGAAACACATAGGATAGAAAAAATAAGTTGGAGTCAGATCATAGGGACCTAAAGCGCAACTTGAAAGCAAACAATAGGGAAGCCTTTTTTTTTTTTTTTTTTTTTAGATTTGGGTGTGGTGTCCACGATGAAAATACCCTTTTAGGTGTGTACAGAAAAACTATAGTGAAATGAAGATACATAAGTCATATTTCTCGTGGCCCTTTTTCTTAAGTTTCCACTCTTAGGTAATGTCGTCACCTCCTGTGATACCTTGGGACTCCAAAATAAATCATCTTCAACTCCTCATTATAACTCCCACTCCCAACCAGATCCTCATAACCTGGTTTTCAGATACTCCACTCAGTTACCTCAACGCCCAGCACAGAGCAGTGTGTTAGTAAGTGCCTGTTGAATAAATATATGACTGAGAAAATGGGTTACGTTCCTCGTATCCTTCTCTTCCTTTCCTTTTCCCTAGGCTCACTCTGTTCTGGCCCTTCCACTTGGTCTCCGGGCTAGTTTCTCTCCCCTCCAACCCATCCTTTCATAGGGCAACCAGACCTATTGTCCTCAAGCACCATAGCAATTATATGTCACTACCCTGGGAGACAATAAAAATCAAAACCAAAAAGCCTGTGGGTTCTCACAGGAAACACAAAATAAAGATTACTTAACAGGACAAGGTTTTCTGGGATATGGCTCCAGCCCATCTTTTTAGCCTTACTTCTTAATTCCTTCCTCTGCTTCTCCGGCTATACCCATCCAATCCAACTGGTATCTTCCCTAACTGCACTTAGGGCATTGCCATCAGCATAAAGTTAAGTTTAAACATGTAAACTGCTTGCAACAGCCCCTAGGACACAGTAGTTCTTAAAAAGTATGAGTGGTTGTTATTGTTATTATTATTAATGTACTTTCTCTCTTGGCTTCCTAAGCACTCGCATTCCTGCCAACAATTTGCCATCTCATCTCTTTCTGGTAAAATTCAATTTTTTCAATAAAGCCCAATTCCAAAGTTGCCCTCAAAGGCAAAGGAACCTTTCCTGACGGCCTAATCCGAAGCTCTCTTCATCCCACCTACCCAGAGCTCTCCGTATCGCAAGCAACACTGAGAACATTCTACTGAACAATGACAGGACAGAGACTTCTCTCCAAAACACAGAAACTCTGGGCAAGACTTAGGGGTCATGAAATGTCTATATGAAGCTCATGCCCCTTGTCTAACAGCCATGGAGACCATTCTCAAATGCTGTCTCCTTCTTGTAACATGAGCAGGAAGGGGCGAGATAAGAATTAGGAAAACAATAACAAAAATATTATTTCATAAGGAATGAAGTTGAAGTCATCTTAAGAAGAAAGAAAGGCTTTTCTTATTTGCAATGAACTTCTGCCCTCAGAAGAAAACAAATACTGTGGTTAGGAGTGCTTGTTCTTATGCAATTCCTAAGGAAATTAGATGAATTCTGATTTTTACCTCAATGAAATAATTGAACTGTCTCCCTCTCTCACTGTCCAAGAGAACTTAGCTCATCCACCAGCCCTTTAGAGTCAGCAAAATTGAGGTAGAGCCAACTAGCTTTTGACTCAAACGTGAAGTCTGGAGTTTTATAAAAACAACAGAATTTCTTCCTTGCTGGGGAATAAAGGGAGGGGAGAAACAAAACTACAAGAGGAAGGACGAAAAGAGGGAAGAGTCAGATGCAGAACGAGTTTCTAACCTCTTCGAGGCCCCTGTCACGTGTAAAAGGGTATGGAGAACAAAACCAATAAAATGGCATTGTTCCAGTCAAGATAGCATAAAGTATATAAAATGAAGTGGAGTCACTCATGTCAACCAAGATGGCTGCCCGTCAGCCATGACACTTTGGTTCAAGAGGGAAGCTTCCTAAGTCATGCTAGACACACCTGAGAAGAAGACACACCTA
Organism: Mormoops blainvillei; assembly: GCA_004026545.1. NCBI lineage: Eukaryota > Metazoa > Chordata > Mammalia > Chiroptera > Mormoopidae > Mormoops > Mormoops blainvillei. The sequence continues at coordinate 28,683 of PVJD01002736.1, read as the reverse complement.
AGATATCTGCACATGTGACCAGACGGCAGAGCAGGACCACCCACAGACAGGCTCCTGAGGAAATTCCCCACTAGCCACCAGGGGCGCCAAGACACTTATCAAGAGACCCAGAAGGGCAGAGTACACCACTTTCAAGGTGTAACTGAGGCAGGTTCAGACCACTGCTGAGACAACTGAGCCCCACACCCCAGAGCGCTGCTCCGCGCCACGCTGATCTCCTTGGCATCAGCCACCGGAGGCTCTGCCTGGCTGGACTGGGGACTTCGCTTGTCCTGCTGCCCACCTGGCTCTGGAGATCCTTCCTCACATGACGCTGACAGCTCCCTTGCCCACCGCACTGTCTTCTGGGCCTGCAGACGGAGACCCTGGGACGCGGGTTTGTTATCCCCCAATTCTCTCATGTGACGTTACTACTGACTGTTTCTGAGTGATTGGTATTGTTATTAGGTTAGTGCAGATTTGGATTAAATCTGCATTAATAAAAGCTGAGTGAACCTGCATTAATAAAGTCCGAGTAAATAGCACAGTCACCTGTGTTTGCTCCCTGTTATTTCTTGGTGCCAGTGTCACCTGTAGGACTGATGGTCATACAGGTGGCTCAGTGCTTTTGGTTCTCAAGCCTGGATCAGATGATCTGAGTGGGTCCGAAGGTTGACTTATAGGAAAAACTATATCATGAACATACGCTCTCAACAAAGGGAAATAGTTAATCAGATGAAATCACAATCCCTAGCTCTGGTCTCCAGTGCTTTGCTGAATCTACTCAACGTTCAGTAAGACAACTGCCCAAATCAGAAATCACTCTCTGTCCATTCTGAGCAGGGACACAAGTGGGCAGTACCCAGTCCCCGACCAACCTATAGAGCTCCTGCTAGTTTGAGCTGACTTAGCACCCACTGCCCACCCTGCTGCAAATTTCTAAGTGGATCCACATGCCACACAGAGAGAACCACAAACCAACAGGCCTTCTGGGCTTCATCCTCCGGCGAGCTTCCCTGGAAAGGGCTGGGAGGAAAAGACAACTGCAGCTGACAAATCCTATCCTTTTAATCCTCATAGTCCCACACCGGTGCAGACCATGGGTCTCGGGGTCTTCTACAATGAGTGCCCTTTGAGTTGAGCTGACATTTAGAAAGCCCACGAGATGAAGGGCAGTGTCAAGGAGGGGTTGGTGGTGTTGGCACTTGTGCTGCACGGACACCCAGGAAGCGTCCATGCACCAGGAGACCATGCCTTGACGATATCCTGAATTAGCCTCTGCTTGCGAATGCCCAGCTCAGACCAGGTCGCATGACCACATTGGGTTTCCATTTCATCTTCTCACTCCAGGAGAAAGAGAGGCGGTCTGTGTGGGTTTCTGGAGGGGTGTATTACAGTGTGCATTCCTGTGGAATTATCTAACTTTTTTTAACACAGGAAAAAATGGGAACCTCACTGAGCGAAGCAGAAACTCGCATCTCCTGAAGCCATATGAAAGAGTACTACGTCCCCTTCGAATTCATTTCCAGGGTTCCCCATGCCATGGCCAAGGGTGTGCTTCTTGAAAATGAAACCAGCGCAGGAAGTTCACCAAGGTCCCTCTTTTTTCTGTCAGATTTTGCATTCCTGGAAGAGAGGATCTATGCCCCTGCCAAAGCCCACTAAGTCTGTGTACTGAATAAATGCCTGACCATTCGGTTGGTGCTGCTAAGGTTTTCTGAGTTATTTGTCCATGTAGTCAGGTACTTGTGTATGTGACATGACTTCGAAGACCACAGAGGGGAAGAACATATCAATCATTAACTCTCAGTTGAATGAGCGAAAAACTCCTCAGCTCCAAATTACCTTCCCCTTGATCCCAGCCATAGGACTTAAAATACAAATAAACGTTTACTCCTTTCTCATTCGTTAACTGTAAAATGTTTGCCCTGGAAAACTGAGACTTCCCTAAACCACATCTGCAAATAATTCCACTCAATTCAGTTAATAAACATTTATTTGTCCCCTTATATTTGCAAGGCACATGTGCAGTTTGGGGAGTGAGAGTACCACTTAGGAATCTAAAAAACCTGAGATCTGATGGTGTGTATCCCAGCTCAGCTGCTTACTAGCTGTGTGACTTCAGTCCAGTTAATGAACCTCTCTGAGTCTGTCTCCCCCAAAGGAATATGAGAATAATAATAAACCCCCCCACCCCCCATAGGGCTGCAACAAGGATTAATTAAGTAGTGTTTGGACTTTGCAGAGACCTTCACCCATGGTCAGGACTTGATGAATAACAACATTATTACTGTTTTCGTTGTTCTGGTTTTTGCATTTGGTCTTCTTACCACAACGACTGTTGAAAAAGCTTTCCTGAGATATTAGCAGTGATTAACCACCTGGATCAAATTACTATAGCAGAATAGCTGCTTAGGCATGTATTTCAGCGAAGAGGGACAGAGACAGAAAATTTTTGACACTGTGTTGTAAACGCGAGAAGGAAAAGCACTGGTAAAAAATCACAGCACCAGGCATTAGGAAGGCGCCGCATGTCGGGACAGAATAGACTCAGCCAGAAAGATCTAGCGGCCACTGAGGAGGGATCTGTAGACTGATCCTTCACATAGATCCAGCAAGTATCACTCTTGAAATGCATCGTCATCCACAGGCACCTTGTCCTCCTTTACGGAGATCCGCAGCTTTGGGGAGAAGCAGAAAGAATGCTTTGTAGCATTTTCCCACTGTCTCTTGCCGTTTTCTCACTTACAGAGAATTCTGCAGAAGTAAAATTTGAGGTCAAAACACATATGCATTTAAGACATTGCTTTTCTTCAAATGCTTGAACAAATATTAACTCATTCACCATCTCATTACCCCTGAGAGTTGGGAAAGCAGAGCCCAAATAGAGGCTGGGATGTTCTAATCCTATCTGTAAATTACAGTGCTTGCGAGATTAACTGAAGGGTTTAAGATTTTAGGAAGCTTTCCTAAATGTGATCTCTTAATTGCTATCACAGGATTTGCTCAAAATGCATTTGAAAAGGGAAAAAAATTTTAAGGCCACACTGCTGTGATGATCAAACTAGCCACTCCCAGAGCACAAGAGAAGGCAAGTGAGACGCAAGGGGAGTCTAGGGGAAGGAGAAGTCTTGTCATATTTCATTTATGTTAAGCCATTAGTTTACTACATTTTTAAGTGGGAACGTATTGTTGAAACAATGCTTGTCAACCACAAACATTTGAAAGTAAAACATTCCGAAGATTTTCACGGGGTGTGTTCCAACTACAGCAGGGAGCAACAAGTTGTGTGACCCAAAGTCAGTTCCAAAGGCAGCAATGAAAGAGATGGGTCAGTTAGGACAGGAATAGGATGTGGAACCCAGGAGGCTGGCTAATCCTTGTGTATGGCTGCTGGAGTGAAACTGGGCTCCGAGCTTCTGATAAAGGGCGTCCCGCGCTGTTGTGGGAAAGGGATGTCAGATTCCTGTGGGCTCCTCTCTAGGAAGCCCCCCGCCAGACCCTCTGCCCCAGCCTGGCACTCCTTACTCTCCTGCTTCAGGGCCCATGGACCTCACCATTCTTCAGTTTTGCTTCATGATTTCTCCATTGTCCTAGACAGCCTTGACATAGGCCCGGCTTCCAGAGCTTTCCCTTCCTTCTGTTCCTCCCATATCTCTTTCTCGCCCTCAAACCTTTTTCCTTTTTAGAATTTTACTGATGACTGCAGAGAAACAGGCTGGGAGTAACAAACATGGGAAGTCATGTTGTTGATGTAAACTTTGAAGTATAACTATGTAATAGTCCATTGTCAGTAGAAAACTTCTGTAATATAGATTATGATGAGAAGCCTCCTCCTTTGCAGAAAAACCAGTAGAGCCCTTGCCCTTATTCTGCACCTAAAGGAAAGTTCAAGTCTGGGAGTAATAATAGAAAGGATAATGGAAAATTCAAATGCCCCTAAGACTAATAAGCATAATTTACACATCCAAGGAACTCCAGGGAGCCGATCCCCAACTCACTGTGTCACTTGAGGCATTGGAGAGGCCATCTTAAGCTGCAGATGATGATGACGATGATGACGATGATGACGTCAGAGCCTAAGCACGTTCTTTCTCTCTGGCACGCCTGTTCTGTTCTACCCAATGCCAGTGGGGATCAGCCACACTCTTGTATTGCTTCCCTAGATGGGTGGATGAACACAAACTGGGGCTCCGTGCTGCCGCATGCAATGTGTTTCCCAATGTCCACTGGGTGGTCAGGAAGCAGATTTCTACACCACCATTTCTGATCAGCATCTCCTCACCTTCTCTGAGCAGACAATGCATTAGACTCCAGTGAAGCTTCAAACAGTCAGGAAATTGTCCCAAAGCCATCAAGGGATATGGAGGTATCACTTAGGCACTCCGTGTCATAAGAAGGGAGCCCTCTGAGAGTTGATGACATGGCCTCCTGCAGGACCCTAAGTCTCCCCTTTCTCTTCCCACACCTTCTTCACTTTGACAGCCCTGCTCATTTAGTATTCCTGATTCTCTCCCTTTCCCTAGGCACCCAGTGGCTGGTTCATTTCATATACATTGCAAATTCTGTAGGCTCAGGCCTACAGGTAGTAGCTTTCATGTCTGTTTCGTCATATAAAGGATCCAAGACCCAAAGAGCTCTGGTTGTGGTAATAGGAGGAATGAAAATGGGGCTGGTTTTCTCCCACCATAACTAAAAGCACCCACGGTTCATTCCCATGATGAGTCGTTTCCTACTGAAGACTATGCCATTAAACTCCCTCTGAGAAATCACTTTGCCTGCTATTAACATGACTTTAACCTTGATGGGGGCAAATGATCATCTTCACTGTCTTATACTGAGTCCGAATTGCACCCCTCCATGACTTGGGTTTCCTAAGAGTCTCCTCACAGTGATGAAACGCGAATGACGCAAGCTCAAAATTACATAACTTCCCCAAAGTGAATCTCATTTAAAGCCAAATCCATCTGATTATGTTATCCCTGCTACGTGCCACTTCGGCAATGACAACAGCATGGCACAGGCCACCATTTGCCCTCCCACACCCGTGATAGGCATTAAAAGTTGACTATGACACTTCTCTGCAGAGCTACTCTGTATTCACTACAGAATCTTGCTTAGTAAGTGCCCAGCAGCCACTGCGGACTGATTAGAGTTGTTACATTAGGGTTTTAAGGTGGTTTGTCCTCCCTGTTTCCAACCACTCCTTCACCAGGTCACTTCAGCATCCGTACCACTTCTCACCTCCTAATGGAGACACATCACCACAGGGTAGTGGTCACATGCAACTGAGGAATGGCTTTCCTGGTTGAAAAGCCTACCACGGTAGCGGGAAAAAAACCACTCGTCTGTGTCTTAGTAAAAGTCTCTTGGCTATCTCCCTCCCAGGTTTAGCAACGGAAGGCTTCTACTGAAGAGAAAGAAATAAAACTCGCAACAGGTCTCTTGTCTCTGACCACCTCTAGTTCCTAAAGGTGCTTACATGCAAGCACACGCACACTCCGCTGCCCCTCCTCTGCTCACACTTTGCACATAACATTCAGAGGCTGGAAAAATTATAGCACTCTTGTTAAAGCCCACTCCATGCCCACAGTCTTATCACGTTTATAAAACCTCAGAGAGGGCAGTAAATGTCAATCTTCACTAGACTCCGCTCACTGAAAGAAAGACAGAGCCCGGGCAGGCAGGGCGTTCAATAGCTCCACTCTAAATCACTGCCGGAGGCCGGAGCCAAAGGTAAGGCCCTCACGTTGGGCTCTCTTTTTCTGACCTGAGATGCACCGCCCTGAACGGTCAAAAGAAGTCATTTATCATCTAGTTTTCTTAGACAATATTAAAAGTAGACATTCTCGTTGCTAATCCAAGAAAACGTAATAAAAACCTGTCTTCTGAACTGGAAGATACTGCAGTAAAGCAAATGCAAAAGTCCCTGATATTTTGCTCCTTGATATTTAAAGTTCATGGATTATTCTAGAAAAATTAATTCCATACTTCTGATTTATGTATTTTAAAAGTCTATCAATGTGTTGTTTATTTAACAATGATTTGACACCCAAGGAAACTTTTGAGCCTTAAGTTTCTGAAGCATTTTCCTCATATAAACAGGAAGGCAAGTTTGGCCAGGGCTAAGTCCCCTTGGATACCAAACACCGGAATAATCTCACTCATAGATGGCAAATAGGGTTTAAGTATGGCCAAGCTGACTATTCCCACTTTGTGTTCCAGCTGCCATACCACACCACCTCACCTCTGTCCACCCACCCCCAGCTCCTCAGTGGTGGTGAGGACCGGGAAGAAGGCTGATCTCATGTGTCTACCAGGCATGTTACTCATCAACACCCTCATAATTCCCAGATGCTCTCATACTCTCTGTGGAATAATAAGAACTATGTCTCTTTGGAGCCAACACCCTAAAACTGCAAAGGATACTGACTGATGCCTTGCACAGGGGCCAAGGGGCCCTTACAGGATGCCCCCTAAGACCAAAATGCTAGGTCCAAGGGGAGCCAACATGCCCGTCCAAACAGGCAAACCACCTCACACCCAAGTCCTGTCTCAGCAGAGCCTGAGAAAACATCTCTTTGGCTGACTCGAGTGGAAGACCCTTCCCTTGTGAAAAACACAAGCAAGAAACCTTTAAATCCCTTGTTAATATGATGTTAATCAAGATGTATATCAAGTGAATGGGAAAAAGAGCCAGCTTAGGGTTGCCAAGTCCATTCAAAACCTGGGACTCACTTCAGTTCTGGGGCAGATAGGGTTGCTTTGGAAGGGAATCTGGCCCATTGCAAATAACAGTTTTATGGTGCTTTCCTATAAGTCTAGACAAGCAGATGGACCAGTTCTAAAAACTCTTTGTATTTATGCCTTGAGAGATATTTATCTACATGGTAAGGTCTTTAGAACAAAGAGAGTGGTTTCCTCTTTCTACAATGTTTGGCGTCATTATTATTTTGAAAGATAATCATGTTCCCCCTTTGCCAGACGACTGCTGAGTTATACTTTCTATATAGTTTTTAAAGCCTTTGCTTTTGAAAACAAGGTTATGGGGGTTGGGAGGTTATGAAGGGTGACCCCGGCCCTCTCGTCCACTCCCTTTCTGGCTGTGAGAAAATGTGGGCCTGGGAATTTACTCAGTTTGTTTTCTCTAATTCCTTCCAGTTTGAACCCAAAAAGGATGTATTTCTGGAGAACAGACCACAACGTGAGAGGGAGAATGGCTGAGGGGGTCGGGGCATAAAAATGTAACAGGTCAGCATCTGGCTCCGAAGAAGCTGGAGGAGGAGGGTTCCACAGCATGTGTGTTTTCTCTTTCAAGTCTCGCTTTTGTTCCCTGCCATCAGGAAATGCAGGAGACATTTGTCACCAGCAGCTCTTTGGAGACTTCGATGTTGCTTCCTCTCAGGGTCCAAAAGAGGACTTCAGACACGAAAGAGTCAGATTTTGCAAACCAGCAGAATTTTTGTGCAGTGTTTATCAGACAGGCTAGACGCTGGGAAAGCAGACTTTGGGAAATAGTTTAAGCAGTTCATAAATCAGATATAATTGAAAAGGATAGGGTCTCCTTTCTGAAAGCCCTGGCAACCTTTCTTTTACAATCTCTTTACTGGGGGCGAAACTGAAGTGCGTATAAGGACCAGGGGTCTGATGAAGCCAGGTTGCCTTGAGTCACTCAGTGTAATTTTTTACTGGTTAAATCCTGAGACGGAACTGCACTCTGCTCCATTACCTTTACACCAATGGTCCCCAACCTTTTTGGCACCAGGGACCAGTTTCGTGGAAGACAATTTTTCCATGGATGGGGTGCGGGGTGGGGATGGTTTCAGGATGATGCAAGCACATGACCTTCAAGCTCACCTCCTGCTGTGTGGCCCGGCTCCTAAGAAGCCATGGACCGGTACCTGTCCGTGGCCCGGAGATTGGGGACCCCTGCCTTACATGATACCATCTCTTTTGATGATCAAGTATGTTATGCCAGGTTGTGTAACACACTGATTAACAAAACTCTTTGGGGGAAAAAAAATGTATTTTGCACACACCTAAAAACAGCAGCTGCAATCAGCTGGAGCTCTTGGTTAGCCAGCAAGTAAAAAGTGCTTTTTATATAAAATTTCTAAGAAGCCTTAGAAATATGATACAAAACACTTGAACCCCATTGGCTTTTAAACGGGTGGAGTTTTTATGGCTTTTAAAAATTACGTTTGGTATACTGATCAAAATGCAGTTTCGTACAAGGACCCTAAATGGTTGCCTAAGATCTTCCTCTGAACTTAACATAGTATCCGTGGATATAGTAGGAGGAGCAGGTTTGGAGGGTGGATCGTGTCCCTAACTCCAGGGAGAAGCTAAGACACTGGGAGCTCAGAAGAATGGAGAGGAGAGTTCCTGAGACTAAATATCAGGCAAGTACCGAAGGGAAGAACCGAGTCCAGTGCTAAAGGGCAGCTGTTTCCCAAACGCCAACACGGAGGTAAACCAAGACAACCATTTCTTCCTGGCTGCACAATCACAGGAAAACCTGATCAAAGCCGGAGGGCAAGGACAAGAGGCATTAGGCACCCAAGCCCTAGGGCCTGTTGTGCAGGCCCAATCAACGGGTCACGGCCAGCTGTGTTTAACTACTTCTTTTGCACCAACGTCTCTTCTTTTAAGCAACAATCTCAGCAGATTGTCCCCTACATGATGTGCCCTAATCTCCAGGGACCGTGAAGACGACACACTCTCTTCCATCACCTGAGGAAGATTGGAACGGACTTAGGCACATCGCAGACACATAGAGAGAAGGGATTCTTGGACTGTGGATCTGTCTATCACACGTTCTGGAGTATCCCAGACTGGCACACGACCACATTTTGCATAACGTGGTTTCCTCATAGAGCTGGTTGTTTTGGGTTTGTCTCGCTTATTGAGAGTCGTGCTTAGCTGTATCTCACACCAGCCATGGGGCCCTCGCTCCTGGGTAGAGCCTGGTTGGGGCACAGGTTCTTTCTCTTAATGATTTTCAGTGTAGGTCTTTCAAACCTTACCCCTCCAGAAACCTACCCTCATCTTGACTATAGCTGCCTCAGAACGAACTTGGCCTCTGCTGTGGTAAAATAGAATCGTCTGCTTGAGTTATATTTCAAGCCAAAGTCGGTGTCTTATAGCCTCACTGCATGATTTATCTGGCCCTTGGGAGCTCCTACTGAAAGTGCTGAAATGCCATCCCGACATTTCACTTCAGACTTACAACCACCTACACTCCAAGCAGGATTTATCTCTGACAGGAGGCCTTCTCCTATTCAAAATCAAACAGTGTGCAATGACTTCACCTGCTGAATAATCTCCTCTGTCCTAACGGGAGGAGGAGGGCCAGCTGAAGAGTTAAGTGCAGAAAGAGGAACCAAAGCTGTGCCCATACACGTTAGGAAAAGAGAAATCACAGCGAAGGAGTTCAGTAAAAAAATCCTAATGAACCCGTCAGCTCCAGTTTGTCGACCCAGAATCATCATTAGGAAAGAGACTGAAATAGGAGAACCACATACGGAAAGGGCTGAGGGTCAATTCCTCTGAAACAGCAGCTGGAAGGATTTTGCAACAATTCTAGTGCCACACCCAGCGAGGCTACCACACCTACTCTCTTGCTTCCATTTACCATCATCAAATATCACAGGATCCCTATTCCTGAAAACTTTCAAGCCCCTAGATGGAAGAACAAAGAAGCCAGTAGAGTTTAGGGCTACCTTTCATTCCACCCACAAATTTGGTAAAAGGAGAAATGTCTACGTTACTGCCACAGCATGAATATGAGTTTTCGGCCACATGTACACCAGTGTTCACATGGTCACATGGTGTGAACGCTGGTCCACTAGAAGGACCATCATGTACTGATGGTGCATGTCCCAGTACGATACGAGGCTCACAAAGGGACATGATAATTGCTTTTGGTGATAACACTGGGTAGGTAAAAGGCCTTCTCTCTCTTCTCCCATCACCCCAAATCCTGAAGGTGAGACCTCTGGAGATTGGGTCTGTACCCTTATATGCCTTAAGTTCCAACAAAACAGAATGAAGAATTAATGCTGCTGATCTATCAGTTGGCACAGCACCCAGCCCACATTGGGAAGTTCGGGAGGGGAGAGGAGAGGAAACCATCTTCTGTTCAGGACCCATCATTCTCAAGGATTGAAAGAACAAAAGGAGCTTAGGAAAGCTCATATAGTGAATAAGTTTCTTTGAAAACAATGTTTAACCCAAGGTCTTCAATATCCCCAGATTTCCAGAGTGAACTATATGGAGCTCCAGGGGGTGCCCAACTTCCAGGAGTAGAAGTTCAAAATCAAGGGGAGTTCTGTGGCTTTATTTAGAACTGTAAGTTATTTTCCCTTATAATTCTTACCTATGCATACATAAAAATAAGAATAGAAGAATAATTCCATTAGTAAGATGTGGCAGCAGGTTTGGAGCAGATAGCCTCCATTTACAATGTTTTTACTAAGGAAAATGCTTTAACATTTAAAAAACCAAGATCTGTTCAGTAACTGTCATAATGAGGAAAGAGGTAAGCTAGCAAGATAAGTGATTGTCATGCAAGGGCACTGGTAGTCTCGTGAATGACACCTCCTGTAGGGATACTACGCACTCAGAAAACACCATGGTTGTTTTAGGATCAGCTTTCTCAAACCCATAATTTTGAATGAATTTTTTTTTTTTAACTAAAACTTTTTGGATTGGTCATAATCCAGTCTCTATCATGCTTTAAAAGGCAAGCCATTACAAACCACTCTTAGGTCCCTCCTTATGCCTTACATGGCATGGTGAGTCAGCAATGTTTTTGAATTTCAAAGCATTAGAGAAGAAGCAGAGGGAAATTGTCTGTAACTGCTCACGGCAGCAACTTTAACCTTCTGCCAAATATCAGGTTGCCAGCTGGCAAGTCCTAGTATTCTTTAGTCCCTCAAAGAATCATAGATGTGTCACTAAAGACAGACACAAGTTGTTCTGTGTTAACCAGAATCACCTACGGGAATAAACAGCAAAGTGTACAAACCTCGTTAAGGTGGCGGGCAGTGTGAATAAATTGTGAAGTTCCCCCTTTATCCCTCCACCTAGGGTACAGTGTAAAACACTCCCAAAAGTCCTTAGCCACCTCCCCTCCGGTTCTCAACAATCATCATTCCCAGCTCTGGATTTATAACTGCTTTTTCTGGACAGAAGCTCATGCTCCAAAGAAGTGATTCATAGATTTGATTCATTCGACTTCAACCTTCACTATTTTGACCCATTACAATTTTACTATCATTTCCCAATACCTTACTAGCATACTATAATTAAAATTCCAACATATTTTTTCATAATTAGTAGATAACCATACACAAAAGAACTAATAAAATAAAAAATAATGGCCTTAAAATTTAACTAGATATTAGTACCTTCTAAAAGCTCTGAGCCTGAGGCCTGTTCTGTCTTTTTTAAAAGGGGGCGAATACGCGTTAGAGGCACAAGAGCACCAAGCTTAGGCTTCCCATTAATACATCCAGAAGAGTGGAAAAGAACGCCAAAGGAAAATTGCTTATTTTGTGTGATTCCCTTTTAGTCAATGCCATGTCCATTTTACTTAATCTCATGCAAGATTATCTCCGGGACAGGAGGTAGCTGTATTTCCCAAAGCGTGTATCTAGGAGATAATCTAGCAACAGACTGAAATCCAAAACCCCTGGTTCCACCCACTATGTCTTCTGGGGTAGATTTTAGTAATCTGCATTTTTCAGAAGCTTCTCAAATACTTATATATACAAATATTTGAAAACCATCAGTCTAGATTTGTTATTTTCAAATATTCATTAGCCAAGGGATATTTTCCTCCAATAAAATCTTGCATAGGAACTAAGACATAGAGAAGATAAGGGTAGGACCCTCTAAGTAAAGTAAGAGAGTGAGGAAGAGAGGCAGCCTCCCAGGTCGGCAGAACAAGGTGGGAAAACTTGTCTTCTCTGTTTCTCCTTCATCTCTTCCTCCTCCAACCTCTACTTGCTCCCACAACCAAAAATTGCTTGTAGGTTGTTTTAGGTATCTTCTCTACCTTCCACGTTACCTGGCCAAGAAGTACAAAAGCTGAATACAAACGTATTGAATTGAATTGCGTCTGACTCATTGCATTAGAAAATAAGGATACAAATACCCTAATAGTTAAACGGATGAAAAACATACATTTCACAAGATAAAATAGTTCATTAACATATTAGAAAAGGTCCGGACTCATAATCACCAAACAAATGCAAGTAACATAAGATGTTATTTTTCACTTGTCAGACTGCAAAGATGTTTTGAGTGACACACAGCGCAAATGAGGGTCCTATAAGACCAACATTCCTGTAACTGGCAAGCTGGGCACAGCCTTTCTGGATGTATGCGTGTTCTCAAATATTTTTTCCTTTAATGGAATACTTCACCCTCTAGGAATCTGTTATGCAGAGACACTCTGAAAGCCAGGCACAGATTTAGGAACAGTTCGGGAACTAGGCAGTGGGTGCTGACTGTACAACGGTGAACAGACTCAATACCACTAAATTTCACACTTTAAAATGGTTACAATGTTAACTTATATTATTTTACCACAGTAAAAGGATTTATGCACACAATTATTTATTTCTATTTCACCATTATTTATGATAATGAGAGTTTAAAATAGCTGATTACCTCAGCCATGTCTTCAAATATAGAATAATCTAGAAAGAAATATATTAAAATATTACCAGTAGTTGAGCCTAGAAGAGTGGTAGAATTATTAATACCTTCCCTTTTCTCTTTAAACTTTGAAAAGCTTTTCTAAAATTAGCACATGTTATTTTAATGAACAGAAAAAAAATAAGTACATAATTTCAAAAGAAAATTAACTATGGGCCATATGCCAATCTCCATTATGATGCCACTAATTAATAAAGTGCAAAGTGTTCATCTCTAATTAGAAATTATTTTTAATTAACAAATTTAGCATGCCTGAAGATACAACAAAATAATAATAGCTAATATGTGTATAGTGCAGGCATCGTTTTAAGCTCTTAGCATGTATTATTTGCAACCTTTAAGATGAATACTATTATGATTCCAATTTACATCTGATTTAACAGAAGCATAGAGAAGCTGAATAGCCAGCCCAATATAAGCCAGAAGGGTTTGAACTCAGGTATTTTGGCTCCAGAGCTGATGATGATCTTAGTCACTATAGTATTATACTTTTTGAAAAAAATAAATTAAGCTCTGGCTGGTGTGGCTCAGTGGATTGAGTGCTGGCCTCGCTAGTTTGATTCTCAGTCAAGGTAATGCCAGGGTTGCTGGCCAGGTCCCCAGTAGGGCGCGTGTGAGAGGCAACCAACCACACACTGATGTTTCTCTCCCTCTCTTTCTCCCTCCCTTCTCCTCTCTGTAAAAATAAATAAATATAATCTTTTAAAAGAATTAAATTTTTTTTAAAAGCCAGCAAGAAAGTATATTAATTTCCTCTTGCTGCTATAGCAAATGACCATGAACTTAGTGGCTTACAACACAAATGTTATCATCCTATAGATCTCAAGGTAATAAGTCTAAACTGGGTCTGCAGAGCTGTATTCCTTTTGAAGACTCTTAAAGAAGAATCCACTTCCTTGCCTTTTCCAGTTTCTAGAAGCTGTTCATATTCCTTGGTTCATGGTCCCTTCCTCCATCTTCAAAGCCAGTAGCATCTGCCTTTGAGTAGCATCTTTTCTCCTCTCTGATCTCCACTTCTGCCCTTACATTTTCTGTCTCTATCTTTTGACCCTCTTGTCTGTCTCTTATAAGAATCCTGTGGTTACTTTAGGCCCAACCGATAATCCAGAATAATGTCTTCATCTCAAAATGGTTCATTTAATTACATCTGTAAAATCTCTTTTTATCATATTATGTAACAAAGTCATAGGTTCCATGCATTAGGATTGAACATCTTTGGGGCCATTTATATAGCCTACCATGAGAAGAAAGGAAGGAAGGGAGGAAGGGAGGGAGGGAGGGAGAGAGAAAGGAAGAAAGGAAATAAATTTCTGTTCCAGTTTCTATTCGTGTGTAATAAAACATTTTTTCATGCATCATAATTTTGTGGTCAGGAAATCTGGGCACACCCATTGGATGATTCGTTTGCTTCAAGTGGTACTGACAGCAGTCACTCAGTAATAATATTCAGCGGGGCAGATGAGATGGTCTGGAAGATATAAACAGGCTCACTCACATGATTGCTTTTTTGGTGCGAATAGGAAGGTTGAGCTCCACAGGGACTGTCAACCAAAGTGCTCAAATGCGAGCCCTCCAGCATGGTAGTCTAGGGCAGTCAGGCTTCTTATGTGGTGGCTCAGGTCTCACAGAGAGAACAGGACACTCTGGAGGAAACCACAAGGGTCTTCTGACCTTGCCCTCAGAAGTCCCAGAATGTTAGTTTTACTTCATTCTGTTGGTCAAGCCAGTCTCTAAGCCTGGCCCGAAGTCAAGTGGAGAGGAATTAGAACCCACTTTTCAACAGAAGGAATAGCAAAGAGATTGAAGCCATCTTTAATCACCTATGTTCTCTAAGTATAAAATTTCAGCTAACAAGGAGTACATGATGAAAGCCATCTAAACTGAAGATGCAGGGAGTGTGTAGTTCTAGCATCTGTTAAACAACAAGAGAACATTCTGATGTGTTTATGTTAGTCTGGGAAATGGCTTTTAAATCCCTCTGATTTTAAGAATTATAAGCTTTTCTTAGATATGTTTCTTTTTAGGTTTTCTTCTACCATTCTTTAGTGTCAAGGTCTATGGAAATAGTCATCAAGATGAAGAACCATAAAAATTCACACTAGTTCATGTTTTCATGTGCTTTATTTATAAGGCTCTGTCGATAAAACAAATTTATTTAAGGCATGCCCAGACCATAAAATCAGGTCCTCCACCTCTTAGTGGGAGACAATGCTGACTAGGTTAAAGCCATTTTTCTTATTTTTGCTTATCACCGTGTCTGAAATATAGCCTTCTATTTCTTCTTTGTCTTAATAGAATACATAGCCTACCTAGATTTATTTTTCTTTTCCATCATAATACTGATATATGTGGTATGTTTGTAAATTTGAATATATATCTTGCTTTTTTAATTCATTCAAACCTTTTGATTTGTGATAAGAATCAATATTGTATAGAATGCTGGTATCTTTATAAATATTTTCATCACTAAATTTTAAGTATATACAATAGTCAATGCATCATTTTTTTCCCCATTTACATTACCTTTAGTTCAGCAATTTTCAACTTTTTTCATCTCATGGCACACATAAACTAATTACTGAAATTCTGTGGCATATCCAAAAATATATTTTTTGCAGATGTGACAAAAAATAGGTATAATTTGGAATGACTTACAAAAAATAATAATAATAGTAATTATTCATCCTTTTTGCTCCAAAGTGACTTTTTAAAATATCAGGTGCCTACACTTGTATATAAGGATTTCTGGTACCAAGAAGTAACCAATGAGACATAGCCTTATTATGCGACATGACCAGTAAGATGAAATTCTATTATATGACATATGTTTATGGGTCAAGACAGGGCATTCACAGTGGACAGCTATTGTTGTGTTGGCTGCTGTCATTCTGTTATTTGACAGTCTAAGGGAAAAGAGGTCAGTGCCCCTGACTAAATAGTCAGTTCTGGCATGTGTCAAAAATTCGTGCAGCACACAGGTTGAAAATCGCTGTTTTAGTTGATAATAATAACATAGTTTGATAATAACAACACTAAAAACAATGAATTTCACTTACGTAGGTGCACGTATCTGGATGAATTCATTGACTGAATAAATACTCACTGCCTTCCTCAGGTAGTAAGCAGCCCGGTGGGAGAAACACGCGCAGCGGTGCGCTGGAGCCAGCTCCAGCCGCCTTACCTTGGCTCCCAGCAGCTGACTCTCTGCACTGCTTCCCCATCTCACTGCAGCCGGGAGCTTCAGATCAGCCATGGTGAGAGCACTTATGCTACGGAAAGTGACAAACACTACAAATCTGAGCTTTTTG
Organism: Mormoops blainvillei; assembly: GCA_004026545.1. Lineage (NCBI taxonomy): Eukaryota > Metazoa > Chordata > Mammalia > Chiroptera > Mormoopidae > Mormoops > Mormoops blainvillei. Next base: position 12,670 of record PVJD01002736.1, on the reverse strand, counting down.
CTAAACATTTACAAGTGCACCACTGCATTCCATAAACACGTCTAACGATGAAGTGATAAAGATATGCATAAGATGTAATGAAAACACTAAGAAGGGGAGTTGAACCTAGTGAGAAGAGGTCACTGAAGTCTTCCTTTTGGGGACAAGTTTAAATGTCACCTCTTCTGAAAGGTCTTATACAACCTACCTAAGAAAGCCTTGCTCCCAGACACCCTCTCTCTACACTATTAATTTCTTTCTCAGCAGTTGCTATATTTGATGGTTATCTAACTTACTTTTATTGTTTATATGTGTTCCTTACTAGAATTTTACATTGTTATGTGTCTGGTATTTCTGGCATATAATGTTTCAGAAAATATTTTTTGCAAATCAATAGTAGAGTCTTGAAGGATGAGTAGGAGTTGGCCAGGCAAAGAACTAGGGGTAGAATATTCTGAGCACAAGAAGCAGGAATAGAAAAAGCACCGCAGCCAGGGACAGACAGTGTGTACATGACACATGAAATCCGAACCAGGGAGCGGCTGAGGTGGTGCTGAAAAATACTTAGGCCATGTGGAATTCCTCAGGTGCACCATGTGAGCCAGAGACCTGCAAAGGCCACCATGCAAACTTCTACTCACCAAAAGGTGAGCATGGGCATGATTAGCTCCAAACAAGGATAAATTTGTTATTATTTAGAAAAGAACAATAAGTTAATTAAAACATATCTCTTCTCAAGCCCCCAACATGATGGATAAACTGAAATTGTTTTATCCCCCCAAAAAGGGGACTCATCCCTGAAAAGGGTTGTTGGATCTCTCCAAAATTAGAGTATTCAAAGTATGAAGCATTGGGTAACACTTAAACTGAAATAAATAGTGAGTAAGGTGAAAGGGATATGCTGGTTTTTACAATGTGTATTATTAAAATCATTCTGCAGATAATTATGGCCCCTTGACAATAGTGCATATATTAGATGTTCTGAGAAATGTATGAAAGGGATTTTCTGTATAAAAGAAGCAGCAGAGGATTTGGTTCCTAAGGACAGAAATGAATTTAATTACAGACATTGAGCAGAGAGCTTTGAGTCAATGCCTCCCCACTTCCCATGTTGCTCACAGTCTGTAAGTTGAGGAAATAGACTCTCCAGTGGGATGAAGAAAAGACAGAATGTCCAAAACACAGAGTGACTAATTCTGCTGGATGGAATTGAGGAAGCTTCCAGGGGAAGGTAATGTTTGGGTTGGCCTTGGGAAATGAGTAGGGCTTGAAAAGGCAAAGAAATGGCAAAGGGGCACTCCAGACAGAAAGAATACCCTGATCCAAGACAGAGGTCTGAAATCAGGGTGTGCAATTTATATATATATATACTTAAAGGTTCATGGAACAACCACACATAGAACAACTTACACAACTCTGAACAGAACAGTTGCCCATATGCTTTTGCAAAACAACATTCAATTTTAGTTTTCATAATGACAAAGTGATTCATTAGTTCCTACTATACACAGCAATTTCAAAATGATAAAACAGAGAACCCTTTCTTAATTATAGAAGTTCCAAAAAAAAAGGGGGTGGGGGGGACTTGAAGCAATTCTACACTTTTTACTCAGCAAAAAAATGTGGCCATAGGAGGTTCTGACTACCCTGCACACAACACGCATCCAGCCTTATTCGAACAAGCATGATAATAAGATAAGAACATCTCTGCTTTTTACATACAGTGGAGCCTCATATGTGTACCATAACTTATTTTCTGGGCTTAGATAGACCCATGCCAACTTATGCCTGCTAAGACACAATCAACTGCATTTGTTAAAAGCACTATTCAGGTGAATCTCACTTGAAGAAAACTCAAAATGTAAAAATAACTGATTTCCAAAAGTAATATATTACGAGGCAATTGTTCTACATTTATTCCACCATTGGTTTCACTTAAATTGTGAATTTTAAAATAGAGTTTAATTTACCAAAAGTTATTTTTTCTTTTTTTTGGGGGGGGGGTGTTATTTATTTATTTTTAGAGAGAAGGGAAAGGAGAGAGAGGGAGAAACATCAATGTGTAGTTGCCTCTCACACGGCCCCAGCTGGGGACCTGGCCGGCAACCCAGGCATGTACCATGACCAGGAATCAAACCAGCAATCCTTTGGTTCGCAGGCCAGCACTCAATCCACTGAGCCACACCGGCCAGGGCCCAAAGGCAATTTTCATACTGGAATATATTTTGTGTATAGAGCAAAGCACCCCAGGGGCTGTTTGGTGGCCAGCAACAGAAAGTGATTCCAGCTAGCTTAAGCTGAAAAGAAAATTCTTGTAAGTATATTGTTCAAGTCACCAAATAAAAAAGAAAGCTGCAAACAGAACCCAAAAAAGTGCTCCCCTCGAAAAAAAAAAAGAAGGAAAGAAAGAAAAGTAGGAGCAGCTCCTGAAATCTAGATAGTAGGAATTAATAGAAAATAATACTTTTTCAGTGAGCTCAAGTTTCAAAATCCCAGGATAGAAGGCCTGACTGGATCAGCTGGGGACAGTTGCCCAGAGATGGCCAGACAAGTTAAACTACAGTCTCATGGAGGCTACGCGGATTCATGCAGACTGGCTTCCTCAAGGGCACTGGCACCGTCATCAAACAGGGTAGAAAGGATGCTGGTAGCCGGAAGACATAGAATATTTGCTCCAGCTCCGGAGGATACTCTGTTTTTAGTCCTGACGCACTATGCCAATGTAATACAGAGCTTCCACTGAGCCGAGGGTTTGGCCTTCGTCTTTCTTCGCCCTTCCCTGACCCAGTTTGTTCTGAAGAGGTCAGTAGAAACATGTAGAATCCGCTTTATTGAGGAATCTTCTAGATACATGTGTGTTGGCTAGCTGAGGTTTCTGTGTGACGCCTTTTATACACTAAGCAGTTTACTTCTCTGCACAGCAGAAACAGTGACCACAAAACATGAACAAATGAAACAGCAATTTATTTCAATCGGTTTGTTCTCTTATATTAAGGTAATAGTCACATTATGCTAGTCTGATAATTTAAATATGTCCACAGAATGCAGAACAGTTTTAAAATAAGTTTTTAAAAGTTTAAAAAAGGAAAGAGTTAATTTAATAAAAGTTTTTTGGTCTTTGGTGCCAAACATTCCAACCAACAGATATTTTTCATATAAGTTACTGGTAGTTTCAAGCACTGCAAATATAGCTCAATGCTCTATATGAATTTATGAAAGATTTTTATTAGGAGCCTATAGTACATAAAACATATAGAAAACACATAATACATAGAAAACAAATTTGTTTTGTCTGTATGGGTAATCGAGGGAAAGCAGAATGATTTCAACTACAAATATGTAGAAATGCTGAATTAAAAAAAAAGTTTTAAGAATGACAATTCTTTTTAAGTGCCCAACTGAGCTCATAAGAAATAAAGAAGAAATCCAAGGGCACAAACATGAAAGGGAGCCAGAAACACTGAGAATGTACAACCGAGGCTACAGTGGGGGGTACAGAGGGGACTACCTCACATTGTGAAATCAGCCCTGATATAACTACACGAGGACAGGCTGTGACGCATTGAGGCTGTGAGGCATTGAGGCCATGCAACTGAGACTTTTGCATGAAGTTGGAATGCTAAAGGGCTACAACTTCTGTGTAAAGGAACTGGACAAAGTCTACCTGAGCCCAGGGAAGCAGCAGTGAGGCTCATCTCTGGGGTGGGAAAATGACATTTTCCCACAAGAACATGAGCTCATGCCGCACCTACACTCAGAAGCTTACTTTACACTTTCCTTGGGATATGGGATTCCCCAGTTGGAGGCTGACAGAAGTGTTGTTCCTGGACAGGTTATGCAGAGTTCCTTGAAGAAACAAACTTCTCTAAAAGAAAACTCCACTGCACCTACTACAAGGGATGCCCACAGAGGAAAAAATAAATCTGCTACAGATAAAATTACAATTTAAAAAATTATATTATATATGAAGTAAAGATCTAGGATGAATGTGGGCCCAAAGTTCCCTAAAACAATCCCGCATAAAAGAAATATCACTTCCAAATAATTTTATATAGTATCTGAAAGACAGTATAATATAAGCAGTTTAAATGGCTAAGGAAATAAAGGAATAAAATCCGTGATGAAAGAATAAGACACTGACTAAAGACCATGAACAATTTTAAACAGAACCAAATAAAAATTTGGAAATAAAAGATAAAATCTAAAAATTCAGTGTATTTGTTAAATAATAGATTGGGCCCTGATGAAGAGAAAATTAGATAACTTCAAGGAAAAAAATCTGAGGATGTGTTACTTTGAATGTAACATGGAAAGAACTTTTTAATGTAAAAATATAAAAGATGGAAAAATAAGAGATGGAAGGTATACTGAAAAGTCCAAATGACATCTATTTAGTAGGATTTCTTAGAAAGATTAATAGAGAACATGAAGAAGACTCAAAGAGGTAATGTCTGGAATTGAAAAATAATATCAATACAAGGTCTGTCCAGAAAAAGTCCAGCCATTGTTAATATAATAAGAATGGTTTGTTCAACATTGATGTAACCTGGAAGCCAAGGAGGGTGGACTGGAATGTGCATGTGTGAACGATGATGACTTCACTGTACTCATCAGTGGGGCTGGCAGACGTCATTGAGCATGTGTACTGCGCGGCCATCACATTCAAAATGACTGAGCGAGTAGAGCAACGAATCTGCATCAGATTTTGTGTTAAGCTTGAACATTCCTCCGCAGACACTATTCAGATGATTCAGAAGGCTGCAGCTATGGGCAACTGATGATTGGCAGCTTCATCATGACAATGCACCCATACATGCATCACGTCTCGTGCAGAGTATTTTGGTGAAACATCAAATCACCCAGGTGAATCAGCCCCCTTACAACCCAGATTTGCTGCCCTGTGACTTCTGGCTTTTCCCAAAACTTAAATCACCTTTGAAAGGGAAGAGATTTCATACCATCAATAAGATTCAGAAAATATGATGGAGCAACTGATGGCAAATGGGAGAACTGTGTAAGGTCTCAAAGTGCCCACTTTGAAAGGGACTGAGGCATCATTGTCCTATGTGCAGTGTTTCTTGTATCTTGTATCTTCTTCAATAAATGTCTCCATTTTTCATATTACATGGCTAGATACTTTCTGGACAGGCATCGTACATCGAAGTTGCAAAAAAGCCAGAAGTAGAAAAGTAGAAAGAAATCTACACTTAGACAGATGCATTGGAGCAAAATCGTAGAACACAAAAAAACATATAGTCTTAAAACCAATGGAAAAATTAGACATTTACTAAAAAGAAACAACTGGACTGACAGCAACAACAGAGACCAGAAGAAAATGGAATAGCTTCAAAAGTGATAAGGAAAAAATTTTCAACCTAGAATATTTTACTAAGCTAAACTATCATTCAAGAATGAAAGTAAATGGACCCTGGCTAGGTACTCAGTTGTGCTAAGGTTATGGGTTCAATCGCTGGTCAGGGCACATACAGGAATCAACCAATGAATGCATAAATAAGTGAAACAACAAATCAATGTTTCTCTCTCTCTCTCTCTCTCCTCTTTCCTCTCTCTCTCTAAAATAGATAAATAAAAATTATTTAAAAATAAATTTAGAAGAATGAAGGTAAAATAAAAATAAATATTCATACCAACAAAGAATGAGAAATGCCAGGCACAGGCCCTCCCAGAATAAAAGAAAATGAAATCACAGAAAGAATGGAAACAAGGACTGTAAACAAATAAGCTGCTTTGTATGTAAACATAAAGAAACACTTAATATAAAAAAATGACAAGATTTCATTTGGAGAGTTTAAAAATACATATAAATACATAGGAGAGCTGAATAACATTAAAAAATAATTACTTATAGTCAACAGGTACTAAGCTCTTTTTACTGGTCAGGAGGATTAACTTTAGATAGTGTGACTCAAGTATATATATCAAAAATATGCTGGTAACAACTAAAACAAAAAAAGAATAGTAATAAAATGCAAAAATATATGAAACTTCTAAATCAGTATAAAAGAAGAAAAAATAAAAGTTGATCTATTTAATCAAAGGAAGTAATGGAAAGAAAATAAGACCATGAAATCCATTTTTAAATTAAATGTGCAATACGTCCTAAGTGCTTTTCTGTGGGACTATTTTGAGCTTCTATGATCAGATTAAAAATAAACAGACAAAATAATAATTCAGGTAGATGCTTCTTTCAGGAGACATACTTGAACAGAGGGACAGAAAAGTCAGAAAGTAAAGAGTTTGGAATAATATATACCAGGCAAATTCTAAACAAGAGAAAGCTAGTGCACTAATACACATAGCAGACAAAACAGACTTTAAGTATTTGAGGAAACAAAAAGAAAAGGCCATTCCCTAATAATAAAAAGAATAATTCTCTAGGAAAAAACATTATGCTGTTTATGTTTTGCCCAACTTTTTAGCTCCAAAATATACAAAACATTTTAGCTCCAAGCATATAAAAGTTAAAATACAAAGAGAAATTTGTATGAGCACACAGCCATAGTAGAACACGTTAATACCTTCTTCAGAAATGGAGAGATCAAAGAACCAAAAGTTAGTGAGTAAACAGGCGATCTGAACAATGCAATGAATATGGTCAAGCTAATGAAAATATATAAAACCCTACTCCAACAATTAGATTATCAATATTATATTTAAGAATACAAAAAAAAATTACTAGGCAATAAAAGCAATCTCAAGAAATATCAAAAATTGATATCACATGGACTATATCCTCTGACAACATTGCAACAAAAAGATAGCCTCCCAAATCCCAGGCATTTGAAAAATTTCAAATTTCCATAATATTTCATGGGTCAAAGAAGAACTCTAATGAAAAACTGGAAAAAAATTATTAATAGTGATCACTGAAGCTTTGTTGTATCTGCAATATTTTTTAGGAAAGAGGAAGATGTCTGAAATAAAAACAAAACATTAGCTGTGTTTAACACCAGATGCTAGATACCTGAATGCCTGTTATATTACCTTCTACATACTTGAAATATTTCATGCTTATTTTAAATTCTAAAATAAAGCTACTTATTCCATTTCACACAAATATTATTTATACTGCAATCAATAGAGAAACTGGTGGGGATTTGTTTAGTTTTGTTTTCTGTGTGGAATAATCAGAACTTAGACAAAATGTTTCCATCTATGAACACAAGGCATCACCCAATCTGGGACACCTCATCATCCCTGATCTCCACGTCTCCTGGTCACTAGAAGGCCAAGGGCAGCTGCTTCCAGGCCGGACTCTGAGGTCACCTTCAGGTCTGTCAAAAATAATTCCTGCTGTTGAGCAAAAAAGGCTGCAAAGCCCATCATTTGAAAAGAGAACATGTTGCAAAAATCACCCACATACAAAGTCAACCCTCAGGGCAGACTGTGTGGTTGACCACATTTATACTGACCCCTCTTAAAAATATTTTATTAAATACTTCTGATATAAAAACAAAATCTGCCTATGAGTTGGCACTTTGGTAAACACTCCTCCCTTTTAAAATTGTGTATTTAAAAGAAAAAATAAAAGAGTTGTCCTAAGCAAAATTAAAAACTCCCTACTCCCTATGACTCAAACGGTAGGTAGCTCTCAGACCCTCTTCCCTAGTTACCCCAATTAAATTCTGGTGATCCCTGCTATCAGAATTTTATACCATTATAGTCAAACTTGAATAATGTATGCCCTCTTTTAATATTCTCACAAACCCCTAGTACTGACAAAGGACTTTCATCAGAATGTTATTAAAAAAAAAAATATATATATATATATATATATATATAGCTGTAAACTCTCTATGCTAAACAATCATCACACCCAAACAAATTTACAAATTAGAAATAAAACTACCAACCTACTACAGTTCAAATTAACAAGAATAATTTAATGTGACAGTTTGTATTGTTGTGCTAAACTTCTATTGCAGTTAGGAACAATGGGTTTCCTATTAGGTTCAGCCAATAAAGGGTATTAGAAGCATATTGGGAGGCGGACGCGATCAGCCTTTGTCCCTGATCCTAGCCTGAAAGAAGCTCCTCGGAGAGGAAGGCAGCGAAAATATTTAATGTTTCCCCCAGAAACTACCAGGCCACAGGGCGCCCTTTGCCCACCTTCAGACCAGCAGGATATGGGAGGCTGAGTTTTTAAAGCTCTAGACCAGTGGTCCTCAAATGTACATGCGCATCAGAATCATCGAAGGGACTTTGCAAAGTGCAACAATTTCTCATTTCATATCCTTCTTGGGAGTGGTTTCCTGCTGCCACTAACCCCGGGGTCGCCTCTCCATCCCATTTTGCTTTTTATTTCTTTCAACACCATTTGTAAAAACTAGCTATCTATATTAAATTCCCTTTATTAAACTGCTGGCACAAGCTCGCTTTTCCTGGTTGTCCCCTATGGATACATAGGTCATACAGCGGGGTGGAGGGAACTGAAGACTAATCAGCTTTGTAATCTTTTCCACTTGTTTTTTTTTATACCAATTATTGTACTTTTAACTTCCTTCTTTTTGTATACTTCAAAGTGCCTATAAATAAGCCAAAAAGAGAAATCCCCTCCCAAAGTTTATGCTACTGTTTTATGTAGAAATTATTTCTGGTCTCCAAATTTCCTGTGGCTTCATTAATCATCAGAGGGGATCCAACAGGACTATGTCTATTCCGCAAAGGGAAAGCACTGAATGATGGATGAGTTCTGTCTGCAGACACCAATTTGAGGAGAATGGCTGAGCTACCCCAGATATATCATTCCCATCATCTCCAAAGCAACTAATAATTTAAAAGGAAAATCCAGGCATGCATTTGCTTTGAAAAATGACGGATGAATTGAGGTAACCATTTTTTCTCCTTCCTAGAGTTCCCCCAACATGACAGGGCCCATCGGGATTTTCCTTCCTTGACTTGCACCATCCAAACCAACTATGTTTTTGATATCGCACCCTCCAGGAAGAAGTTAATGCCCACACTCAACTAAGAAACAGAGAGGGGAGGATTTTAAATCAGAAAGGCTCTCTCCAGGCAGTCAGTATGAGAAAAAATAATTTCTGATAGGATGACCAATATTCCTCCTTCCAATGCCAAGTTCCTTGCTTTCGCAAATGTAGCTTTTACATTACGTAAGTGTCAGCTCCTACTTTTTGTCACTTCTCAAGAGCATGGGCTATTCAACTGGTTAGGAAAATATGGTTTTGCCTAAGAGAGAGAAAGAGAGCTGGAATATTTAATGTTGCATGTTTCCCACAGAAATTGCCAGACCACAGGGCATTCTTTGCTGATCTTCAGACCAGCAGGAAACAGGAGGTTGAGTTTATAAAGGCAGAAACCAGTGGTCCTCAGCCCCACATGCATATCAGAACCATCGAAGGGACTTCCGAGAAATGCGGCCAGGCTTTACCCCAGACAATTAAAACAGAATCTCTGGGGATAGGTCCCAAGCATTAGTATTTCAAAAAAAACTCTCACATGATTCTAATAAAGAGCAAAGATAGCATGCCGCTGGCCTAGACAAAGAACTAGGAGTTAATCCTAATCCTAATTTGAAAAATTATGTGTAAATAATTATGTTGTTATATACAATTGTATGTAATCCTTTCATTGAGTTCAGTTGTCTTCTGCACAGGGGGTTGTCCATTTCCCTTCTTCATTCTTTCAAAGGGCACTGACATCATTGATACTAGAGACATGAACTTGCGACTTAGTTTTGCGTGCCACTTGATAAAAGAAATAAAAGAAAAGGAAGACCGCAAGTTCTTATGGGGAGGGTTCCAATTATGGCGGACCCGCCAGGATCTCTGGATGTCTAGATTGTGTGACTCTCACCCCAAAGGTGGCTTTTAAAAGACTACGTACCAACTCCATTGTCTATCAGTCTTCCGTTTTGTGTAACCACTTGATACCGTCAGTCTATCACCACATATCAGACACAACCATGTCATTCTTTGTCACGTTAAAAACGGCCTAGTGCAGACTGTCCAGAGCCCAAGGCTCTTTTGGAGCTGAAATCTTCTCTCTCACTATAGTGCAACATATTATATGTGTGTATCTCCCAAGACAAATACCTGGCATAAACTGGGCAATGGCTTAGCCCAGGGGGTGTCCCCTAAATATTTTTGATAGCACACCGAATAGAAGCTCGGGTAGTTGAATGTATTTCCCATAACGCAATGGATCGTGTTAGATCTCCCTGAGGTGTTCGAACTTCCCTCTGAAGACCACTGATCCAGTCTACTGTGTAATGTTTGCCATCTGACAAAAAGTTATAATTACTTTTGTGATTTGAGTTGCTCCTGAATATAAATATCCTATCTGAAATTCCTACTGAGACTTGCACGGCAGTACGTTCACGGTGAATAGCTAATTCTTCACCGTCACCGTGAGTTACTCATGAAAGAGTCTAAGGAAATAGTGTTACTGAATGTGGACCCATTTGGGTGGGGGGGAGCTCAGACAGTGTTAGTGAAACAACACCCTGCCTTCCCCAGGGTCCCTCTGTTCTAGGTTCTTTGCCCGCTGCCCTTAGAAATTATGGCTCTCAATGCCAGAGTTTGGTGACAGGGAAATTATTTATTCAAAAGTTATACAGGTTTTTGAATAATGGCTAAATGTCACCGTTAAATCCCAAAATCCCTTTAAAACACCCACCAACACACACAGGCCAGTCGGGGATACCGTCCTTCACGAGGAAAAGAACAGGAGTCCGGAGCTCGGCTAGACAGGCCTCTCCCAGTTCCCAGCGCCATCAGCTGTGTCACCACGATCTCCAGTTCTTAATTCAAACCCACATTGCACCTTCTCATGGCCCACTGGCAAGAGTCTTTTCTCCCCTTCCCACGTGGTCTTCACATGGTTCCCCCGTAGCATGAGAAGAACCATCTCTCAACTCTCATGCACAGGCCCTGTAACTTGGGGAGCTTCTTCCCAGTCAACTCCTGGGCTAAAGTTATCCAAACCTTCCCAGTTAGCCTTGGTGAGATGCAAAATAACCATCTTTGCATATCAGGTATGAAGCTATCTTGTTATCTTGTTGTAAGCAAAATGACTCTCCATGGCCTTTCTCCAAGGCAGGTCTGAAGCTGGGCTGTCATTGATATGCAAAGTAACTCCGAAAAGCCCTGCTCCCTGTGTCTCTTCTCTTTTCCCCCATGGTGGCCCACCTTGGGGTGGTGGAAGGAGAATATCTTATATTTTTCTTGGACACCCCACATTCTGGACACTATTACAAATCCACCTTTGCGGGGGCCCTGTTACAATAGGTTAGTACCAAATGTTTCCATCACCAGCAGGGTGAGGCCTCTGGGGCTTCTCAGACTTTGGTCTGATGCTCCAAACACGAAAAGTGCCCAACTCATTTTTTGGTCTGTTTATAGCCAATTTCATAATTGGTTCAGGGGCCACTCTGAAAGGCAGCCTCTAGGCTGCCTTGTTCAAGTGAGATGTTCTTCAAAAGAAAGCACTGGCCATAATTTCAAAGCAAATTTCCTCTACCTTAAGTAGGTGTGAAATAGTAAACGTTCCCAATGAGGCATAATTTATGAAAAAAAAGTACAATAGAAGAAGCCCTTGGCAGTGCATTGACTCTTAGGAAACAGACACAGAAAGGTTTCCTGAGGGTCCTTGAGAGAAGGAAAAACGGCTGGCTCGAGCAAGTGTAGGGAAGGAACTCATGGCAGTTCAAGATCACGTAGTGCCGTTCTGGGTTTCCAGCTGAAGAAACCCATCTACCCGAGGTCACGTAGCATTTAAGCGACAAAGCTTAAGACAGACTGCAGACTCCTAGCTCACTGTCCCTTCTTTCAGTCGATACTGTAATTACTTCCCTAATCCCTTATCTCCCATCCTGTTTCTTATCAGCCTTAGACAAGAAGGTCTGAACCTTTTCTCTTGTCTTGTGAATCACCCTTACTTCACAAGGAGCCCTGCCCTCCCACGGGGTAGTTCTCCTTTCCTTCCTGTGCTCTTCCCACGGGAGAAGGTTCTGTATTCCCAACGGCAGGGGTCCCACCTGTCCTGGTGGAGGGTCCCTTTATCCCTGCAATGTGTGGGCTGCCTGTCTCTAAAAATAAAATTCCATTTATTTGTTTGGTACAAGGAAAAATCAATTATGACACAGTTCTCACTGTGGAAATACTTCCAGACAATATTTTACCTGACTCCTAAGACTTATTTTAAAAGCATTATAACCACACAAGTACAGAATTCTGGAGATTAATGGGACTGCAGAGTTCAGCTGTTACCGAATGTAGACCTGGCTGGGGGTTGCTCAGATATTATTAGCGAAACAACACCCCACCTTCCCCAGGGTCCCCCTGTTCTAGGTTCTCTGCCTGCCACCCCTAGAAATTAAGGCTCTCAATGCCAGAGTTTGGTGAAAAGGAAAGGAATTATTTATTCAAAAGTTATACAGGTCTTGAGTAGTCGTTGAATCTCAAAATCCTTTTAAAACATCCAACACACACAGCCCTGACTTTTCCGGCTTTGCCCAGTCAGGCCAGTCAGGGGGACTGTCCTTCAGAAGAAAAAGAACAGAAGTCCAGAGCTCGGCTAGGCAGGTCTCTCGTGAAGGTTCCCAGTGCCATCAGCTGAGTCGCTGCAATCTCCAGTTCTTAGTCTGAACCCATGTGGCACCCTCTCATGGCCCACTGGCAAGAGTCCTGTCCTGTCCTCCCCTCCCCGC